>VDFB02075321.1:440186771-440251417 GCA_007258455.2 Sequoia sempervirens
AAGACCCAAGAAGAAGCAGGGAATCAACCTTGTTTTTTTTCTTTTATTAGTGGTTTTTAATTTATTTTGGTTGATTCCTTGCTTCTTCTTGGGTCTTTATTTTATGGTTATTTTATAGTATCCCTGGCTTTTAATCTCTTTCTTTTTTCTTTCCCATGTTTGCAAAGGTTTTTCATCTTTGACTTTTCCTCTCCTATCCTCTCCCTTTGTCTGACCTTTTCTCCCCCATTTTTTGGGTTATGTGTCTTCCCCCTTCCCCTTCCCTCACCTATTCTACCCAAGTCTGCTATCTTATTTTCATTGCTCTCTCTTTCTGCTTATCATCCTGATGATGGATCATGGAGTTTGATCTGAAACGTCAATGTAAAAAAATTGCACACAGTTAATCCAGAAATCTTGCTCACATCTATCATGGACTATGGAAACAAAATGTTATTAATTAAATAATAATTATTAAAATTTACATATGTAAATATATAAATAATTTATATATATTATTAAAATAAAAGTGGTTATAAATAAGCACACCCTATTCATTAGATTCATCAAAAGAATTAGATACATTGTAATCCTATGGCCAGCTTAGTAAATGTTGGCTAACTACCAAGCAAAATGAATTCCTCCTCAAAATAGCTTCTTAACATTTTCTACTACCCCTATATTCACAAATTTCATAATTTGACACTAACACCATAAAAGTAGTAGAATATTAAACAAAACATCACATGCATAGCCTAAGAGACTACCACATATTCCCCAACCCCCTACCTAGCTCCCATCACCATCATCCACCTCCACCACTACAAATGAACTCTCCAATGGAAAGGACAAATCCACCACACTGTCTACATTCTCCCCTACTAGGGTTTTTAGAAAATTTATGCCCAATAATACATGGTGGTAGTGTTGGGACACATTCATTCCCAAGCCCCAAATAACAAAGGGGACTCAAGATGGTCTCATTGTTGAGCAATTTGTAGCCAAAATCCTCCCCTAGGAATGAGACCAACTATAAGCGAGGATTGCCATAGGATATCCTTCATTCCTTACCTCCAACATGGCCATACTGGAGCTTCCATGATTTTCTCCACCATCGTTATTTCCTCACTAGCATCTAGCAATGTTTCCATAAACATTGACACCACATCCATATTCAATTAGTATTGTGACACCTCATTGGTGTATAAGTCTCCTAGTACCAACCTTATAGCATGCATCACCACCCCACAATTTGACTTGAATATCACCATCATTTGCCTCTCTGAAAGCTCCCCCAAAAAATCCATTTACCTCCTTTTTTCCTTCAGACAGGCTATTGTGTCCATCCTTACTTTGTGAAACACCACATATGGTTGTTAAACTGAATCACCCATCCTCATCTTTAAATCCCAATCACAATTATTTATGTATGATCTTCACTACTTCTCACATTTTTCCTTAAGGGGAAATGATTTTCATTTTCCTTCTACATTTAAGTCTCTATACGATTTTGCACTCTCCCATAACTTTCCCTATGGAACACATGCCACACGTCTTTTGAATCCAAAATAACTTTGTTTTCACCCATGCAGATTACGATGTTTGCAACATCATTTTCCATCATGCTACCTTCCTGATAGACATGAGAAATTTCAAATTCTTTAAAATAATTCAAATATATATATTAGTCACCCCTAGCCATTTATTAAATTTTAAATTTGGGGTGTAATTTTTTGAAATTACATTAATAATGTTTTGAGAGTCCGCTTCTAATTGAATGTTATGAATATTTTTTTCCCCCATCTCTAGCCCTAAAAGGGCCACTTGGAATTCTACTTCATTGTTTGTTGATTGACCTAGTTTCCTTGATGTCAACAATAAAATTTTCTTGTCCCCATTTTAGATAATGTACCCAACTCCTGCTACTCTAAGATTACCATGTGATTCCCCATCAAAATTTATCTTGATCCAAACTTCTTTTGAAGGTGTCCACTTTATGTCTTTTCTTGTATGAGAAGTCATATGAGCCTATTGAACTCCATAAACGAGGGGAATGATGAACTTGTAGCACCCTAAAAATGTCTTGAGTATATCACACATCTTGAGTATGCCAGTTTTTGGGATTGCACCACTCCAAAAATGAAGGTTTCACTTTGTGCTTCTAACATAATTTTTGTGGATATTAGATGTATCTAATTCCAAGATTTTGTCATGTTTTGAAAAGTGGTTTGGGAGTTAAAAGTTACAGAAGTTTGCTTGGAAATTATAGTTATTTTTTGTACAGTACAGTTTTGTGGGAGATTCTACACTTCTTTGTAGATGATTTTTTAGCTTTTCACTTTTGAGGATAAGTTTCCAAATGGAAATAGAGCATGGATTCTAGATGGCATCAAGTTTTGAGGTCCACATGTTTTCTTATGGATACACAGTTGATTTTTTTTTCTTTTAGGCCTTATGCCATGCCGACCTAACATGTTTGATGTTGTGTAAAGGTTAAGTAAGTATCGTGGTCCTATGTGGGATCTATTATAGGTCAATGCCAATCTATTTCAAGTTGTTTTGAATTTTGAATTCTGGCATGAGATGTGTATGGATGTTTTATAGCTGAAAAGCTATATTTTTGGTGTTACGTCTAATTAGTCCGACCTAATTGATGTTACACTTGATGTAAATATATATTAGATCTCTTTGGTGTTTTTGAGTATGGTATGAATAAATGATGTGAGATGCAAATTTTATTAGAGTAGTGTGAAGTTAAGTTGTGAATGTTGAGTTGATGATCAAAGTTGTGTGAATGAAGAGCAAGGCAGAGTGTTGAATCAAAATCAGATAAAGTTTGTATATTGTGCTTCAATGGGACTATACTCATGTATATGTTAGATGTAGTTGTAACAATTCAAAATAGGCTATGAGCCACCATCTCTCTTCTACCTTTTTCTTTGTGCACAATGAGTCCACTTGGATAGTGAGTCCACCTATAGTGAGAACTTCTATAAATATACTATAACCAGTTATAATATATTGTGAGCTAACCCTCACTGTGGTTTTTCCCATTTTGGGTTTTCCATGTAAAAATCTTGGTGTGTTATGTGGTGTTGTTAATGTTTCATGCTTTCTTTCCTTATTATAGTTGAATATTATTTAGTAATTGGATGTTTAATGTTTGAATGGTTTAAGAGAATATTGATTAAATCCCCCCCTCTTAGTATTTTGGGTGTTCAATAATTGGTATCAAAGCTTGGGTCATGGGTTTGAAGCCCTCACTTGCAATGGGGGGGATTGTTGCAAGATGTTCACCCTTGGTCTCCTTGTGCTATGCAGTGCAGTGCTCAAGCTTGTGACATGACTTAAATGCCTTATTTGGATTCGTAAACTCTGACGATTGTGTCAAACATTAATAGGTCAATATTTTGGTGCAACAACATCCATCTTTGCAATAGTTTGGAATTTGATTTGTCTTTGAGTTTTCTCCTTTTCCAAATCCTAACCCTTATTTGTCCTTAAAAGCCTTCCAACTTGCAATAATTTTATCAAGCACGATGGATCTCTTCTTGAATTTTTCCTCTTGATTCTTTGCTTTCTCCAGATCTATTCTTAAGGTCACAATTGCTTGTTCAAGATTTGAACATTCTTTAGACTTTTCTTTTAGTTTGTCATTCAGGCATTCTTCAATATTTTTTCCTTCTTCAAAATGCACTTTGAAACTAGTGATTGTTTCATTTGATTGCTTAAGATACTCATTTACTTCCTTTTATCTTTCTTCAAATTTCTTGTTCTTCTCCCTCAACTTCTTGATGCACTTATATGCTTCCTTAATATTTTCTTTTAGATCTCTTTTCTCACATTTTGTTCCATCTAGGCTATTAAGGGCTGATTTGAGTTCTCATTTCATGTCAACTATACAATATTCTTTAGTAAATCCTACCACAATAATTTCTTTGGGAGGGATAAGATACTTCCTAGCTGTCACATGTTCAATCTCCAAGATCTACCACATTTGCCAAGCCAATTGAAGGAACCAAGCTTTGATATCAATTTTTGAACACCCAAAATATTGAGAGGGGGTTGAATCAATATTCTTTGAAATTCATTAACTTAAAATGCATTTCACAACATCTCATTCAATTTGTAGTAATGGAAGAAAACATTAAAAGCATGCATCACTTCAATAAATAATAGAATGCTAAATTTTGCATGGACAACCCAAAAAGGGAAAAACCGTGGTGAGGATTAGCTCACAATATATTATAACCAATTACAAGATACTATAGAATGGATCATTGACAGGTGAACTCAATGTCCAAAGAACTCACTATCTAGAGAATAGAGGAAATGGCTTACTGCTAGAATAGAAAAGACAGTGGCTTACTGCCAAAGATTGAACTAATTAAAATGCATTTGTAACATGCTAAAGACATTTCCAATTAGGCTAAAAAATATTGACTTAACACACTTCATACTTCACCACTTATCAACCTCTTCACACTCTGCACTATTATACTTCACATCACATTTGCATAAAAATCATATGTCATTCATATATCATGCATCCAATATTGATTTGACCTTATATTAATATGCACAACATCTACTAATACTTAAAACATCAATTAGGTTGGCCTATTTAGATGAAATGTGCAACACCATAACTTGTTGACTCAAAATACTAGTAAAAATTCCTTGCAGAGGAAATCAAATCTTGTAACACATTAAAATAGGTTGGCATGACCTAATTTAAATCCCATGAACACTATCCTTACATAACTAAACTCCACACGACCGCAAAATACTTAGGTTGGCATTGGATAGCAAAATTGATAAAGTAATAACTGAATGAGCCAACTTTTTGTCCACAACTTGACATGTGAACCACCAAAACACTTGCCACTTGGAGTGCACAAACTTTTGAATCTATAATACTACCACAAATTTTCATATCATAATATTCATCCATGATGGAATACAGAGCATTCCAACATACAATCTATGCCACTAACTCTGTCACAACCTAGCCGATACTATCAACAATATCTTCAACTGTGGAAGACAAAAAAACATGAAACTTTGGATTTGAACATGTTCAATATGCACAATGAACACCTCAAAACCACATGACAAATTTTTTTATAGTAGAGTAATGCAGACCACAAAACTGACCTTCACTGTAACACTGAAACTCCACTTGAGACTTAGACAATTATCCAAACCACTTGGTCTCCTTTGAACCAAAAATTATTTATCTATACAATGGGTTGACATCAAAGACAACACAATAAAAACACCATATCCATACTTTCAACAATATCATTGATGAAAAAAAAACTTCCAAGGGGTGGCCCCACACAATCTTAGGAAAGCTTGGGCGGTTATGCTTATATAGCCCATAATAGGATATATGCTATCATTTTGTGATGTTGCTTTAAGTTTTCCCAACCATAAGAACTCATGATAAAAACATGGCTTATGATATCATGACATGTAAAACCTAGGCACCATTGTGCGCATTAAATTTAACTATGGGGAAGAAACCCAAGCCCACACTAAATAGGCTCCTCATGCAGAATAGTTGTACCTTCACGGACTCAAGACAAAGGTTATTTTCAATCACATGAAAATCATGAACTATGCGATCTAATAAAAGGCTTTGTTTCTTGATGGTGCTAGCGCTACACCAACCAAAATGTTAACTAGGGGAGAGTTCTTAGTAGTTGAGCACCCTAACTTCACGCTTCTAATTATCCTACATGGAAATTTCAAATCACTCCCAATTTTTTACAGAAGGCAAGTCCCCTACTTATACCTTTCATTTCAAGACCAAATCATCAAATATGATGCAACATCAACATGATTTTTGTCTTGATGTAGTTTACCAATACTTGTGCATTCACATGATAGGTAGTTGAGTGCTGATGTGGCATCACATTATTGGTTGCTTTTTATATCAAAGGAATACATTTTGTTTAATTATGGGTAGTCATGTGACAACTATTGGTCATTATATAAACAACTGCTATCACAACTATTGGACATTATATAAACAACTACTATCACAACTATTGAAACATGCTCAACTACTGGATCCTCTCCCCTATTCACTTTACACATGGCAACCAATCACACATTCTCATGTTGAAGAATTTAGCCATTTTGAATGTTTGATAAGAACTTAGAGTGTCATGTAATGAAACCCACTAGTTGTTCACCATTGGGAAAAATACCATGAATTTTAAAAGGTTCTTAGAATAGCACTTGGTGATACCTTGTACAATCACAACTTCACATGTGAGGCTACCAACAATTTTGATGCAACTATAGGCTTTTCATGGAAATATGACTTAAGTCTCGTATTGACTAGACTTTTCTTGGAAATATGAAAAGCCTTGTATGGAAATTATAATTCTGCAAATAAGTATACATTTCCTATTAGTCATATTTTTGCAGTGGTCACTACACGCCTGCTTACTTGTGGAAGTTGTCTCCAATAATTGACTTGACTTATAGAGTTGCCAAGTAAATGGCATGGCAGATTTCACATGACACAAATATTATAAGTATTGAACAATGATGCATATGATACAAAAGTAAACCAAGAAAGAGTTCCAATAATCTCTATCCCACTCCAAAGCCACTAAAGAAAACTATAAAGCCGATGAAGACAACTTCAGAGCTACTGAAGAGAAATTTTGGAGCCAGTGAAAACATGTTCTAAATGAACAATAAAGGTAAACTTTATAACTCTATAACATAATCACATATATCAAACAAAATATGAAAGGACATGCATAGTCTATTTTTTAAATATAAATTATGTTCTCTAGCACCATGATAGCTTATTTCAATCTTTAGTTCCATTAAGGTGTGACTTTTGAAAATGAAGGAGTTGTTATGAAATGTAAATAAAGTTTGAATGTTAAAACTCTATTTTCTTTGACATGCATTGATATAGAAATTACTTCATTTAAAATTTTACTATAGAAATAAATTTTTAGAGTACTAGGAGAGTAAAACACATGTGCATGTGCTTTATTTTAGGCTATAAGAATAATTCTAAGAATATGAATAATCTACATATAAAGGATTGATGAATAGAGAAGAAAGTTCTAAATGTTTTGCAAGATATTTTTACTATAACTTTTGAATACATTATGCAATTTTTTTTCAACATCGATAATAGAATGATTTTTTTTTAGCTCATGTAACCTATATGAGTTAAGTAGTTTCATGAGATCCTTAAGGCTCTTATTCTTCTAGAGGAGTTGTCACTCACTCGAGAGAAGGAGAATGAGTTGATAATATTATAGATAAGAACTTTGTAGTATTTATCTTGTTGCATGTGTGTTTGTGCAAGATCATGGGGGTCCAAAAAGTGGTGATGTGAAAAAAAAGGCATTTTTAACTTGCCCCAAAATGTGAAAATCTGTTTTGAATTTTTCTAGGCTTGGGTAGAAAGTACATGTTGCCATAGAAAACACCAAACCAAAATGGATATTTGTTTTAATTGAATATATGTTTCATAATGGATATATGTTTTGTTTAAATTGATTTTTATAATTTGGTCAAGTCTGGTATTATATTAAGTTGGTTTTTTTATATTATTATATATTATTAAATATATTATAATATAATAATATTAAATAATATTTTTTCTTTTATGGGTAAGTGTTACCAAATTAAGGGTGGTAACAACTAGATAGTTTAGCCTACTTTGAGATATTCCCTCATGGAATTATCTACTATGACTTTCCTATAGTGGCCATGATATCATCCTAAGTTGGGCATTTAATTTTCTATTTGTAACCTTTGCCACCCATTCTTACGATTTTTGTGTCGGGAGTAGATGTGTTCATCTTTGCACGAGCCATCCTTCATATCAGTGTTGATGGCATTTACTTGCTCATAATTCATGTAATCCTTGGCTTGTGTTGGAATAATTATCTTTTACCTTACTCATGTGTTTTAGTACTCTATTCCATTACAGGGGATTCAACTTATCTTCATATGACTCCACACATTGGAGGTTCATTAAAACTAAATTAATTGGAGGCCAAAAGAATAGTTTAGAGTTTGTGTTTTCAATGGAAACCCCTATTTTGTTAACTAGTGACTGGAGCCAATTATCTTTCCTAGCCTATCACATTACTAATAAACATTTGAAACTTGTGTTGGTTGAGAGAGGGTTATTGATGATGAAGGTTGTTCAACTCATTTTAGGCAAGAAGTTTCTAGTATTAGAGGAACACCATCAGGTTAATACGGATATACCAACTCTTTTTTTGGCTTCGCTCTTTGATCTTCAAGTGCCCAAAGATGTCGTTGGTCAATTAACCCACAAGTTATTTTATCCTCATTTTCTTGGAGAGATGGATGTTGTTCTAATTGTTGCTCAGCTTGGGGTTGGGATCTCCTATTCATGGGATCTCTATTTTCCAGTTGGAGTTTCACAGTATTATTCCTTTTTATTAGATATTAAGGATGGGGAGCTCCTGGTTCATAAAGGTCGCACCTTGATTTCATATCAGTTCCTTCACAGGCTGTACCAATTTGAACCCATTGATGACTACCATTGGATCAATGAGTTTGATATATATGAACAATGATAGAAAAATTGCTTCTAGATTTTGGTTCTAGATAAGATACTACTACCTGGTACTTTTATAGGTTCTAATGGGTATAATATAGGGTTTCAAGTTAGGCTCAGTTTCCTCATTTATTTTTTTGGGTAAAGCTTATGTAAATATCTCCATTATTCAATATTTTGAAGGTGCTAGAGTGTGATAGCATAGGGTTAGGGAAACATAAGTTTGAAATTTAAACAATATATTGAAAAGGATGTTCTAAATTATGTTGGATACTCTTATAAATATAAGGATATTACATTACTACCTTCCTAAGCTATGGTTCCTTTCCTCTTGTATGGTTACTTTCCTCTTTTCTGGTTTAAAAATTTTAATGGTCAAATGATTTTAATCATGAGATTTAATTGTAATTCTAGTGATTTAAAAGAATGTCTTATGGTTCTTTTATATTTTTTATGCCATTTTATCTATGGAATTTTATGCATTGCTAAAATCCTTTGGCATTGTTGTTCATAATTTCTTAGTGCATGTATGTGAATTTTTGAGGTTTAGGTTTACCCAATGTCAAATACTCACTTTGGGTAACGTCCATTTTTCAAATTTTGTATCGAAGGGATTTTGTTGCTATACTGGAATTTCATTAATGAGCCTTCTTGTGTAGTTAGAATTCCATTTTTCAAAAAGAGCGATGTCTATGGCTATTCTTTATTTTCCAAAAAGGATTTCAACCTCTCTAATTAGGGTTATGCCACCTATACATTTTTCTTTCACCCTTGGGCTAGCCCATGAATGCATTCAATGTGGTTTTGGGTTGTTCCCTTCTTAAATCATGATTGATATTCCTCCTTAGGCGTTTACCTGGAACATTCGTTTAGTTTAGATGGTAATGGAGTCGAAGTGACCCATGACACATGTACAATGCTCTAGCTACCAAGCCTCATTTTAAGTTTCTTGGTATTTCAAAATGGGTCATTTTTTTTTTGTTTGTGTTTTTTCTTCAACACTATTTGGGGAGAGACCTAGTTATGGAAATCCTAGTTTTTTTAACCTATACCAAATCTCAATTGGCATTCCTTGGGCCAATTTTTGACAAACGTTTAAAATGTTTGTTGTAGAACCTAGACTCCCTTACCATTAAGGCTATGAAAATGGTATTAGGGAGGAGGTTCATGACTACTAGCAAGAGATATTAGGTAAATTCATATACCACTTCTCGCTTTGTGGAATCTGTTAGTGCCATTTTTGGTTCTCTCATTGTCTAGCTATGTACCCTTGTTTTTCGTCATAAAACTTTGGCTATGGGGTGTTTTTCATTTTGGAACATGGGGTAAATGGGCCCCCACCAAGGTTGAGCTCAGCGTGCCAAGTCTTCATGTCTTGGATGGCTAGATTTTCCTTTTCTTCCTTGCCTTGTGTTTTTCCTTGTCTGGCAGAGGTGGGATCAGAGTGAAATCAGGATTAGGATTTTTCCTTTCGCTCCTCTTTCTGGTTTCGTTCCGGCCCTAGTTCTGCTTGCACCGATTTTCCTTTTGTTTCCGCCCCCGCGGCTTTTTGGTTTTGTTTTGGTTCTGGCTCCGTGTCTGCTATCTTTTGTGGAGGTGGGAGCGGGATCGTTTTGGGTCTACAGGTTCTTTTTTCTTTCTGGCCATTGGTTTTTTCTCTTTGGTGACCTGCTTTCCCAATTCGCTTTTAACTTAAGTGGTTCCCCCGAGCCCCTTACTTTGTTCGTTACCGGCCCCACTTCTACTTCGGCGTGACTTTTGACTCTCCGGGTGACATCCCAGTGACCCCTGCTTGTCTCCCCGAGGCCTTATCTTCTCTGCCTGTGTTGGTTGTGTTGGGGAGATTTCTCCCTGATCTCCATTTGTCTGGCTGACTGTGGCGGCCCCTTTTTACTCTTCAGTGTGACTTCCCTTCAGCCACGGTGACTTCACCATGATGTCTGACTGACTTGGCCATCTCTCCCCGACTCTATGGTGCACACGGTATCCTTTGTGGACTTTGCTGGGGTGTCTCGCCGACTTGTTAGCCTCTTGCCAACTATGATCAATGTTCGATATGGCATGTTTTCTTCACCTTGATGTCTTCCCGATCTAATTTGAAATGTCTAAGTTGCCTATCGGTAAGACATTTCAGATGTCTTGGCGATCTATTGTGAGCTTGGGATGTTTCGACAAAGCAGAGGACAATCTATATAGTGTCTCCCCGAAGGTTGAAGGCTACAACGACATGGGATGAAAGGATGTCTTTCGGTATAATGAAGCATCATCTATGAAGTGTCTTCCCAAGTCCATCTTCTCTTGCCGATAGTGTGTCTATTCAGGTGTTGCCATGACCTCTTGTCGAGTGAGCTCTCTCTCACTGATGGGGCACTATTCTAAGTTGAAATCTCACGCCGATGTGTGCCCAGTCTCGCCAACTCAGCTACTCGATGAAACACACAGATTCTCGCTATGGTGTCTGGCCAACTGGGCTATGTCTGGTTGACTGGTCTGCTAGGGAGGTGACCGATGTGGATCAATTTCATGAATGTATTCAATGTGATTGGTCACTTGTTTAGGCTCAAGAATGAAAATGAGGATCTCACTTGGGATCAACATGATGGCCCCGATTTGGTCCTAAGCCTCGAATGCTGGTGCGGGTTGGCACGAGAGAGGTGGAATTTATTGCAGAATTAGGGCAACAGACTGTCTAAGATGGAGAGGTGGTTGAAACAGCTAAATTCTACATTTGTGGCCTCTGGATCTGTGATGATCGCACCCGCGGACTTCCTAGACGGCATGGTCAATGTACCTTCTTGGTTTGACTGCCATGGCTGACCATTCTTGTACTTGCTCATTTTGGCCTGGTTGTGTGACATTCTCCCTGTTCCACCTAACAGGAGCTTTTAAGATGATTCAAATTGGTTGGTGGAGGTTCGTAGCCAAGCTACAAGATATGCTTCCAGGTCAGCTAGGGCTTTCTCAATTAATGTCCACGTAGACTCAGGCTGACTGGTAACCCTAGTTGTATAAATGTGATTTCTTTCCACTTTGTAGGTGTTCGAGGATAATAAAAAAAATTGTAAAGGGAACTAGTTGTCTCTGGTTGGGTAGCTAGGGCTCAATCTGAAGCAAGAACACTTAAGGCGAATCAGATTATTGTCAATCTTTGGGATCTAGGGCATACTTCACTAAATGTAAGGTTTCTGGATGTAAATGAAATTATGAATATGACTGATTGGATTTAAAAATCTCTCCTTGTAATGGTGTGTATAAAATTATAATGAAACTAAATGATCAAGGATCATTTCATTTTTTGGTTCTCGTTGATGCTCTTGTTTAAGGAATGAGTTAAATTGCATTAATCAATTTAGAGTTTTCTATGCATTATTAAGGGATCTGATAAGAAGTTTGATAGATTCAATCACTGGTTTATGGGTTAATAATGTTAACTTCATAAAGACTTAGATTTATAGAATTAAATACCCCTTCTGTTGCACATTTTCATGACTCCTTGCCCAAGGATATTGGCACTAATCTGGTGATAGTTTTTATATCTTCACTAGCCTGGTTACTCAATCAGATAACAAGCATTTTAATAAATCAATTCTGTTTCATGTTATTCTATATGTGTTTTATCATTCTTAGTGTGATACACACTACTTGTTCAAAGGTTGCCAACTTTGAATGAACTCTATTCTATCACCTATAAGGAGATTGTATCTGCTTTGTTCAAGGGAAACTCCCCCTAGGTTTCACAGAGCCCGAAGTGTAGGAGGTGTTTCTAACCCTCGTCAGTTGGTCTAGGTCCTCTGAACTGCCTTTGATTGGAGTTGGCTACTCCATAGGTAGAATAGGAGACAAACCTGGTTTGCTAGAAAAACCACCAACAAAATCCTTAGTAGATCTTCATGCCAACAAGGAAATGATTCTTCAATTGACACAATGAGTTTTTAAACCCAATTTTCTCCAAGGATTAGACATGGTATTGGATGTTGCTTGATTAGGAGAGTGAATTCTCCGCCATCATGACTTACATCATATGGACCATACCACCATCAAAATTCTTCCTTTTTTAATAAATGCTAATGAGTCAAATTATTGGTTACATTGTTTCACACTAAAAATGCTTATGACTTTCTCAAGCATTTGTATCAACTCATTCCTATGAAAGATTCTAAATGAATTGCTCATTTTATTGCTTATGAGGCACAGGGAACACATTTTCTGACTCATTTTTGAAATTTGTATATAATAGTATATATGTTTGCAAAGTTTTGGGTTTCCCAAATGGCTAGGGATAACTTGTCATTTCATGAGTAGGCTATAGAGGCAAATATTAGCATAGTTTTCTTTATAACCATTCAAGATTCATTCTACCATCTATGTGGAAATTTTGTGGTCATTTTAGCTTAAAATCATAAACAATCTTTATATTTGATCTTAAAGCAGTCATTAGTTGTTCATTTTGGATGTATAGAATAGTTTGTGGAAAAATAAAGCTACTTGTATAACCTTTGTAATGATATCACTTTGCCACGTGTGAATACACTTATGAGTTTGCTATATCTACTTTATAAGAAAAAAGGCATGTCATTAGTTAACTGCTTAATTTGATTAGTTTTATGTTTCCTCTTATGAAATTTAAACATTATGGTAAAAAGGTTCAAACGATATGTTGCTTGTAAATCTGTTTCTTTTGGTATCTAGTGAAAAAGAAAACTAATTCATTAAAACTATGGATGATATTTTTGCCAATGTTATTTATTGTCTTCATGTTATTTTGTTTAGTTAATCCTTAATTATTGTGAATTGCGTCTTCTTGAGATGACTAGATGGGTTGGCCTTGGTTCTGTGGTTTTATAAAGCTTGAATTTTTTTACCTTATATCCTTTAATGTTATCAATATTTAGGTTGATTTTTATGATTCGATGTGGTTCTCTTTGTTTGTAAATTATTACTTATTAGTTCCTTTATAAGAACCAAATTAGTTTAGGTTTAAGAGTACATACCTTTCCTATGCTTGACCACATTACCTTTCTTTTAGCTTCTTCATTATGCTCATCTTCCTTCATCTATTTTCTCTTCCTGGATTATTGTTTCCAAGTCCTTCCATACCTCTATTTGTGTTGCAGTTAGACAAATATATGTTTGATTAATGCCATGGTTTGATAATTTTTTTGTAGCCTTGTTTGTTTCTCGGTATATGTGGCTGATTGAAATAGCCTATAATTCTTCCATGAGTCCTTTAATTTTATTCTTTTGATTATAATTACCAATCTCCAATTTGGATTTTTGGATAGTACTTACACTGTCGAATCACATTCTAACTTGATATACCTTAGTCCTTTTCCTTGTAGAGTAGTAATCTATTTAGGATACCTTATATTTTTATGCATTATTTGTTGATGGTGGGAGTTTAACTGATCTAGATGTGATCAGTATGCCCTTCTCATTACGAATAATGAATCCTACTCCCTATAGTCCTAGATTTCCTTGATATTCTCCATCCATATTTAATTTGAATCTTCCTTTTGTGAAGGGGCACAATTTGGCTTTATCCCTCTTTACTTTTTAGTCTGGGGCTAGTTGGAAAGATGATGGAATTTTTAGTTCCTTCCATTTCTTCATCATGCTTTCATCCCAACATGTGAATTTGGTTTTCCTTTATAGCTTAATGCAGGAATTCAACCATTTTGTTATATTTCTTTCGATGGTTTGTGTGATTTCCTCAAATTTTTTGGCTTTGTTCTAAAATATTCTTCCATTGCATTCTTTCCATATGTTCCATATTAGAATTGAGGGAGCTGTTTGTTATATTTTCCCCCATAGGGACTCTTTCTTGAAGTTAGCCCAACTAGTGAGTAAATCCATTAGCTTATTATTTCTCAGGGCCTTCCACCCTAATTTGTCTTGTAACCATTCCCAACAATGTTTTGCAAAGATGTAGTTTAGTAGTAGGAAATCCAAGTCTTCTTCATTCCTATAGCACATTACACATCTACTTGGGCCTTCAAAGCCTACAAATTTCAATCTTTCCCCTGTTAGGATTCTTCCATTTAGTGTTGTCTAGGTGAATTCCCTAGCCTTAGGGAGCACCACTTTCTTGCCTAATAATTTGTATCTGATAACCCATTTTAACTATGTATTTTCCTGATTTGGCACCACACCAAATTATCTTGTCTACTTGAGTATTCAAACTTACCTTCCTTGTATTATTTATGCTAGCTTATTTTTTGCTAAATCACCCATGGGGAGATCAATTGGGATCTGTCATTGACTTCCCCTATTTGCTTCCTCCCTAACATAGTCATGTACTCTTCTACCAAACATGTTATCAATAAGATTAATATGGGGTGCTATTTCTTAGTATTCTTTTAATGTTTTGTATCCTCATGAGTCATTCTAGAAGTCTGCTCTTTTCCCATTATTGATTTTTCATGTTATG
Source organism: Sequoia sempervirens (assembly GCA_007258455.2). Lineage (NCBI taxonomy): Eukaryota > Viridiplantae > Streptophyta > Pinopsida > Cupressales > Cupressaceae > Sequoia > Sequoia sempervirens. The sequence continues at coordinate 440,201,756 of VDFB02075321.1, forward strand.
TGGTCAGTTATTACATGCCTTAAGCTTTGCATAAAGTTTTGGAGATATGAGATCCATTTCTTGTGTTTTCTATTTTCAATCTATCCTTTCTAGTTCTAGATTGTCTAGGTATTTCTTCTACATTAATTTGCACCATAATAGGGATGGATTTTGGTACATTTTCCAAACTAACTTATCCCCTAAGGCTGCATTTTGTAACTTTAAGTTTCTTATACTAGCTCCTCCCTCTTCTTAGGACCTACATACTTTGTACCATTAGATTAGTGGGATTTTATGTTGTTAATTTGAGCCCTCCCACAAAAAATGTTTAAGTATACTTTCTATCCCTACTATAGCTTTAGATGTTAGTTGCATACATGACATTGAATATATAGGAATTTCTAATAGGACTACTTTAATAATTGTTATCCTTCTTGCTAGTGTAAGCCATTTCCCCTCCACCTTAGAGATTTTTTATTGCACCTCTCTTTTATTTGTTCCCACAAGTCAGTCCAACTTATGCCCTTGAATAAAGGCACACCCAAATATTTGTAGGGTAACACATCAGTTAAATAACCCATAATTCTAGCAATTCCTCTTTGCAAGGTTTCTTTGTGTGGAAGAAGTATATTGTGGATTTTTTGATATTTATTTGTTGAGCCGAAACATTACTATATTCTTGTAAAGATTATCTTATACTCTTTTCCTCTTGAATGGTAGCTTCACCATATAACAATGTGTCATCCAAAAACTGTTGGTGAGTTAGAGCTTCTACCCCTTGTGTAATTTGTAATCCTCTCCATAGGCCTTGTTATTGTTTGGAGGAAATATGCCTACCTAGGGATTCTATTATAATAATGAATAGAAAGGGGGGAATTGGTCTCCTTTCCTTATCCCATTGGAGCTTTGGAAGAAGCCACATGGGGAGTTGTTAATCAATATTGAATATCTTGTTGAGGAAATGAATTGGAATATCATCTGCAACTATTCTTGGCCAAAACCAAACTTCTCCATGATTTTGATTAATATTCACTTTACCTTATCATATGCTTTGCTTATGTACAACTTTATCATCATACTTTTCTTTCTCTATTTGTTTATCATGTGGACAATTTCATTGGCTAGAATGATGCTATCTACAATATCCCTTCTTGGAGTGAAATGAATTTGGTTTGGTGATTTGATCTTTTCCAAAACCTTCTTGATATTATTTTCTAAGGATTTAGAGAGGATCTTGTATATGTTATTGCATAGTGAGATGGGGCGGTAATCACCAAAATTATCACATACATCCTTCTTAGGTAAAAGTACTATCATAGTAATGTTTATATCTTTCACAAACTTTTTGTTTCTTCTAAAATCTTATATTAATTCCCATATTTCATTTTTAAAAATATTTCAGTGTTTTTCATAAAAGAAAGTTGGATACCCATTAGGACCTAGAGCTTTGTTAGGGTGGAGTTAAAAAGTAACCACCTTTATCTATTATTTAGAAAATGGTTTGGTTAGCATCTGATTGTATTTTGGTGTCATTAGCTCAAGGATGTTTGCTAAGATTTTGCTATCATTGATAATTTTCTTGTCACCTTCTGGTGCTAAGATCATTTTTATAAAAGTTAACTACCTCTTCCTCAATACCTTTTTACTCTTGGATCAAGATTCCTTCTATATATTGAATACTTGATATCCTCTTTTGGGCCTTTTTAATTTTGGATGTATCATGAAAAACTTTGTTTTTGCATCTGTTAACCACACCTCCCTTGACTTAGTTCACTAATACTCCTCTTCCCTGGCCAAAATATATTTCTACCATTAGTGTTTATTCTTTCAAGTAATCCTCTGGGACCATATGTTATTTAATAACTTTATTATTTACCAATGAGAGTTCTTCCTCCACTCTTCCTTTCTCTGAGAAGATATTTTTGAAGACTGTCTTATTCCAGGTTTGTAACTTCTACTTTGTGTACTTCAATTTACACATAAAAATGAAAATTTTCATCCCACTTAATTTAGAGGCCTCTTTCCACCATTTACTAGTTGCTTCAATAGATAATCCCTTCTAGACCATATTTTTTCCATTTTGAAGTAAGACTTTGAGTTGTTTTCTTCTATTAGTGACATTTTGACTAGATAGTGATCTAACCTAACTAATGGAACAATTTTTGCCTCTATAGAATGGTCTCCTTCCAACTAGTCATGAGAATAAATGAACCTATCTAACTTCTTTTTTATTCAAAAAACACTATTTCACTTGTTTGACTAGGTATAAACACCATTTTTGATAGGCACCTCTATGAGATTGTTATGGCGAAGGAACACACCAAAAACCACCATTGAAGGAGATGATATTCTGTTACCACCCAGTTTTCATCTTTTCTTGGTACTATGTTGAGATCTCCCCCTAAGATTATTCTTTGCATATTTTTCTGGGAGATTTTCTAAGTCAAGGTGTTCCATAATTTATCTTTCTCCCCACTCCAGGTAGGCCCATAAATATTGAACAAATATAAATCTTTATTGTTCTTTACATTCTTGATATTGCACAACATCCAATTTGGCTACTTTTCAATTATATTCACATCAACAACATTGCTTTTGCATAGTATGCCTAAGCCTCCTATTGTTCCAAAGGCTTTGGAGTAAGCCTCCTCCCATCCAAAGATATAAAATACCTTCTTTTTTTCCTCCCCGATCTTGGTTTCTTGTAGGAGAATGATATATGTGTCTTCCTTTTCTATTTGGCATCTGATCAGATGCCTTTTATTAGGGGAATTTAATCCCCTAACATTCCATGCAATAATCTTCATGGTTCTTCCTATTGTGAGTGCTCTTCTCCCTTAATGTCTTGTGGAAAGTTCTTGATGCTTTTCAACCCTTTCTCATGGGTCAACTCCTCCCTGATTTGCTTTCTAGACTTCCTCCCTTTCTTCTTTTTTTGTTTCTTTGGCACATCCATAAATTGTTCTACCATTTGTGTTATGCTCCTATTCTCAATTATATCGAACTTGTCGACTTCTTCGTAATCACTTTCCAACGAGAAGCCTTCTATCTCCTTTGTTGGTTGATTGGAAGGGTCTACCTTTATTTGTGTGGGTTTCACCCGCCCTTGAACTTTTGGATATTAGCTTCCTCTATTTGTTTGTGATATTTTGCTTTATTTTTTGTAGCTTGATTCTTGTGCATAGGGCTTGGGCCTAGTGGTGTCTTTGTGTGTAACTCTTGTGCCACATTTACCTCATGCCTTATAATTTCTATATGGTTTATATCTGTGGCTTCCTTGGGGCTTGGAGTCCTACTTTCCCTTATTTGTTTGTTGGTTTCATCTCCACACCTGCTTAGTTTTTGGGGGAGACTTTTATTTTTCTGTGTTATTGTCTTTTGGGATCCTTTTATGTCTTGATTTTTTCGTTCCTTTATTTCAATGCCCTATTTCCAAATCCTTGTTTTAGATTTTTTTTTATACTATAGGAATTAGTCGGGTATCTGCCCCCCTATAAAATACAATGTGCCTAGTAAATTTTTTTCATGTGACCAATGGCATTAGCATGAGACACCCTCTAGTACCATAGGTTTGGGGGGAGACTAGACCTCATGACCTCTTTCTTGCAATAGGATTCTTTATCCAATCGAGCTAGGTCCTCGCCCCAATCCCTTCTTTAGATCTGAGATTTATTTCCTTAGGGATTTCTTTTATTGCTACTATCTTAATTCTTGCATAAAGATAAGAGTTTTGTTTAAGTAGAGGAACATCAATTTGTACTAATGCTCCCAAAGACCTTCCAATCTCCTCTAGGCATTCCTCATACCAGAATTCGCGAGGTTCTTAGAGTAATACTTGGTGATACCTTGTACAATCACGACTTCACATGTGGGCCCTTATTAAGAACTTGTGAAATCAAAGGATATTGCAATAAAGACACAAGCCAATACCTTCATGATAGGTTTCATAAATTCAAAAACTTGCGGCCTTCAACCAAAAGCCAAAAATGAACCTGTGACAAAATAATTCTACACAATAAATCAAGGGATCAACACATGGATCTAGTGTGGAAAGTGGTGGGTTCAAAATCTTAAGGGCTTGGACAAGGCACTTAATTGATTTAATAAAGCATGAGTATTTAATGGATAAAAAAATAATTAGAACCAAAGGGTCAATTAAAAAATGAATAAAAAGACTTTGCAAGGAAACTAAGTAACCAAAAATGGGCCAAAGAAGTCACTTTCAAATTAGAACATAAAGTGACGGGAAAAGATGGAGCCTTAGGGTTTTTTAAGTTTTAGGGCTAAAAACTTAGGAAATTCATAGATGACAATCCTATGATACTCAAGAATCCTATCAATAAGTAAGAATGAAAACAAATTTACATGTCTCACAAACAATAAAACTTTTGACTTATACCATTTTCATTACCATTAAAGTACCAATTTGTAATTATAGTTTGGTAGATCATAATGATGGCTAAACGAAAGATCTATTTGTAATATGCTTAGGTTTTCATTTGATAGTGTTTCATTTTGACAATTTATGTTTACTGAAAAATGAGGGTAACTTGAACTTATACTAATGTAATGTTTGTCTTGTAATCTCTAACACGTTTCTTGGTGTAGGGTTTATAGTTTAAATAGGTTTGGTCATAGAAGATGATATGTATCTTTCTCCTTTGAACCTTTGGATAATACCATCTTGTTACTATATTAGCTATAGTCCTATAGAGTTTGTTTTGTATGATATTTTTTCTGTCATGTTTTATTATGTAGTGTTATATAGGTTGGACTATATATATATATATATATCTATATATATATCTTCTTTGAGCCTACATGATGTAACATCCTATTACTATACAAGGTATAATAGTAACAATATTTCATGTATTAAAGTTTTCTATCATGTTTTTCTCTGTGGGGTTTGTAATTTAAATAGATTTTACATATTTGTGTTTTCCATTTAGAAATTAAACACCATATATTTCAAATGATCAACATACAACTTGAAATTGGTTTTGTTTTAGAATGTTTGTTTGGTCTAAAGTATTAAATTTACAAAGTATATCAAGTGGATAAGCATTTAAAGTATATAAAGCATATAAGCATTTGCAATTTGTAATGTGAACTTATAGTTGATTGAGTAGATAGTAGTGTGTAATTTGAATAGATAGCAATATGCAATTTGAACTATGGAGGAATTATTTTGATGGGTTAGAAGAAAATTGGACTAGAAAAATGAATGTATTAATAGCAAATTATGGGAGGACATGTTGATTTGTGCACTTTCATTTGATTGATTGAATTTGAATTTTGGATCGATTCATTTGAGATGAATAGATGAATTTGATGGATGTTTAAAATTTTGAATTTTATAATAAGTTTGGCATTTTATTGATTTGGTTGAATGTTTGTTTGGCATAATGTCTTAAATTTTTGTCCTCTTATTTCAAAGGTCTTATACCTTCGAGCATGCTACTTGTAGGTATTCATGAAGTGACTAGTAGTTGAGAAAATATCTCTTGATAAAATTAAGTTGATGAGGAGATATGGGACATATTTATTTGTTTGATGGGACACTTGCAATGCGTTTCATTTATGAAGAACTTTATATTACTTTATCGAATAAAAAATACATATACCAACTCAAAAACTCAATAATCTTTAAGACCTCGCCCCACTATTAAGGTTGAGCTGGGGGTCAACAATGTGAGGCTACCAACAATTTCAATGCAACTGCACGAGCACACAGACTTTTCATGGAAATATGACAAGTCTGGTATAGAAATTATAATTGTCCAACTAAGTAGACATTTCCTCATGTCACGGCTGATTACTTGTGGAAATCGTCTCCACTAATTGACTAGACTTACAGAGTTGACAGATTTCACATGACACATATATCTGTAACATCACCTAACAATTTAGATGCACAAAAGACCCAACTATTCAAAATTTTGAACAATGAGGCATACGATACAAAAGTAAACAAAGGCCGACTATCAGTACTTTCGATCGCACTACTAGTATTCACCATTTTCAGCTCTTTGCTGGTTGTTGAATTCTCAAGTTGTGCAGGTAAATGATCTTCATCTGCCATTCCCTTGTATTATTTCATCCATAGATATAGATGGTTCTACTTGTGAATAATTTTAATATGTTGATGTACAGGTAGACAGTGTTTAAAGTCTGATATGCACTCTGATGCAAAATCGAAGGTATATATACCGACCCTTTAAAATTTTAGCTGATCCAGTTAAACATGATGAATTTAAGCTGATACTTGTATTGTTGCAGGAGGATACTCGTAAACATTCATCTGCAGTAGCAAGCACGTATGACAATGCTGAAAATTCAATGGATATGAGTAGAAAATCAACGGGGGACTTTGAGACACAGGATTATGGTTCAGTTGATCCTCCTCCTACTCTCCCACAACCCCCAAGAGGGGTAATTAATAATTAAATTTGTTTGTTACTATATAATAGCATGAAGATTATATAAAACTTCTGCTCATAAATAATGATGCCCACAACATTTATATGAAAATTGAAGGACTGTCTCAAAGTGATTTTGATGAATTCAATTTTGTATTTCTAATAATTTAGTTCACTCCCTATTTTTTGAATTGAATCTGCACCTTTGATGTTTGTAAATTTAAACTATTTCTTTCAAATATGTCTAAAACATTCAAATTCAAAACTACTTTTAATCAGTATGATATAGATACACATTTAGATTATTTGGGTTCCATGGTGTAATGACTATTTGCAGGTTTTCAGTTTCTTGAACTTTTTCTGCAATGGTTCTTATTCATTCGTTGTATATGGTTTGATATTAGTAACATGAGTACCAAAAACTCAATCTTGTAGAATTTTATTTTCTTTTGAATCTATCTCGAGGTGCATCTTTGTGTTTAGTTTTTTGAATAGTGTGTTTATATATATATATATATATATATATATATATATATATATATATATATATATATATATATATATATATATATATATACATACATATACATATATATATATATATATATATATACATATATACATATATATAGGTATATATATAAGATGTATATATATATATATATACATAGCATAACATATACATATATATATATATAACATATACATATACACATATATGTATATATACATATATATAACATATATGCATATAACATATACATATATGTATATACATACATACATATGTATATATACATATGTATATATGTATATACATATATATGTATATACATATGTATATATGTATATATACATATGTATATATGTATATACATATATATATATGTATATATATATATATATATATATATATATATATATATATATATATATGATTTTTTTAAGGAATGCAAGTGATTAAATGTTTTCTCTGGAGTTAGCAAGTAGAATATGTAATTAGTAATTTTTTAGAAAGTATTTTTAATATTTAATAAATCAAGTGGTATCAAAATAGGATTTTGATATATTTGTAAGATCGTGAATGATATAAAAAGTATATTGGATAGTTATTGTAAGGTTCAATCATGATTGATCTTTGTAATACTTTGATTAATACACTTAAAATTCTATTCAAATTTAAGATTTTACACATGTAGTTTTTAATCATTTGATTTGTGGATTTCATGTTAATAATGTCCTCCAACATTAAGATTTTCTATGTGATTAATTAACTATTCATTAATGTTAATTTGATTTAATGAAAAATAAATTAAAATATGAATAAAATAATTTAATTTAACTTAGTGTGTGATTTTAATTTGTTAACAAATATTTAACTTAGTGTGTGATTTCAATTTATAAGTATTAATTTAATCTGAATGAACTATGATTATATGTTGATGTTAATCTTAATATGCATGTTTTTCTTACAAAATAGATTTAAAATTACCTAGACTTATTCAATAAAATAAAATCTTAAATGAAAAAAAAAATGTTGACCTAAATGGTGAGATTTAATCATAAAAATTCAAAAGATCAATTTATGTCTATGCTAGTGATGCATGAGTTTTAACCTAAATTATAGTTTTGAGGTATGTGAACTTAATTGAACTATTGATAGGAAAATAGAATAACTATACTTTTCTTTAGCTATATATATAATATATCAATAGCATGGGTGCACTCCCATAGAAGGGCATCCTAAGGGTATTATAGAGAATCTTCATTATGTTTGGAAAGATAAGAATATGAGGTGAACCATGTGTTTCGTAGATAGTTGAAAATACTTCATGAAGAAAAGTGTTGATGTGTTTCACTCAACAGTAGATTAAGTGTTGTTGTTTCAATGGTATTGTTGTGTGTAAATGATTGATCTTTAAATAAAGTTTGGGATAATTTTAAAAATTGGTCTGATGATTTAATGAATCAATTCTTATAATTTAACAAAGATGCTTAGTTATAATTTGTATGATTTACAAAAGGCTATTTTGGGTTTGTGTCAAATGAAAGATATTTTGGAAGGTTGTGCATGGATTTCTAGGAGGATGTTGATGAGCCACATGGAGATTACCCATCATTGGAATTCATAAGCTTTTAATTGTAGGTTGGCAACATGTTTCATGTGGTTTGGGGCTTAAAGAAAAATTGAATCCAACATAGATTATTTGAGAAAATGGAGAAATGTATAAGTATGAGATTTCAAGACAATTGGAATAAAACAAATAAGTTTAAGGATAGTAGTGGAGTTGCAATAGAGAAACCACAAGGGGGAAAGGACTAAGAGGAGAGTGAGGAATCAAGGAGTATTATGTGGAGTACAAGTAGGAGAGTGGGTCATGTAAGGATATTGTTGTGTCATATGGTAGCCTATGTGGAAGTGGTTATTTTATTTTGCATGCAAGGAAAGCTATGTGACAAATTATAGCTTAGTTTATGAAATTAATAAAAATTTGAGATCTTTTGGTGGCTAGGTTTTTCCCTTGCTAAGGGTTTCCTCAAGGTAAATTTGGTGTTATTTGTATTTTTCTTTTTTACTTTTGTATGTTTAATTGTTTAGGTTAAATGATTGCACAATCCTTCTTAGGACCCTTTGGCCATGATGAGATCGTATGGTATTAGAGAAAGGTTGATCTAGTATTTGCATTAATGTCGGTGTGAGCACACCTTGTTGATGCAGTTTTTCAGAAAAGAGGGTATGTGAAAAAATATTTGACACAAAAAAGATGTCACTTTATTTTTATGCCTAAAATGAGCATTTAGCAAGTGCCAAATTTGGTGCTTGCCAAATCTAAAAGATGTTATAAAAATTAAAAAAAACTTCATTTTCATTTGTCTAATCTTCAACCTATGACCTACATATTTTTTACTCCTCAACTTGTGCTTGCTAAAATACATTGTCATTTTCACCTCGAGGTTGTCAAATATTCATCAAGATGTCACCAAGACATTGAGGAGGTCAAAGAGGTAAGTATATCTACTTTTTTAGTTTCAAATTTTGATTAAATTGTAGATTGAATTAGGTTTTTTATTAAAATTTGTTTTAATTTTTGAGAAATGATATTCCACCGCCAAATGTTGAAAATCCTCCACCACCTCCTCATGAAGACCCTCCTAAACAAGAACCACAACAAATACATCCATCAATTCCTAGAAATCCTGCAAGAACATAAGAAAACATAGTAGAGAAAATAGAAGACAATAAAAAATAGGTTGAGGAATTGATAAAATAAATTTCCATGTAAGGATCTTAATATTAATATGTAATAAATGGTCCAAACCATATACTAAGTGATAAGATGAGGTCCATAATTCCATCCACCCATAAATAAAATTTCAAGAGAGTATCGCATTCCCAAGGTTCTTTAATATCAATTTCTTAATTATTTCTAAGTTTTTATTAGTTAACTCAACTAAACCATTATCTTGTGGATAATAATTAGATGAAAATTTTAAAATAATTCCATGCTCAATTCCCAATTTAAAATATTTAAAGAATTAAAAGTAGGTCCATTGTCACATGCTAATCAATAAGGTAATATAAAACTAGTTATGATGTTTTCTTATAGAAACTTAATCACTACCTTAGTTTTGCATTACTTGCCACATGTTTCTTCCATTCACTTCATACAATTTAATAAATTACTATTAGCACATATCACTATCATGTTGAGGATGGTGGATTGATTAGCCTAGTAAATTCTAGTTCGCATTGAGAAAAATTGTGCATCTCCATCACTATCTATAATGGTTGGGTTAGATTCTTTCACTTTTTCATAGTAATTTGGAGATTTTGGAGTATTTAATGTGTGTCAAGGTATCTTTAAAAATATTAGTCCTTGTATCCTACTCTCAAGATCTGATGAGCTGTAGCTCAATGGTCGATTCATGAGTTGTTCCACAATTTTCATGAAATTATTGGAGTACTTGATCATTTTTAGAGTGATTAAGGCATCTTAGATATATTCCATTATGATTCTTATTAAATAAAACTCATCCTTTTATCATGTAATTTTGGCTCTTTAATCTTGGGGCTCTTCTTTGGGTTGCTTTGAGATTAGGCATAAATGAATAATATCAATGTACCATTCATCTTTGGAAATCATCTTCTTGACATATAAATGACTTGCCAAATTAGGATCAATATTTGCAATAATTTTATTCAAAGCTTGACCTCTTATCAATTTCATGGGAGCGATGTCCATATCAAATTCTTGTAGAAATATTGTTTATTCTCTCTTCTTTCTCTAGGTTCATTTTACAGGAACAACATCTTAACAATATAATATAGTTTATGGAAATTATTGGGCTCCTTAATCTATATAGTGCCTACAATTCTTAATATAATACATGTTTTCATCCGCTTTAGTGCCCACTCCCTTAGAATCTTGAGTAGGCTCATTTTAGCCCCTGCATCAACCTTTTTCCCTCTCAAGATGCTCCAGCACCCCTTTTCAGTAGCTACCCTTGTGTGTTAGCTTTGCCTCAATCTTTGTCACTTTCCTAATTTCATTGTTTTGTAGTGTCACATGTCTAGACACTAGCGCAATGCGCAAACATCCACCTAGTGTGCTAGCATCCTACAATGTGTCAGCAGTCAAACAACCATTTCCATACATGTTTTCTACTTGTCAGCGAGTCTTGCTAGTGGTAACGACTGGGAATGCTCAAAAATTTCTTAAGAAGCTTCTTCTCTTTCCTTAAAATTTATCTTTTCACCTCATTTTCTGGTTCTTCTTCCCTTAATTTCTTCCAATTTTCGCTTGCACTTCTCTAGCTTCATTATAGCTTTTAGCTTCACTCCATCACTTGCTTACACAGTTTCACATAGCTTGTTGTAGCAGCTTCAAGCTCTTTCAAGCTCTCTTAGCAATGCTCTTTGTAGCTCTCTTAGCTTTTGTAGCTCCATGTCCCTTGCCTCATGCTTACGAGCATCTTAGGATTCCATATCTCCTTCCTATTTCATTTTTACATTGTGATACAAGTTCTCCTCCTTGAGCGAGGATTACTTTTATCACCTCTTTTGTGATACAGGTTCTCCTCCTCAAGCAGGGTTTTCTTTTATCACTCACACTTGGTGGTATGGGTTCTACTCCTGAGCGGGTTTTTCTTTAACCACACACTTTTTTCCATTTTGGTTACACTCTCACTTTTATTAATCTTCTTGGTTGTCCGTGGAGGTGGGAACACCAAAATGGAGGTTTGACTGAGGAAAACCCCTATACAACCCCAACATTCTCTCCATATATCATGCATGTAGGTTTTGAAGACATTCATGTGCTAGAGGCTTCATCATTTGCATGGTTGTAAGTATCTTCTTTCCTTTATTCTTCTTATCTTTATTAGTTCTACTTCATTTCATTGTAGTTCTATTACATTATGTTATTTTCCCATATTTTCCAAGTTCTTAGCAATCGAAGTAGCAGTCATTTAGGAATTTTCTAAGACATTCTCATTCTCTGGTCTGTATGAGATGCCAACACATCTCTGAGATGCCAACACATTGCATTGTTGTTTGTATTTTGCATTGACATCCTTTAGCCGAGAGCTTGTTAGTTTGTCCAGAAAATCTTTGTGACCTACTCATTTATATTTTGAAACTCTTGCTACTATTCCTGAAGTAGATTAGGGAATTTCACCCCATGAAGCTCTATGAAAGAGGAGAGCTCCTGAGTAATGAATCCCCCTCTTCTTCAATACACAATTCAGTTCAATTTCATATGTCATACATTGTGTAAATTATTTGTTCTATCATTCTAGTTGTGAAAAGCATTATTTTTCCTTCAAAGAGGGTAAATTTATCAAGCCTTTGTGTGAATCATTTATGTGGTTTAGCTATTTGAATTAAGTTGTGCAAATAGGAACATTGAAAGGTCCTTGTGAATCAAATTGCATATTCATTATCATTTAAATGTATCAACATCTTACTAGTTTCAATTTTTACCATTCATTTTAGTCCTTCTATCTCTTTTCTTGCATAAGTCATTAGTTTCATAGAAAAAAATCAAAAGGGGAACCAACCCATAATCTAGAGATTCACCTTAATTATGAGCAACCCATAGGCTCGAAGGTGTTTCCATGTTACACAAGATTGTTGAGCTTTCCAACTTTGCATTTGGGTGCAATCCTACATGTTAACAACTCTAAAAAGGGAGAATAAAAAGTAGGAACATTAACAAAAAATTCAGAAGACCCCTCGAAAGAATCCACCTCAACCACTTTAGAAGAAGAAGCAATTTACACAACAAACTTTGATGAAACTAACTATCAACAACCACCAAATCCTAAGGAAATGAAAAAATGTATGGAAGATGTTACGAACTTATGAAACAACTCAGTTTTAATGAAAAAGGATGTGGTGCTATAAAAAAATGTATGTGTCCCTAATGAACCTAACATGCAAGAAAAAACTAGCGATCTTGGTTATTGTCCTTCGAAAGAAACAAGAAAGCCTTCACTCAATATCAACACTCTTACAAAGGATTCTTGTAAGCCAACTTTAACATTGGTGCATCCTGAGTTGATAGACAGTAGTGGTATTGAGTATTATCCTTTGAAAGAAATGAAAGAAACAAGGAAATCCTCGCTTAATGTTAATGTCATCACACAAAACACTTATGATTCAAATTTGATAGATTTTACGCCTTCCTTTAAAGAAGAGAACAAAATCTCACAATCTAAAGAGTCTTGTGTAAGTATGACGCCTAGTACTAAGCAAGAGATATCATTTTCACAAAACAAAGGAACTTATTTTACCATTGATCAAGAGGGTATCTTGTCAAGACTCCTCCAAGATCATTCGATATCTCTTCCTCCATGAACACGAAAGAAATTTTACTACAAGCATGCATTTTGTGCATATCATAGAGTTCATGGCCATGCTACTAATGAATGCAAGGCTTTAAGTGATAGAATTCAACATCTTAAGGAGTGTGGTGCTCTCATGATGGGGCACCTAATTCCTCTAATGGACATTTATTTTCACTCTATCATGTTTCTCATCAACCATTTTGGATCATCCTCATCCTGCACTAATTGGGGGAAAGGAGTTAAGTATCCTTGTCCTCGTATGCCACTTTTCATTGTCTGTTTTGGCTATTTGACTACCTTTCATGTACATATAAGAGCAAGCTTGGGATGTGGATGGCATGCCTTAAGTTGGCTCATATGTGATGTACTTAGTTTTAAGGGAAACCCCTTATCCATGGCGTAGTTTCATTCAAGAACATATGACTTGGCATAAGGTTTTTCGAATAAGCTCTCATGTATTCTTCTACTTTAAAGAAATTTCTCACAGAAATGGTTTTAGCAACCACTTTAAAGTGGGGGCATACATTGACACTCATGTTTCACTGTGCAATTTTCTTTTTTTCTTGCAATGTTTCTTTTTCTTGGTGGTATCATTGGGTTTGATTTCCTTTGAGAGCATGATATTTCTTTGACTTGTCATCTCTTGGAGACATTAGGCATGATGTTCCCTACGAAGAGACCTTACATGAAATAAGAAAAATCCCTTTGAATGGACCTTACACCATTTCACATTTACAACATCGGGTATATGGCCACCTTGCATAATACACTTTGCTTGCTTCTAGAGCTATCCTATTTGTTCATGGGTGTCAAGCATACAAATATTTTTTTGCCTCATGGAGCTCAAAGTTCATTTTTTTGTGGAACCTTGTCAAATTTATCAAGAGGTATAGATTTGGTATGGTTAACGTATGATGAGAAGCCTAAACTTGGGTTCATGACTTTCTCATTATATGGTGAGAATCCAATACAGAGACATGAATTTCTCACTAAACCACCCTTTTTGGATACTCACCCAACACACAACCTAAAGTTTCATTTCCTGAGAGTGAGCATTCATTTTTGGACTAACAGATTAGATCTTATCCACAACATGTGAGACAAATGATCGAGGATTGATCCCCCTCTTTTTTATTTTTGTGTGTTTTTGCTTTTCTTTCTTTGACATTGTATGTTTGTGTATCCTAATGTTGCATATCATACACCTTGTATGTTTCCCTTTTTGCTTCTATTATTTTTCCATAGGATCTTGATTCTAGGGGCTTGTGCAACCTTCTTGGTCATTTTCATCATATCTTGATAGCATCGGTAAACTTGGACCCCTCTTGAATTTCTACTTTAGTGTGAGTTTGAAGCAAGTTCCTCCTCTCACTAAAGTGGGGGTTAAATGTGGCAATGGAAAAATTATCCCTTTTCCTTGCTTGATTTGGAAATGGTTAACATTAAAATGGACCTAATGTTGCCTTGATCTAGTTTTGTAATATGTTTTACACATCTACATTTGATTTAGGGCCCTTTTAAGCTAAATAGACCTAATTTTGCCTTAATTTAATGTTGTAAAGTGTATTTATTTTCACCCTCACATTAAGTTTTGGGACCTCTTACATTTATGAAATTAATATCTGTTAAACAAGCGTAAGACAACTGAGAGGGGGGGTGAATCAGTTGTCACACAAATTCAAAATTAAAACTTTATCACTTATCAATTCTTCAACCACACTATTCTTTTATTAAATATGAGCATGAAACACAAATAACAAAAAGTAAATCAGCACAATGAACACTAGATTTTTACATGGAAAACCCAATGAGGGAAAAACCACGAAGGGTTAAATCAAACTATATAGTATTTTCAAAAGAGGCTCATTGTCTAAGTACAAAGGCTTACTGCCTACAAAAAGGACTCACTGTCCGATAGGGAGGCTCAATTCCTACACAAGATTATACAAAATAGAATAATGCTTTACAACCCAAAATGAACTAGAAATATGCACCTATCATGTGTTCATACAGTTTCGGAGATGCTCAGTATTCAGACTTCACACCCTTCATTCTTCGCTCATCAACTACTGCCGGTTTTATCACACCTTCATATTCATTACTCGCTCACTATTTCTTATGGCTCTTCTCTATTGTCTACACACTCTCACTTCCCTTCAAAAACTATTTACCATATATTTATATATATCTGATCTCCATCGTAAGCATCAATTAGGTTGGCCTAATCAGATACAATTTATTTGGAAAAGATATCAATTGTTGACTCCACAAAATGCAATTTAACCGTTAGCACATTACATTATGTCATGTCAGACCAGGAAATAAGTTTTCATATCATATCAAAATAAACATAACAAGTCAAGCAGATATAGTCTTCGACACAACCAACATAATAATGTCACTTCATTGTACGAGCACCAGAACACAAAATAACCTAATCATATGCCTTTAACATCCATTAGTAATTTCCTAAAATTGCAATAAGAAATTGTCAACTATGGAGAAATACAGACTAGAATACCAGAGAGGCACCAAAAATACTAGATCAACCACCAGAGAAGATAAGTCAATTATAGACACCGGTTTAGAGTACCGTACCAAGCTACCCACATCTTGACATCAATGACAACATATAGATAACCTACTCATTCTTCCAACAATATCATCATTAATAGGCCCCTAATATCCTATATTATGTATCTCGAGGCATATTTCAACTAAAATTTTGAATATTTCAATTGAAATCTTGACATAAACATCAAATATACTTAATTTATTAACTCTTCGGCATTTCCTCTATCAAAAAAGGCCTTGTGGTACCCATACGACACCTTGGGTGTATGAGTCCCGCCCAGATGGGACCTATACACCACAAGTGGCGTATGAGTCCCATTTGGCCCCTTTTTAGGGTTTTCAATGGGAAATCAAGGTTTTAAGTTCAAATTTCATCAATGTCAGCATTTTGGGGTCTAATAAATGGTAAATTAGATAGATTATCTGATTCCCACATCACATTGTCTTTTCCGAGTAGATAATTTAGAAAGTAAAACAACAAACACACCAGCAAGGATCCAAAATGAAAGGGATAATTCTCAACCAATGGCATTCAAAAAATTTTAAGCAAATTCTCAAGTAACAAGCTACATAAATCAAACTAATTGTTCTCCTTAACCATCATGTGGGTAATATGTACAAGAATCGTTGAAGTTAACTTTCATGGTTTCTGAAATAAATTTTATATGAAATACCATAAGTGACATACCTAATGGCTAAATTAGCAAGTGTATCAATCAACAGTGCTCTAAGATCTCTGTTGATGCTAGTCAACTCCTCCACATCCTTAAACTTCATAGTTTTCTTTCCAGGGAGTTCTCCAACACTACATAATCTAGTGATCACTTTGATTGCTTCCAAGTTGAGATCAAATAGGGTTTTTCCAAAATAATGCTTCCATACTTGAAACGATTCAACAAGAACAAGATAACCTCTTTATCTAAAATCCATAGAAATTCACTCCATGAATCCATCCCTAGGTTTTTTATATTCATTAATTTGACTTTGCTCAACCCTAGTTCAATTCCTTTCATTCTCCTATGATCATATTCTTCTAATTTGATGCTTTTCAACTTTAGAGGGGTAACATCACATGATCCATTGTCCGTTGCTATGCTTTCTTGAAATTCAATGAAACTTCTTCAATTTTCTTCTTTCTCTTTGCAATCAGAAAAAAGGTTTCCAAATTACTTGATATAATCTCTTTAAATTCCTTTCAGAAATGCTTCAGGCTCGCTCCAAGATCATTCTAGGCTTTTGTTCAAGCTTTTCAAAAAGACTTGTAAAATTTATCTTATACACCATAGAACTTACCCTAAAACACATTAAATGTGGCAGATACCAAAAAGCTATTAAAAATAGTCTTCTTATCATAGAAAGCCCTTATTCAGTCTGCAAAACCTCATACCAACATATTTTCCTTTGGTTCTTTTTCCAAAAACTCTAAGTAAACATTCTTCACATTCCAACCATGTGCCAGTCTCTAACACGACATTCTTCTAGGGGGTTTTTATAATCTTCTGATGATACTCCCCCTAAGACCATGCTAGGTCTAAATTCTGAATAAGTCATCTACATCGGATAAGGGAATAGACACATAAAAATTCTCAGGTTTTCATTCTTCTTTCTTCTTCCATACCTTATCCATCTCTTGTTTCATCTCTTCTTTGTCAATCTTCTTTACCGGTTCACTCTTCTCTTTCGAGGTAGACTTCTTTTCTTTCTTATTCTTTCAAACTTTAGATACATGTCTAGGTTTGTTGCAGTTATAACAAACCACACTTTTTTGATTAAACTATCCTCCATTATTCATTGATCTAGACTAATTTTCCATGTGTCCAAATTTATTGTAGGTATAGCAGTAGCCATTAAAGAATTGATTTATTTTGCCTTCATTAAACCTATTCCTCATTACTCGATTGATCATCCTTATTTGAGATCTACATTTTATATCCTTATGTCCAATCTTCCCACATTCAAAGCATTTTCTAGAAAGAGAACCAAAAAATTAGTTTATCCTGCTCCTGCATTCAGTTGCTCTATGACCATATTTGTTACAAGAAAAACAAACAGCATCAAAAGAGGGATACTTCTATGCATTAGGCTGTCTCACAGGCAGTCTTCTTGCAAAATTCCTTCTCTGCTTCTTTTTTCCTTGATTCTTCTTCAAATCTTTAGAACTTTCACCAATATCAACTCCCAAGCCACCTTTGTCTTTACATGGTTTTTGTCCTGCAAGTAGTTCTTCAAGTTTATCGGAGCTAGATCCAAAATTGTTTTCATAGAGTTTAGCCTTCTCTAGTTCCACTCTTAAGTTTACTATCTCATGCTTGAGTCTAGAACATTAATCAGACTTGTTCTACACCATTGTATTTAGACATTCTTCAATCCTCTTCTTCTCTTCTACTGTCACTTTTAGTTCAATTATTTCTTGTTTGAGTTGTTCACCTACTTCTTTGTGTCTTTCCTTAAATTTCTTCTTGATTGTTCCTTCAATTTATGAACACACTCATTTGCTTCATCAAGATTCTCTTTCAAATCTATGTTTTCTCTTTCCACTTTATCAAGATCTTCAAGAGTAGTACGTAGCTCTCCTTTATCATCCATTCAACCAACCTTTAGGATCCTCCTCAAGTGGTTAAGCTCTACACAAGGAACCAAAATCTATGATACTAATTGTTAATCAAGAATAGGACAACTAAGAAGGGGGGTGAATCATTTGTCACACAATTCAAACTTAAAACTTCATAACTTATCAATTCTTTAACCACACTATTCTTTTATTAAATATGAGCATGAAATACAAATAATAGAAAGTAACAACACACTAAACACTAGATTTTTATGTGGAAAAACCAATAAGGGAGAAATCACGGTGAGGGTTAACTAACACTATATAGTATTTTCAAAAGAGGCTCATTGCCAAAAGAAGGACTCACTATCCAAGTACAAAGGTTCACTGCCTACAAAAAGGACTCACTATCCAACAAGGAGGCTCACTACCTACACAAGATTATACATAACAGAATAAGGCTTTACAACCCAAAATGAATTGGAAAGATGCACCTATCATGTGCTAATATAGTTTTGAAGATGCTCAGTATTCATACTTTACACCCTTGGGTATGTGTAGGATCATCATGGAAAAAATAGGCCCTTAAGAGGCAAAAAAATCAAAAAAATCAGAGTTAGGCAACTTGATGTAAAAATTTGAATAAGTTATCTATATTATTTCAAAAATATATAACAATAGAATTTGTAGAAAATTGAATGTAGTTTCTAAACTACTAGGTTTGTTTAAAAAAAAATCTATTTGGTGAAAAATTTGAAATTTCAATGCAGTACTTAAATTTCAAGGAAAAAATAAGGAGTAGGTGTCTATCTAAAGACCCTAACCACAATAAAATGATAATAATTTTAAATTATAAGATTTTAGATATAAGTAGAGGATTCATGTCCCAATGTGATGCATATTTTTTTAATTTTTTCCAAGTAAATAATTAATTATGAATTTTTTATTACAAATTTTAAAAAATATAAAACTCATATGTCTGACCACCTTAACTTGGTCAAAGCTTCATGAAATTCAATTTTTATTTTTAATCCTATAGTATGTGAAGCATAGAATGTGAGGCATGTTTTGATTCAAAAATGTGATAATCGCTTTGAAAGCTATAGATGTTTTTCAATCAATTTATCAATCAGACTTTAGTCATAATTTGAATAGAAAATGAATAATAATTAATTATTAAATTCAAAGTAAAGCATAATTTATATTGGTGGAAAGCTGAGAATCTCCTTTAAAAACCTTTTTCATTTCATCAATTTTGGGTAAAAAAAAATTCGTCAGCCACATACCCACCATATTGCCACTTTTTGGCCCATCATGATACTGCACATACCCCCTTCATTCTTTGCTCATCAACTACTTCCTTTCTAATCACACCTTCACATTCATTACTCGCTCACTATTTCTTTTGTCTCTTCTCTATTGTCTACACACTCTCACTTCCCTTCAAAAATTGTTTTCCATATATTTATATATATCTAATCTCCATCGTAAGCATTAATTAGGTTGGCCTAACTAGATGCAATTCATTTGTAAAAGATATCAACTGTTGGCTCCAAAAAATATTTTCAAAATGAAATTTAATTGTTAGCACATTACATTATGTCGACTCAGACCAAGAAATAAGTTTTCATATCATATCAAAATTAACTTAACAAGTAAGGCAGATATAGTCTTCAACACAACCAACATAATAATGTCACTTCGTTGTATGAGCACCAAAACATGAAATAACCTAATCATGCATGCGTTTAACATCCATTAGTAATTTCTGAAAACTGCAATAAAAAATTGTCAACTACAGATAAATGCATACTAGAATACCAGCGAGGCACCAAAATACTAGATCAACCACTGGAGAAGATAAGTCAATTGTACAAACCAATTTAGAGTATCTTACATCTTTATATCAATGAAAAAATATATATAACCTACTAATTCTTGCAGCAATATCATCATTAATAGGCCCCTAATATCCTATATTATGTATCTCGAGGCATATTTCAACTGAAATCTTGACATAGACATAAAATATACTTAATTTATTAACTCTTTGGCATTTCCTCTATCCAAAAAGGCCTTGTGGTACCCATACAATGCCTTGGGTGTATGAGTCCCACCCAGATGGGACCTATACACCACAAGTGGCGTATGAGTCTCATTTGGCCCCTTTTTAGGGTTTTCAATGGGAAATCAAGGTTTTAAGTTCAAATTTCATCAATGTCAGCCTTTGGGATCTAATAAATGGTAAATTAGATAGGTTACCCATGTAAACAAGGTCTTAAACCATTATTTACCTCAACATTCATGATATCATCTTAAGCTATGAAGAGTTAAGCATTCCAAGACTTCACAAGAGCATCAAGAGAATATTCAAGATCATTTCTCAGGCATTCAAGGGAAAAATTCTCCATCATTTGTTGCAAAAATTCAAGATCCAACATCATGTCAAAGTAATTAAGCATCAAGCATGTTGTTGAGCTAGTGTTGTGATGTAGCATTGAAGATCCATTTACAAGCATTGTTTTATATCAAAGTTCAAGATCAAGATCCACATTCTACATGGCCTTTTCATGTTAGATTGTTGATTTACATCTCAAGACATCATTCAAGGTATCATTGTTCATGTTCCATATTTCATGTTTCATGATCATATTTCATTCTTTCATCACAAGGTTTAATTACCTAAATAGGATTTGACCTAGGAAAACCCAATTTCCTAACAATCAACAAGTTTTTCTCTCTCTACATGTGTGATTGTAGATCTAGGTGTCTTGGAGCTTGAATATCCTTTGAAAACAAAGTTTCAAGGTTGAGAGAAGTTTTCAAGTTTTCATAAGGTTGTCATCTTCATGGAAAGTCACCTACAGGTCCGAATTCAGAGTTTCAGATCTAGAAACGAAGTGTGGAAGGAAGAGTAGAGATAGGAGTGCAAATATAGGTCTTAACCCTTTGAAAAAGAAGAGTGGGACTGATACACCACTTGTGGTGTATGAGTCGTAGTACAAGGCCTTTTCCAGAGTTTAGGAGATTTAGACTCACCACTATCATATTCCTGTTTCCACCCAAAAACCCTGGTCTGGGACTAAATCGCCCAAACTGGTGTATGAGTCCCAATGGGCATCAAACAATGAGTTTTTAGGGTATTGGAGCTTGTTTTGACTGTATTTTCTCTCACACTCAAAATTAAAAGTACTGATAGTCAATTGATTAAATTTGATCATATTAGAATTAGCATATAGTTAGCATAACAATATGATTAACGTATTGTTATTATAATAGATTTGGGAGATATTTCAGTTCAGCTAATATAGGAGACATCCTCTTATATATATGTATTTAATGGAAAAGAGAAAAGCACACATTATTTTATGTTTGAATTATTTGCGGCTCCATTGATCAAATTTTCTCTCACACTCAAGATTAATTGACTAGACTTATAGAGTTGACAGATTTCACATGACACATATATCTGTAACATCACCTAACAATTTAGATGCACAAAAGACCCAACTATTCAAAATTTTGAACAATGAGGCATACGATACAAAAGTAAACAAAGGCCGTATAGAAGTAAAGTCATAAATTTAAGATCTAAACTTTTCTATCGATCAAATTTTCCATAGAAAATTAGAGAAGACTATCCATTTTAATTTTTTTTATGGAGAACAAATAGTGTAAGTGTTGGTTTTCCAAGATATGTTTTTCTATTGAGAGAATGTGAACAAAAAATTGCTTTAAAAAAATAAAAATGTCTATTCATATGTTTTTCAGAAAATTAGAGAAGTTTATTCATAGTTATGGATAGAAAGAATTTATTATAAATATTAATTTTTTAAATTTTATGTAAATATAAGAAGATATATATTTTTATTGACAAGATTTGTAAGAAAATTAAAATTATTTATTTATCTAATCACTTAATTTTTAAATAGAATTAATTGCAAACTCATTATCTTTTTAGACTTCTATAAAAATGAGAATATGCAATTTTTTTATTGATTAAATTTCTAAAAAATATTATTGATAATTACTTAGTTTTCCGATCACATAATGACTTCTAAATGAAATATAGTGGAACCAAAGAAGCATTGAGAGCAACAGTTGACCTCTACCTTGCAAGCCCTAAAACCTTATACATATCATCCAATGTACCTTGCAAGTCATTATGATACTAGACAAAAAATCATAAGAAAAGTTGTACACCCATCCTAACCCTACAAGCCTAGCCTTCAAAGAATTATAGACAAATTTGACATCTATAATGTATGTGGTGGAAACCATAAAATTTTTGTGTTCCACTGGTTTTAATTCCATATCTGGCCAATTCTTTGGTTCTGAGTTATTGTTCTCCAAGCTAGGGCTTAGTATCCCTGCATCCTAGGGTTCTCTTCATGCCTTAAACCCTTCAAAAACCCTAGGTATTTGTTCATTCTTTGGGCTTATGTTCTAATTCTTTATTGACTTTTGTTTGCCTATGTTTGGGTTTTTCAATTCATGACTTTAGTCATTAATACCATTCGTCAACCGGCCCCTATCGCCTAGCTTTGCAAGTCGCTTCCTATTCAAAATATTTGAATATATATATATATATATATATATATATATATATATATATATATATATATATATATATATATATAGCTATGCGGGCTTGAAAATGTCAAAGTATCAAAACACCCTAAGTCTAGATTTGAAAAATTAAATTCATTATTATATTGACCTAGTGAAGTCCCCTTTTCATGTGTTGTCTTTGAGCACGTGCATTTTAAAATTCCTAAGGGAGAAGTCAAGTTCCACCAAATAAATCCCAAACATTGCCTGCTAGCCCATGAAAATAAAATAAACTAATCAAATACTTAGCAGGGTAGCAGGTAGGTGACACATGCCCATCCTTGTGGTGAGGCCTACCACTTCCAACAATGGCGATGTTAAAGGTTTAAAAGATATATGGTGGATCTATATGATCAAATTATTCAATCTTGACCATTCCCCACTAGCCCACGGGGGACCCACAAGTGAGCCTTTTAGCCCAATGGGCTGGCAGGTGAATGCCACATGGAATTATCTACGTCATCTATGGGACTATTGAAGGAACAAAATATTTGATAAAATATTTCAAGGTGACTTTAGTCACATTAAAGACTAAGTTACTAATGGGACTTGTTACACACGTGGGTATAAAGGAAGTGAGATATTTTAATCTCAGTCATCCATCATGAAAGGATATTAATTGCCTGGGCATATGTTTGAAGATTAATCACTGCACATGTGGAGTTGTACTAGATAAATCTAGGTCGTTGCTCGCTAGCTCGTGACTGTTGATCAACACCCCGCAGGTCTTGGAGGGCTAGCAAATGATTGACATGTGGAATTTCATGAATTGTGATGCATTATAGAGCTATGGAGCCAACAAAGAAAGTGTACACTTGGCAATAGTTTGATTGGTTGGATGTTGAGTCAATGCCAATCAAATTTTCAAACTCCTATGACTCCATCTAAAAAGAACATCAATCTAGATCATTGAGATATCAATGACTAAGATTTAAAATTGAAAATAGACATCATGGAGCCATTCTATTTCACATGAGCGAGTAGTAATGGTAGACTTGATTTTTTTCTACTCGATTAAAGGCTTTCTTCACTATAAAAACTAGTTTTAAAGCTTGATTTTAATCACAAAGGAATTCTAAGGCATTCATAAGCTGTTGTAGTGTGATTCAATTTCTTGGCATCTTCAATTTTGGGTTGTTGTGCATTGTCAAAGCACTAAGTGAATTTTATACTTCTTGAGCTTATTTTCCTTGTGATTTTCATGCAGTTGTTGTTTTATTTGAGGCATTTTTTCAAATAGCTCACCACCTTGTATATGCTACCACATTTTCCATAAATGTCTACCAAACAATTTTATGAAATAGTTCACTTCCATGTTATTATGGCTAAAATCCTAAAATAGGTGTTTCTCAACAAACTATGTATGCTTGGAAAATATCTATTGAAGCATAATAGTAAGCAATAACATAGGCAAGGCAATGAGTTGTTTGACAAAATGCCTCAAATAAATATGGTCTCATGGTGATGGAATGGATTGTTTGTGTAGACATGTAAAATGTCCTGATTGATACTAGACATTTGATTCCAATCAACTAACACCATTTTCTTTTGAAATAAGCTCAAATTGATCAATTAATTGAATAATCAACATTATTTAATTAAAATCAGCAAATTAAAGTATTAATCATTATTAAATTTATTGATTAAATTCATCTTTCTTCTAACTAATATTCATCATATTTAATTGAATCAAATCATTAATTAAATCCCCCTAAGTCTTCATATTTGATTAAAATTAATTAAATCAAATATCAAATCCCCTAACCTCTTCCAATTAATTAATTCTAAATTAATTAATCCTCAATCACCTTCTAATCATCATTAATCAAATTATCCAGCTTTTAACTCCTCAAGAGCTAAATCAACCATGGTCAACTAACCAGGTTACACATAAAATCAATTTCTTCTAATTATCTAATTACCTCAATTATCCTCACAAAGGCATATTCTAAGGAATATTCCTCTCAACCACCTCTCATTCAATTTCCCTCCAAAGGTTTTCAAAAACCCATCACATCCTCTTATAAATGCAATAAATTATTTTACAACCTTTCAAATCTCCTTACATCCTCTCAAATCTCATTCAATTCCTCTTACACCATTTTCAAATTCTCAACCATCAACATTTACTTCTCTTTCATCGTCCTTCAATCACACATTTCCTAAAATGTGCTCCAACTTCCTCCAATAGAATTGTGACACATGGCACAATCTCATTAGATCTCATTTTATCCCACATTCACCAATTTCCTCCATTTTTCAACCCTTGGCTTCTATAAATAGAGCATCATTTTCATAATATGGATCCACAACTAAGAGCATTATCATTATAGGCATTTCACCCCATAGTTTTCATTATTTTCATCATTCTCAAGCACTTTTAGCTAGATTATAGTCATTTTCATACTTGGATCATCAATAAATCATCAAGCTTATCAAAGGTATTGGGAAAGGGCTTCTTTCCACATCAAAGGAGCACCACTCCCCCTATGGGATGGAGGTTTAGCTAGTTTTATTTAGATAACATGCTTTATTGGGTTAAGTTTCTTGTTATTTCATGTTTTCTATTGAATTTGGCTAAATAATTTCATAGGGAACACTAGATTAGCTTTCTAACATGTTTGACACTTGTTTGTTGATCTCTTGCTAGTTTGTGTAGGTTTGGTGTTCACATTTTGGCACGAGAGGGAGGGTAGACCATCCTAACTTGTTGAATTTTACTTTTTTTTTTTTTTGAAAACACAAGAACACGACACCACCTTCATGCAATTGCAAGCCCGCAGAGCGTCACTCTTACTCTACAACATCACTATTGCTGCATCACATTGCATATGCACGCCTCTATCATGTCACTTTTGATTCACCATCATGCTCAACCTCTTTGTGTTCTATCTTACTTTTTGTCCACAGAGCCTCACTTTTGAAGCTATGCCACATTTGCACTTTTTTCCTTCTATAGAGCACCACTTTTGATTTCAACAGAGTGCCACTTTTGATTTACAATGTTGTACTTGACATTTGCAGAGCATCGCATTTGCAGTAAAGCATCACATTTGTAGGAAACAGAGGAAAATCAAGGTAGAAGCCAAAAAGCATTTTTTAATACTTTTTGTAATAGCTTAGGGCTTCAATTTCTATATTTCATTTCCCGCTCTAGGACCAACTAGATTCAATTTGGGCTTAAAATTAACCTACAACTCAAGCTTTGTCAAAGTTGGTTAAAATTGAACCTTAGATACTAGAGTTTGGATTTTGGACTAAAATTGAACAATCAACTTTACACTCAAATTTTGGTGCTTTAAAAAGAAGTCATTACTACTTTTGAGGATTAAAAAAAACTTGTGTTTTCTTTGTTTTGTAATCTTTTTTGCAAGTGGTGTCATTCAAATGCGTATGCACTTCTCTCCCACTTCATGGCGATATTGAGAATCAAAAGCATTTTAGTGACATTGGTTGCCTAGAAAGTTACCTCCACATTTCAAATTTGGGTTTTAAAATTGAACAAATCATGCTAGTGTGAGAAAGAGACACTGTGTGTGCTCCCTCCTTGCACTTTATGCGAACTGGGTGGTTGAACTACAAGTGTACTCCCTCACTTTTGTTACCTTTAGAAGGGCCTACCTAAGATCAATTTGAAGGTGACTCCAATCGGTTTTTCTCTTGGGCCGATATATAAATGGATAAGACTAAATTGTCAAGTCCTCATGGTATGTAGGCCTTATTTGTATAGTGTCTTTCAGAATGGGGTACTACTGTAAAAAGTGTAAGAGTCCCTAGTATGGTTGCTTAAAGCCTTTAATGGATTGTTGGATGCTCGCAAGGTGACATGTCCCTGATTACCTTGAATAAGAACCAATTTGTATAGAAGCCAAAATCCCTCACTATTTGTTGGTGCAAGAATCATCGTTCTGAAGCCGCTTCACATCTATACTATTCAAAAGTAGAAATAGAAAAATCCTTTTGATCTCTAGATTTTAAGGATTTTGAGATTTGGTGGTCCTAAGAAGTGTGTGCCAAGAAAGAGGGAGCTAGTGTCGCCAAATCTCTAATTGTTCACTTTGTCTAGTGTTTGGAGAAATTTGATTGGAGACTCAATAAATATTGTCTTTTCTATCATAGGGTTGTGCAATCTATGAGTCAGTTAAATACATTGCTTGAAATCTCAAAAATTGGAAACAAGCATTCAACAAGGTCATCAAATTTCAAACCCTTTGGAAAGAGCAAATACCTATGAAAAGTCCAAGTATTACTGCTTGTCCCTATGGATTTTATCCTTAGAGGCTTCTAAGTATTTGGGCCTATATCTCAATTTTCTTTCTCTAAAGTCAACATTAGGGAACTATTTCCTTTATTATCTTGATTTCCACATAATGAACCTTGTGGGATGAAAATAAATTGAGACATAGACATTCAATTTGAAAAGCTAAGAAAGAAAGTGTGGATGTGGTAAAAAGAATTCATTAAGCAAAGATAAAATACAATTTAACCCCGCACATGTGTTCAAATGATTTCCCACAAGATCAAAATCCAAAAACCAAAGTCCATCAATTGTCACAAACATCTTAGTCTAAGAGATCTCAAGAAACATCAGTCAACACTTTACCAAGTTAGAGATAGGTTTCTCTATAAATTTTACAAATGTGCTTCAAAGGACAATCATACTAATTCTATTATTGTGAAAATCCATCGCTTTTCCAACATCTTGATTATCTCACTTTGTAGGGTTGAAAGCTTCAAAAGTGTAGCATGTTCTTCAATACCTAGGTCTTGTAAACAAAAGTCTCTCTAGGTTCGCCTAGGATCAAAATCACCACCTTCATTTGTCAACCCATCAATCAAATCCCATCTTACAAACAACTTTTGAACCATTGGAAAAATAATTCATACTAGACTTTTGGAAAATCCTCCATATCAAAATCAAAATCATCTTGTTTGACTAAGTATGTGTAGATGAATCCTTCTCCATACACTTAGTTAAATTATCATCTTTGTGGAAAAGTTTATTCCAAGGTAACATCTAACATCTTGGGGTTTATAAGTTCATTATCCTAGATCAAAATCAAACCAAATCCAAACCAAAGCCAAAAGTCCCAAAGTCTAGTATTCCTCCAAAGGTCTTAAAATTTCAAACATCAACATCACTCATCTCTCATTTATCTCATCACCAACCATTTGATCTTTATAACATCCTAGATTTTATTTTTTGTACCTAAAGTTTAGACCAACCTAAGGAGTTAGAGGTTTACCTCCTATATTCCTGAAAGTTGATCATTATTTTATGGTCCAAACTAGATCTCAACAAAAGAAGAACATGGGACAAAACAAGGAAACATCTACTTCAAGTGATCTAAGCCAAACAAAAACCAATCCTATGGGACTTATCAACCCTCCATTTGACCACCCTCAACTACCACAAGATCTTCAGGAGGGAGGTTGTCAAGTAGAGGATATCACCCACAATGTTCATGGAATGACCCAAGATGAAATCATGAAGCTAGTCCAAAATCCTGAAAACCACAAAATTGTCAACGCCATGATGAGACTTAACCCTTCACAATACATGTTAGCATTAGCAAAGGAAAGGGCTAAACTCCCTTCTGATTATGATGTAAGCACTATTGTGGAAAATCCTCTTAGGAATATGCTACTTGTGTCATTCACACCATCCTTCCAAAACATCATCCAACCCATCATACAACCCACATCATCTCATGCTCCAAGTCAAACCATAATCACCAAGGGGAGTTCATTGCTTCACGCTCTCCAAACAAATCCCCTTGTAAATAACCAAGACTTAGACGCAAACACCATCTTGGGTCTACCAAATACCATCCCCCAAGACCCAAAACATCCATACATTCCACTCATTTTCCATGACACCAATAATCCATCCACCTTCACCACATCACCAGCTTATTCTCTTGATACACAAGTCTCTCTTCCAATGGTGTCACAAGGAAAAGTAGATTCATTTGGACAAATAAGAACTCTTAATGTGTCATCATCACTTTTCCAAGGAAACACACCACTGATCTTCCCACCAATTCCCCCCTCTAACATCAACATCCACAATAATCCTTGGTTTAGGGAAACCCCCTTTACCTAACATATCAATCCAAAATCAATCAAGTCAAAACAATGCTCCAATCATGAGTCAAGTCAACATACCAAATCCTCCAAGCATGCCACTGATATCGTAACAACAGGTGACATCAATCCAAGAAACACAATCAATCACTACACCATCCATAACACCCCAAAACATGGTCTCCTAAGGACCTAACATATCAACCACTACATCTACCACACAACCCCTCATCATCACTCAAATAGTTTCTCAACAACCACCTCAACAAAAATCTCATCACACCATCTCACACCATTTCAAATCCTCCACTGTCACTTCCAAATCCAAACATGGAAAATCAATACAACATCACACTACAAGTAGTCCAACAAGCCTATCAAAAGGAACTTCAACAATTCCAAATCCAACAAGCTACACAAGTTGCATAGCAAGCCGCACAACAAGCATAGGTACAATGAGCCACACAACAAGCACAAAAGGTTTCCCAAGCACACGCACAAGCTTTACTACAACAACAATAGGATGCACAAGCTGCATAGGCTACCCAAGCTATACAAGCCGCTCAACAAGCTCAAGCTTAGGCAAAAGCTCAATATCAAGCACAACAAGCTCAAGCACAAGCCTTCTTACAACAATAGGCTTATCAATAAGATTTGCAACAATACCAAGCACACCAACAAGAAAATGAACTACAAGCCCAACAACAAGCATTATTGGGACAACAACACCAAGACCAACACCAAAAATTGTTGGCATAGCAACAACTGAAGGCATACCAACAAGAATTGTTGGCACAACAAAACTTTTAGCATCCTCCCACAAACACGCAAAACACCCCACCCATCACTCAAATAACCAAACCACCCCAAAACACATTCATCCCACCACCCAATCCATAAAACAATGTATCTACATAAATTAAATTGCTCTCACAACAAGTGTTGGACCTAAAATCATGGGAAAAAGGTGAAAAACAAGGGAATTTGTGTCCCTATCCATTTGACAAAAGCATTGCAATGATGCGATTCCCACAAGGATTCGAGATACCTAAATTTGACAAATATGGTGGGATGGGTAATCCTGAAGATCACATCAAGGAGTTCCATGTACATTGTATGGAAGTTGCATATGACGAATCTTATCTAATGTGACTCTTCCCTCGTAGTTTGGTTGGCCCAACAATGGAATGGTTCTCCTGCCTTCCCCCTAGAATCAAAAAGTTCCAAGAAATTGTGGACTTATTCAAATAGAATTACTCATTCAGCATAGGCATGGACATGAGTCAAGAAGAATTATCCACCCTAAAACAAGCCAAGGGAGAAACATTCACATCCTTCTTGCAACGATGGCAATCCAAAAAATGGTCTATATTGGAAGAACAACAACTCGGGAGTATCATCACCAATCTAGAAGGGACCTTGTCCTTTCATTTAAAAATAAATACATAACAACATATGACTAGTTGATCCCCAAGGCACTCAACATCAAAATATCCCTTATTTCACAAGGGGACACACCTACATATTAGGATGATCATCCATCAACCAGTTAAAATGAAAAACATTGCATGTGGGAAAAGAACAAGAATGTCACTAACAATGGTGTCATTGATGCCAAATTTTTTATCAGTTCCCCAAGGCAAAACACACAATCAAATCAACAACCACAATTCAATAAGAAAAACAACACACAAGCCAACACATCATCACAACAACCCAACAATCAAGTGATCAAAAACCTCAATACTCAAGGGAGACCACCCCAAGGAACAAATATCCCCCAAAACAAAAAATACACACTTGGGGAACCAATCAAATATGTCATGCAACAACTAGTACAAGAAAATATCATCAAAATCCCCATTTATGAAAATTATCAAGAGCTTCAAGTTAAACCACCATGGTATAATGAAAAACATCTCTTCGATTTTCACAAAATAAAAGGACATATGACAACCAGTTGCATGAGACTTAAGAATTTGATCCAAGATCTCATCGATGACAAAAGCATAACCATTGAACAACCTGCAAGAAATTAGGATCTAAAAATATACACGAATATGATGCCAGATCACAATAAAGGAAACAAGAATGGTAAGGAAAAGTATAATAATTTGAACCATGTTTACAACCATGTTGTTGCATCCTTGGATGAGTGGGTCACAGTCATCAACATCAAGGGATCTAGAGTTGATTGTGGAGTCACCAGACGTGGCGGTAGAATCACCATTCAAGGACCATCACAACCACCCAAGGAACTTGCCTCTAATCTAAAATCCATTCCCAATGGTTATAATGTCCTAAATCAATTTAAAAGAACCCCCACTTGGATCTCCATCATGGAGTTACTAAAAATATCACCTGCATAGGAAAATCCTAGAAAAGGCACTAGCTACATCCTTTGTCCCAACAGATCTTGATACAAACCAATTCCAAGCTATGGTTAGACATATTACTACATTGCATCTCCTAGCATTCTCTAAGTAGTTTTTTCTGACACAACCATCTCACAACTGTGCACTCCATCTCGAAGTCCTATTCTATAAGAATAAAGTCAAAAGAGTCTTGGTGGATGGAGGTGTGGGTCTAAATATTTGTACCCTCAAGATAATAAAGAATCTAGGATTCTCTAAAGATGTCATTGAGAAAGGTAAAGGTATCACTATCAACGCCTATGACAATCAAGAATGGGTGTCTTAAGGCACCATTCAACTCCCTATTCAAGTAGGGCCAACAATCATGGAGACTACCTACCAAGCCCTTAATCTTGAACTACCTTACAATATCCTACTAGGGTGCCCATGGATCCATGGGATGCAAGCTGTCGCATCCACCTTCCATCAATAAGTTAAGTTTCCTTATCACAATCAAGAAGTCACAGTCCATGGTGATCCTGAACCATTTTATTATTGCAAAAATTTGGAGGCCAAGTACTATAAAATCCCTCAAGTCCCAAAGAATGATGAAAGACCCACATCTCTGTATATAGACCCATCCACCCTAGCCTCCACTTATAATAAAAATACACCCTCCATTCTAGACATCTATGATATTAAAGTTATTATCCAAGATAATGGGTGTGGGGACTATAAAATGAAAAAGAGTACCTTTATAATAGGAGAGTTACGTCAATCTCCTCGATCTGATGGGTAACCCCAGCTGATTGACACACCATCTCAAAACTTCAAAGCAGACCCCTCTAGATTCAAAAGCTGGGGAGACCTAAGCAAAGAGGTATAGAAAAAAAGGATATATCAATTCTACTATACCAAGATGAAAGGCCTATACTTGATCTTCCCCTAGATGATGACAACAAAGGAGTATAGTTAATGCTTGGCATGGGCTACAACAAGAACAAGAAACTCAGGAAAAATGACAATGGCCTACTAGAACCTATCATTGTTGAGAAGTTCATTAAGAATCTTGTCCTTGGATGTACCCCTCTGAAGATAACCATACATGGCAAAGGTGCCCCAGTTAAAAAATTCAAAGCTCCTCCTCAATTACTAGTATCCACAGGTTTATCTTTAGAAAACTATACCTTTGATGTAACTAATGTGTGTGATGAGGACCACATCACTAACCTACCCAAATTATTTGAGGATTCCTCCCTTTTCATGATTAGTACCCTATCTTTTGAGCCAAGTAACCAAACTAATGAACTAAAACTTTTCTACCCACAACTTATCAATTATGAGCAATGAGGACCACCAATCTTGGACACATTAAAAAATGATTAGGCTCTCTCGAAACTCATGGGCTTATGGGATAATCTACCAGGTGGAGATCATAAGGCAAGATTTGATATTGAACTAGACACACATGCCTACTATGGGGAAATGATTGAATCGCTCAGTCGCAAAATAGAAAATCTAAGAGTAATATCTATGTATTTAAGTGAAAACCACATTCTGGCACTTTCTAAACCAAAAATAGTAAAAACAAAGGACTTATCCAATGTTGAAAACCCGCTCTAAGGTGCCAAAAGATGAGGAATTCAATCTTCCCCTTAGTACTATTCATCAGTAAAAATCAGCAGTCTTGGTAGAGAAATGGAATCCAGTCAATCTAGGGATTGAAGAAACAACACATCACTTTCTATGTAGAATCACTTTTGATTAAGGAACAAGAACTTTTGGCTGCATTTCTGAGAGATAGGAAAGTGAAATTTTCATGGACCTATGCTGGCATGCCTAGTCTTTATCCAAAAGTTGTTGTTCATCATCTAGCTGTTTATCCAAAGGTGAAACTAGTAAGACAAAAGTTGAGGAAGATGCATCTACATATCACATTACTGGTCAAATTTGAATTATAGAAAATCCTTGACCCTGACTTCATACGACCAATTGATTATCCTGAATGGATATCAAATCTTATACCTATTTCTAAGCCCATTGGAGGAATCTGCACCTACACTAACTTCAAGAACCTAAACAAAGAATGCCCTAAGAATGATTTCCCTCTTCCAAATATAGACACGATTGTGGATATGACAGTTAGGCATGAAATGCTATCATTGATGGATGGGTTTTCAGGGAATAATCATATTATGATAGCTAAAAGATGATCAACATAAAAAAAAATTCATCTACCCATAGGGGACTTAACACTAGAACATGATGTCATTTGGGTTAAAGAACATAAGAGCTACCTACCAGTGAACTATGATGCTGATTTTCCATGACATGATTCACAAGTCTATAGAGGATTACATAGATGACATATTAGCCAATCGAGGAATCCTTGAGATCACATAGCAGCACTAGCCTCTATTTTTGATAGACTATAAGAGTACAAGGTCAAACTTAGTCCCAAGAAATGTTTCTTCATTGTGCAATGAGGAAAAATACTAGGGTATTTTGTATCAATGAGGGGAATCAAGATAGATACTGTCAAAGTGAAAGCAATTCTTGAAATGGAAGCACCATAGACACTAAAGTAGTTAAGGGGTTTATAGGGAAGGCTCCAATCCATTTGTCAATTCATAGCATAGTTAGCAGATAAGGCTATCCCATATTCTCATCTACTCCACAATGGGTAGCATACAAGTGGGATGAGAAATGTGATCAGGCATTCAATAAATTAAAAGAGTACTTGCTGACACCACCAATCCTAATGCCACTGATTTAGAACAAGCCATTGATCCTGTATATATCAGCAACAACAATAACACTTGGGAGTCTCTTAGCTCAACATGATGAAACAAGGAAGGAACAAACCATTTACTATATAAGTAGAACCATGGTGGGACATGAGCTGAATTACACATTTATTGAGAAGGCTTTCCTAGTAGTAGTGTTTGTTGCACAAAAAATCAGGCACTACATGTTGGGTCATCAGATAAAGCTCATCACCAAAATAGATCCTCTCAAGTATCTACTTTCTAAAGCAACACTCACAAGATGAATGGCTAAGTGGGTTATGATCTTAACATAATATGACATTGAATATGTAGAACAAAAGGCCATCAAAAGATAGGTAATTGTAGAGCAACTAGAAGAAGCACCTATATATTCAAAAAACCCACTGGTATCAAAATTTATCGATGATTCAATCTTCAATCTAAGTGCAATAGATCACTAGAAAGTATATTTTGATGGGTCCTACACACAACATGGGTCAAGAGTGGGAGTCTTCTTCATCACACCACAAGGAGATTGCATACCCAAGTCATATAAGTTGTCCTTCCCATGCACAAACAACATTGCAGA
Organism: Sequoia sempervirens; assembly: GCA_007258455.2. Classification (NCBI taxonomy): domain Eukaryota; kingdom Viridiplantae; phylum Streptophyta; class Pinopsida; order Cupressales; family Cupressaceae; genus Sequoia; species Sequoia sempervirens. The sequence goes on from VDFB02075321.1 coordinate 440,236,540, forward strand.
GTATTAGGCCCATGTCATAAGACTCTGAATTGTAGTATAGTGGTAGATCATGGCCCTTAAAGTTTATGGAGACTCATAACTAATCATCAATGAGGTCAATGATGAATACCAAACAAAGGATGATAAGCTTACCCCATATAAGAAATTGGTGGAGAGCCTTAAGGAATTCTTTATTGACATCACATTTGAGCAAATAACAAGGGAAAACAACAGAGCCATTGACACTATGGAAACAATTGGATCACTACTAGATATCCCACACAATGTCCATAAACATGAATTCCTGATAGAGCAGCTTCTCGTACCAACTTTTGAGGTTCTAGAGTTTGAGTTCGTGTGTGAAATCATTGTTCCTAGTGATCTTTGGTACCATGACATATACACCTACCTAAAAATAGGAGTCCTCCTAGTCGATATCAGACTGAACCTTAAGAGAACATTTGTCAAAAAGTCATCCTATTTTGTTATCTTAGGTGACACCTTGTACTGTAGGAGTATCGAGGGAAACCTCTTGTGATTCCTTAACTCTAAGGAAGCTTCAAATGCTTTAATTGAGGTAAATAATGCCATTTATGGTTCACATTCTAGTGGTATGACCTTGGCCAAGAAATTGTTGAGTACTGGGTACTACTATCCTATAATGGAGATAGAAGCTCGTGATTATGTCTGAAAATGTTTACAATGTCAACATGGGGACCTCATCCATGCACCAAGTCAAGAGCTCCAACCGATTATAAAACCTTGGTCCTTTTCACAGTGGGGGCTTGATTTCATTGGAAAAATCACTCCCACCTCATCCAATGGACATAAGTTCATTATCACCACAATTGAGTACTTTACAAAGTGGGTAGAGGCCATCCCAATGAACTACATCATGAGGAAAAAAATTTCCAAGTTCATCCTAAACTATCTCATTTGTCACTATAGTGTCCCACAAGCCCTTATCTCAAATAACAAGATACCTTTCAAGAACTAGGATGTTTGAGAACTGTGCCAAAAATTCAATATCCAACATTGCTTCTCCACCCCTTATTACCCCCAAGGTAATGGCCAAGCTGAGGCTTCTAATAAAACCATCTTGAAAATCCTAAAGAAGACAATCAATGAAGTTGGTCATGACTGACACCTACAACTAAATGTTACCTTATGGGCCTACCGAACAAGTATCTACATTCCTACAGGTGAAACACCTTTCTCCTTGGTCTATGGATCATAAGCCATCCTTCTAATTGAGATCAAACTCTCATCCTTGAGAATATCATTAGAAAATCTCATTACTAATGAAGAATATCAAGTGTCACAGTTGAACAAGCTAGAAATACTAGATGAGCGGTGTATGGATGCCTTGAACCACCTACAGGTCTATCAAAACCATCTCAAGAGAAGCTTCAACAAGAAGATCAGGAGTTGTACCTTTCAACTTAGAGAGCTCATGTTGAAAGAGAATCAAAAGAATGTACCAAATCCATATAGCAAGGGAAAGTTTGAACCCAATTGGTTGGGACCCTTCATCATCATGAAAAGTTATAAAATAGGAGCATATTAGCTATCCACACCTAAAGGTGATCCTCTCTAGGAGCCTATCAATAGCTACCATCTCAAAAAGTTCTATGCCTAAACTTGAAAGGTATAATTCCAAGAAAAGTACAAAAAATATAAAAATATAAAAAATACAAAATTTTTTTTTAAAAAAGGATTAAAAATAGTAAAGAAAAAAAATCATCCTCTAGTGAAAACCACTTTGATGGCACTTTGAGAAAGTACCTTAGTGAAAACCTAGAAAATAGGCATCTTGTGTGAATAAACACTCTCCATCCATCATGGTATCTTTGGCTTGTTCTGCATCATTCACCCATTTATTTTCATCGTCCATCACACTTCCATATCTCCATCCATCACTCATCCACGTCTACATCATATCTTGATCATGTGTTTGTATCATGTTCCCTCTTAGTACTACTTGGCACATTCCTAAGTTCAATTTGTCCTACATAATATTAGAGTAGTCTATCACACACACTGGGGGAATGTTCTTATACCTACATTGAATCAAATTCATGTATATTCTTGAAGTCTTCCTTAAAATCAGAAAAATCCAAAAACATTCATAAAATCAGAAAATTCAAAAAATATCCAAAACATATCAAAAATCCAAAAATAGGTCAAAAATAGAAAAATTCAAAAATAGAGTCATCATGTCAAACTATGGGTTTATGAGCTCTGAACATATGCAAGGTTCCATGATCGATGTGCCCCCGAGACACATTAGGTTAGTCCTCTAGGAGTTCATCACAATTAACGTGCAATCCACTTGTTCATATCTCATCAATAAACGAGTCTGTGTTAGTCAAACTATGTGGTCTCTACATGTATAATATAGGAAAGGATAATATTTGATCAGCCCTCAAGGCCCCTAGGATAGGTATTTAGGTTAGGTTCTTGGTAAAAATCTTAGAAAGCAACAAAAACATTGGAAATTTTGAAAATCAAAACATTTAAAAATCTCAAAAATACCAAAAACAGCCTCAAAATATTTCAAAATACCCAAAAAAATCCAAAAAACCCAAGATCATCCATCCCAATTCAATCACCTGCAATAAATATCCGCTCATAATAAATCAATTGTCAACTTCAACCTTTGGGAAAACAATTGGAAACAAGTATGGAAAGTTAAAAGAGAAAACTCAAACGTCTAGGTATGAAGTCTAGGTCAGTAGGTAAACAAGTTGGTTAATTCTTGGTATCAATATCCCATCATCCCGTTAGTCTCAAAATCATCTAATAGCATCATGCCCTAGGATGCATCCTTCCTACAATGGACATCAATATCAAGCATCACCATAGTTTAGTCTTGGCTATAGGTATGAAGAACATTGGCTTGTTGGTTTACTTGATCTTTTCTTTTGATTTATCTTATTGTGCCCATTCCAATGACCTCTTGATGATGTCTAATCAAAAATATTTAGAGAGAAATGAATGGTGCATTGATCAATATCTTTTGTCTACTATGCTTGTTGGATATTCTTGTAACATAACTGTGCTCATGCTTGCTTTGTTTAGTTTGTAGGGAGGGTGTTTTAGGTATCTTGTTGACTATTACGTTCAGAGGTTTTTCCTTTCTATGTTTTGGTCTGAGATGTTTGAAATATCCAAAGTACATCTTAAGCTAGGTTTCGTATGCCAGGTGTGAATAGGGATACTCCTATCTAATTGTTGATTCAAATTCCATGTCACAAGGTACAACACCATCCTAATCTTTTATACCTTGATGCATCATATCTATGTGTGTTATAAAAAATAAGGAAAGTAAGCTCTTTTAAAATCCCAATCTTTGATAAGAAAAACAAATTATAGACTTGTTAGACTTCTGTGTCATCTCAAATTCAAGGGTTGCACCCTCTTTTCTTCTATTATCTTTATATACTAATACTAACATGATATCATATCATTCAAAAGTACGATATATATATTTGCATCCATCCTACATCCACAAACAATCAACATACTGCACATCATTCATCTCCCATACATTGCATTATCATTTATTAGCCATCATAATATAGATTGGTTATTCTAAGTATCTCATAAACTCACATTTTCATAAGCATCCATTGCATAATCATATAGGATTTATCATAATCTTCATACATTGCATCATACATACATACATACATCACATATAGAAAAGATACTGAAAAAGAAGTAAAAAAGAATAATCCATCATGTAAAAATGCATCCATATAGATCCATGTGCATTCATAACATACATCCATTACATCATGAAACATCATAACGTAAAGAATCATATTATAAGCATTACATGCATCCATATATCCATCACATAAAATAAAATAATCATCACACCATGTAAACACATTGCAAGTCATCTCATATAAATATCAAAAAAGTTGAATGTCATGGTACATTAGGATCAAATATTTAGTATCATCATCAAATATACAAGAGGATGATAAAAAATCAACCAATGAGTGTATACACATCATAAAATTAGGCTATTCAAATTAAAAAAATGTGTGTCCAGTGCAATATCAGAACCTTGAGCCACCCTCACTCTATCAGTCTTCGTGGTGAGTGCCTCGGCTTTGATGGTGAGACCCTGTTGGTCTCCCTGATGTACCTATGTGAGGGGTCCTGGTGGGTGTAACCTAGTTGACGTGGGAGAAATCTAGCTGTTGTCACTCTAGTGCCAAAGTCCTGTAATAAGAGGCCTCTTGCATGGCTCAGCCATACATCTCAGTTGGGACTATGGCCTAACCCTGTGCCTGTTGTGTTGTTGCCTCTAACTGTTTTCTTTGTCCTTGCTCTAAGACTATCCTAGGATCTGCATCTTGTCACATTTGGTGCTCTTGTGCCACCTCCTATCATGCTTGATCCCTCTCCTAGATCAGGTTCTAAATCTATGTGTGGGCCTATTGCAACTGTCCTATTAGTGTCTGTACCTATGCCTGCAGTTCAACTATATGTCTATTTCAAGCATCAAAAGCTAGTAGTGGTCATGGTTCCTATTGGTGTGGATGTGTTGGTGGCCTCTATCTAATGGGTGTCACTAATGGTGGGATTTTTCCATCATTCCCATCATGCCCATCATGCCCTGCACCTCCATCCTTTCCATCCTATGGCTAGTGTCCTGGCTACTGTGGGACCTAACCAATATGGGGTCCTCTGCCCCATCCTCTACCTAGTGTTGGCACTACTAGTAATGTCAATTTGATTAGGGTGTGGGCTCAAAAGTAAACATCATAAGCCTGTGTAGTTCTTGAATCTACGAGACCATCAAAATAAACCCATGGCACAATCACAAGCTATCTAAAGTCATCAATGTCCTGCTGGGGGGGATCCTCTACCCCCATGCTGAATCTCTAGATCTCCATGAAAAATTGGCTCACTATCTATCATTAGGGGCATCCTATACCTCCCCAAACTAGCAAGAAACCCTATCTAGGAGGTCCTGCTCTATCATATAATTATCTCTCCCTTACATATATCTAGACTATTGACAGTAGAAGAGTTGGTCATCATCATTGTGCCATCTGGGAAAGTGGAGCCACAGTGTCCACCAAAATACTGTCATCTCATCAATAAACTAACTCTAGTATGGGATGCATGTAATTCATGTATAATGGAGGGTGGTCATCCCCCTGTACCTATAAGCTGTAGGATCATTGCAGTCCTTCTGCATATCTTCAATCGTGGGCCTCAGAATGGCTATATGCTCATATCCCCACACATGAAGTAATGTAACACTTGATTCAATTTTGTGGGCCTTGTTGTACAAGACCTAGTGCATATCATGATATAACGATGCTAGGACAACTTGCACCTAGGTGAAGATAGTAAATCCTCCATCATGCATGACCAAACAACCCCCCATCCAACATTGTATCTCCTCAATTTCTAGTCAAGAACAAGGAATGTTGAGATCATTGCACCAACAAATAATGTCAAATCAGGGGCAATCCCCTCATATTGGTGGAGCTCAATCTGATCACTATCAGTCACATACTGGTCGATGTCAAATAGCTAGAATATTGCATCCCCTATGGCCTCCACATCATAAATAATCCACTCACCATGTATGGGGATCTACAAAATCCTCCATATGCCCTCAAGGGTGATGGTAGCCTCACTAGTCAGTAGGTGGAATGAGGATGTCTCACTCTACCATCTCTCCACTAGGGCAGTCATCATTGCAAGGTGCGTTTGCACCTCGGGCATCTGGGCTATGTGGCCAAAACCAATTGTGCCAAGAAAAATAAGTGCCTCATCTCATAAGTTTCTCTCTCTACATAGAAATCATCTCCTGTGCTCCTAAGAATGGAGCACTGGTAGGACCTCTTGCATCCAAAACACCCACAATGTCAAAAATTCATCAAAAGCACACATTTTCAAAAATTAAAAGTCCTCAAAAAAGAAAAGGCGACACAACTTTTGTAAAGATGATGCTCTGTTGTTTGCAAAAGTGACGCTATATTCAAAGGTGACAGTCAATGAAAAAGGCGAGTCGACATCCTGGGGTGATGCTAGAAATTTTTTGGATCGTAGTGTAGTAGCATAATTTCTTCCACTGGGGCAACAATGGGGCATCCAAAAAATTAGATTTTTTTTTTAATTTTGATCATTGCAGTGTTATTCTTTGAACCAATGCAATAGGTACCTATTGATGGTCAAAAAAACACAACAACATTAAATAGAAACCACTATTCTATTTCTCTTGAAAGAGAAAGACAACATATAGTAATCTAACTCCCAAGGTCTTGGTAGTTGGTTCTCAACTATGTTGATATTACTCAATGGTCAATGTAACTGTAATATGCAAGGGGCCTTTGCTAGTAATGAGGAAAAAAATTGCATGTAGATCAAATAACCTAAGTTTGGGGAGGTTTAAATAAAGATAAAAAGATAGACCAGAGCTTTGAAATAGAAGAAAATGAACAAAACTTCTTGATATCCATACATGCATATAAATAATGAGTGTTTCTTTACCTAATAAAAACCACAACATGATGCAGTCCATAGAATAATCTTCACCATTGCACACATTTATAGTGCTAATTCAAAATCACAACCATTCATTAAACTTTTACTTCAATACTTAAAATAGATCATTTACTCATCATTAAAACATAGATCAAATAGATATAATAGCAATCTCATTCACATATAATTCAATGAGATAATTTGAATCTAATTTCCTTTATTGATTCTCATCAAATAGAAAAAATTTAGGCACAAAAAATCATTGGCATATGGATTGATTATGATTCATTAACTTTATCCAAAATGTCCGAACTTAACATGTAAAATGTTTAAAACTATAAACTGTAACCAAGTTCAACTGAACTTTTCAAAGTATCTTGCTAACAACTGTGAAATTATAAGACTATGATTCCTATTGCTATCATTAGGTGGCTAATCTTTCTTCAATGATATGAACTTACAAAATAGAGCCAAGAAGTATATATAGACATGCCATGTGCAAGTTTATCTCAATCAAAAACTTAGATCCATAAATCAAGGGACTGAGACTGCATGAAGAACTAGATTGTTGATCTTTAGTTACAAGGATGGATTGCTTTATTGCACAAAATTCTAATTCCCAAGGAAGAAGGTGGAACTGATGGATAGAACTAGAGTCAAGTTCATATCAAAACCGTGCAAAAGAGGAGAGAAGAAGATGTTGTGTCAAGTGAAAAGAGTGTTCAACTGTCAACTCACTTCCGCATTGCATGCTCAAGGATATACTCATCATAACTAGAGAACAATTGTTGAAGGATATCTGAATTAGGCCCATCCAACCAATTACCCTCAAATTTGATCTTCTTTAACTATGTTGAAACCAATTCCTCTACATCCTCTGATTTGATTACTTCCCTTCTAGCAGCTTTTGCCTCTTCCTTGATGTCCATAAACCTATCCAATAAAAAATTCTCCATCATCTCCTTTTTGCATTACTTCTTCAAATCTGCTACTCCACTTATCCCTCATCTTGTCCAAAGACTCTCTTTGACCGGGATGTCTATATTGATGAAAATAGCCACTATTTCCTCCAATTCATCAATCTACTGGCTCAATTCTTTGCTCACCTTCTAAACCTCATTCTTATGCTCATGAATAGACTTGGATTTAAATATTGTTATTCCCACAACCTTCTCAATAAAATTTGCATTATCCTCTTCAAGAATTGACTACTCAAGTAGAGTTGACTTAGGAACTTTGTTGATGTCCTTAAGCTTTTTGATATATTCTTTGTACTCTTCATGTTGCTTGTCTAGGTCTTCAGCACGCTGGTTCAAATTTCCTACCAACTCAAGTGCTATTTCATGAACATTAAAACTATTAGTTAACACTTCAACAACCTCCTGATTGAGCCTATCAATCCATCTTTCAAGCATCCCCACCTTACTCTTCATTTGTACCAAGTCATCAACTTCCTTCTTTGTCAGTAAGATTGGGGATTCAGGAGCAGTAGCTTGTTGAGAAATTGGAGTAGAGAAATATTTTAAAAACTTATGTAATTGATCCAATTGGGCTTTAAGCTCGTCCTTCTTTTTCTTGTCTTTAATCATCCCGGATTTGGTAGAGGAAGCTACAATATCAATTAAATTCATTTGTTGGTTTCTTTTAGGTCTCCCCAAATTCACAATACCCAATTGGTAATCAGTCATTTGCATATCATCCTTGTTCTTATCCACCTTTGGAATTGCACATTTAGCAATAATTTCCCCTGTATCAGTGAGGTTGGTGGAGTGAAGAACTCGATCCTTCTTTTTGGGTCTTTCCTTCTCAATCTCCTTCATCATCTCATCCCAATTTAGAGGCCGTGGTTGAACTATTTGTTTCTTCTCTAAGTCAAGCTTCAACCATGTAGGAGTAGTAGGAGTAGTGACTATTTGTGCTGAATAAGAAGAAGTAGTGGTAGAAGACAAGGGTTTTAGTATTATGTTCTTAGGTTGAGAGTCAACCTCTTACAAATTCTGCTATTCTCTTTGTGCCTCTTCTTGTGCAAGCTTCTCAGCCTCTTCCTTATCCTTTTGCTCTTGCAATATTTTGGCTTCCAACTAGTTTTGCAAACATTCTTCTTCCAACTTATTTTCCTCTAACATCTGGTCTCTTTTCCTTTTCAATTCCTCGACATAGTCCCATGCTTCTTTGAACTTCTTCTCATATTGAGCAAGTTCCTCAACCTCTTTCTCTTTTTCTAGGTGTTCTTGCTCTTCTTTCCTTTTGTGGGTCTCTTCCATAGCCTTGACTTTAGCCTCGAGGGATTCTTTCTCTCTTCTTTGAGTAGCCTTCTCTTCCTCAAGGTCATGGATTTTCTATTGCAAAGCCAATTTATCCCTTTCCTCTTTCATCTTGATCTCCTGCACCTTTTGTTGTTGCTACTTGGCCAATTCACCAGCCTTGACTTTAGCTTCCAATTCTTTCTGCTTGGCTAATGCATCATATTGTACCCTAGCATCAATCTCCTATTGTTTAGCTAATGCCTCGGCTTGCACCTTGGCATCTGCTTCCCTTTTTGAAATCCTTAAAAATCTTCCATCGGTCCTCAGTCGAAATACGTTTAGTCCCTACATCCTTAGTCTCATCTAGAGATGCTACCACATGAGTTTCCTTGTCGGATGGGATAGCCTCATTCTATATCAACATCATGAATTTCTATTTTGGGCTCCTTCTCGTTCAATAAATTAGCTTCCTTATGGAGGTTTCCTATGGGCATCTCCTCACTTGTTTTCTCTATAACAAGAGGTTGAGTGGATGTTTTTGCTGCAATAGATGTTGAGGCACCAACTTCTGTAATGGCCTCTCCTTCTTGTACCTCAGGAAGATCTTGAGAAACAATTTCCTCTCTAGAATTGGGAGGGAGAAACTCCAAAGACTCCTTAGGAGGCATTCTTCTTGTTTTCCTTTTATATTGGGTGGTTCCTACATCCTTCCTCTTCTTGGATGTTTTCACTTCTGGTTCCTTGACCCTCATGATAACCGATTGAATGCTTTTGTCCAATACTGGCCTTGCAATCTATTTTATGTCGATGGACTCTTCTGCATTCTAGTCCACTGGATCAAGATCCTTGGTGCCTATATTCTTTGCATCATACTAGGGATCCAAAGTTACCCCATCATATGAGAATGTCTCAGGGATGTCCTCTTTTATCCCATACTCAACCATGAGTAGGATAGACAATTTTTCATAATTTCTCCTCCTGAGATCATATTCATCTTGTAAATCCATTCAAAATTCCTCCAGTAGATTAAAATGTTTGTCAAAAAGACTGGGAAGTAAGGCTTGTATCTTGTGTTTGGGATCAAAATGATTTCTAGAAGTGTATAAACCCAGTTTTAGATTAATCAACTCATCACACACAGCCTTAGCTGCCACAATGTGCAGACAACTATACTCACCCAACTTCATGGGGAATTTATGGTAGCCAGTTTTGTGTTTGGTACCAAATTTGAAGTTGATAGTTAGAGCTTGATATATGAATTCCATTAACACAATTCTATTGTTGTAGCACCTAGGGAGAAATGAGGGTTGCCATCAAAACCTCCCAACCTGAAGTAAGTAAACTTTGGGTATTGAATAAACCAGTGTCCCCATTCGTTGATGAACACCATGGCCTCTCTACTCAATCTGTAACCAACATCTCCTGTTAGCCAATTAATGATGACATATAGAAATGCGTCATTAACCCTCCTGTAGTGAGACTTCGAGGTTTGCAAAGTAAGCTAATCATAATGATCCCATACATTCTTTTGTCCTTGAGCCTCTCACAATATAGCTATTGCATTTAGTCCAAGAAAGATTCCTCTTCTAGAAGCTCCATAGATTACATAAGAGGTCATGAAGAAACTAATCCCTCTTCCCAAACACCCTAGAGAGCATCATTATTATGTCTGAAATTTCCTTGTAGAAGTTTTCCCTTTTAGGCTAGTCAGGAAGCTTAGCCAAAGAATTTTTCTCAACTCTCATCCAACTCTTATTCTTATTCATATGAGTTCTATTAGTCTCCTTCTTATCACTATATAATTTGAGAGCTTCTGCTTCATTGAACTACTTGGGATTTTGTAGAGTAGGCACATTGAATAGAAATCTAATCATTTGGGGTGTTAAGTTAATAATATCATTCCCTTGTAAATCCACACATTGCCTAGTGGTAGGATTGTATGCTCCAGCTGTATTCATTATCAATTCAGGATATTGGACCAATAGGGGAAAGATGGCAACATGTTCCAATCCAAATTGGACAATTCTCTGTGTTCTTCTTGTTACATATTCACCAAATGTCTCCAAGAGCAACTCCTCATAACTAAATGCACCCAAGTTGGTATTGATGATGTCTGCCCAATTAGAGTCAACCTTGCTAGCAGTGAGAGTAACTCCCCTGTGTTTGTATCTCAGAGTGTAAGGGAGTTGCTCCACTTTGATCTTCTTTGGCCTAACTCCTTGTCTTGAAGTTTCTACCAATTGGATTCTTTGAGAAGCCTCTTTTTATGCTCTTGACATCTTCTAATCTCTACAATAATCTCTTGTATTAGAAGAAAAAAAGCATAAAAATTCAATACATCAACAACATCCTTCCCTTACCTCTTTAGGAAAAATTCCATACTTAGCTAAATTTAAAACTTCATTAGAGGTGGAGCCATAGAAGAATAAGGAACAGAGAACTATTTTAGTACAAAGTGGGAATTGGAACAAAAACAAACTAGAAACTAACCGCTAGTTCCAAGTTCGACCTCTGCCCTGATTCCAATTCTGCCTAAAGATAAGTATGAAGACAAAATACCACAATAATCAGAAGCAAGATCATTTTAGGAATGAACCTCAATGGAAAACATCCTTGAGACAAGTTCATTCCCGAATCCACTTCTGCTAGTTTAATATGAAAAATTGAACACGTTTTCAAAAGACATAGTCACATAAATCTAAGGACTTGGGTCGCATGTGTTTACCAACGAATCCAAATAGAGGGGCTTAACCCCACCTCTTAATTGTACAAAGACTAATTTAAACCCTAAGGATGGAATATTTTGCAAAGGTTGCCAAGCAAAACCTAGTTTGCATGACACGTTGACTCAAAAAATTAGGGCGTCACAAAACTAACATGGAAATCACATAATCGACAAGGAAGAATGATTAGAAAGGGTCTCCAAGAAAAAAAGAAGAATTTAACACATAGAGAACCCAACCAAATGAAACCCTAGTTAGAAACTAGGGCACAAAAAAGCACACCTATCACAAAAGTGACAAAAAACAAAAAACAACAAACAAAAAGAAAGAAAAAAGAATAGGAAAACAAAAAAAGATAAAGATAAACCCAAAAGAAACAAAGAAACAAGCAAAGAGTCACATAAAAATATTTTGCAAATGTGCTGAAACACAATGAGCAAGCAAATGAGAAAGAAATGACAAAGGACAACATGAAACGAAGGGAACAAAAAACCTACCTCGAAATGGTCACAAGAAAATACCAAAATTTGATGAAGATTCACTCACCGACATGCCTCTACAATAAAAAAACCTCTCATGAAGTGCACCTAGCTTTGGTTTGCTTAAAGAACTTGTATAACAAAGATAATGAGCTAGTTAAACAAAATTAATATTTTAAAATCATTTTGTGCATATGAGGAGGCTACAATTAATGCCATAAATGTCGTAGGTCAGAGGTGGAGCCATCAACACTAATGAACAATTAACCCAAGTGAACACCAAAATCAGGTTAGACACAGAACCAGATCCAGAATAGAATGATAATTTTTTTTAACAAGCCTCTTATCAAACTCCGAACTCAGCTCTGGTCCCGCAACAAAGACAAACAACAAAAAAGAAAATGGGGGTGGAATTAGGACCAAAACTGGAATTAGAACTTTTGCAAAGTTCCAAGTTTGGTTTCAGTTTCGATTCCACTCCCTACAAAGGAACAAGAAACGAAACAAAGAAAACAAACACAATGGGAAGTAGGACCAAAATAAAAATTGGATTTGGCCCAAACACCAACGGAATAAACAACACAAAGAAAATGAGCGGAGTCGGAATCAGGGTAAGAGGAGAATCTAGAAATTTCACAAAATTCCAAGTTTGCTTCCAACTCCGGTCCCGCTTCCACTCAGGAAAAACAACACCCAAAGAAAATGACAAATAACTCAAGGGAGAAATAGACCAAAGAGTGCAAGACACATTGACAAATAGAGAAAAGAACAAAGAAGGAAGGTGGATGCAAAACCAAAATCAAATCCAGACTTAGAACCAAAAGAAAATAAATTTTCAAGTTCAGTTTCCATCGCGACTTTGCTTTTAGCAGACAAAAAGAAACAAGGACTTAGAAGAAAAACAAACAACTCCTAAGACCCAAACAAAACCAAAAGTCAAAAACAAAACACAAGGGGGACCCATTTTGTTCCAAAACAAAAAAGGGTTGGTTATGCAAGGCATAACAGTACCTCACTTCAAAGAGGGGAAAAATATAGACACACAAAATGTTCTGATTAATACTATACATCTAATTCTGATCAACTAACACCATTTTCTTCTGAAATCATCTCAAATTGATCAATTAATTGAATAATCAACATTATTTAATTAAAATAAGTAAATTTAACTATTAATCAAATAATTAAATTTATTGATTAAATTCACCTTTCTTCTAACTAATCTTCATCATATTTAATTAAATCAAATCATTTAATTAAGTCCCCCTAAGTCTTTTTATTTCATTAAAATTAATTAAATCAAATATTAAATCCCCTAACCTCTTCCAATTAATTAATTCTAAATTAATTAATCCTAAATCACCTTCTAATAATCATTAATCAATTCCTCCAGCTTTAAAATCCTTGAGTTAAATCAACCATGGTCAACTAACCAGGTTGCACATAAAATCAATTTCTTCTAATTATCTAATTACCTCAATTGTCCTCACAAAGGCATATTCCGAGGAATATTCCTCTCAACCACCTCTCATTCAATTTCTCTACAAAGGTTTTTAAAAACCTATCACATCCTCTTACTAATGCAATAAATTCTCTTACAACCTTTCAAATCTCATTCAATTCCTCTTACACCATTTTCAAATTCTCAACCATCAACATTTACTTCTCTTCCATCCTCCTCCATTGACACATTTCCCAAAATGTGCTCCAACTTCCTCTTACAAAATTGTGACACATGGCATAGTCTCATGGCTCTCATTTTATCTCACATTCACCAATTTCCTCCATTCTTCAACCCTTGGCTTCTATAAATAAAGGCATAATTTTCATAATATGGATCCACAATTGAGAGCATTATCGTTATAGGCATTTCACTCCATAGTTTTCCATAGTTTTCACTATTCCAATACATTCTCAAAGCTTTAGCTAAGATTATAATTCATGTCGTCAACAATCCAAAGCTTATCAAATGGATTGGGAAAGGGCTTCTTTCCACATTAAAGGAGTACCACTCCCCCTATGGTATGGAGGTTTAGCTTGTTTTATTTAGGTTACATGCTTTATTTGGTTAAGTTTTTTGTTATTTCATGTTTTCTATTGAATTTGGCTAAAGAATTTCATAGGGAACACTAGATTAGCTTTCTAACATATTTGAAACTTGTTTGTTGATCTCTTATTAGTTTGTGTAGGTTTGGTGTTCACAGTTTGAAAAAATTTCTTGAAGAAATGTGGTCTCATGGTGATGGAATTCCATTACATTACCATGAGACCATATTTCTTTGAGGTATTTTTTCAAACTATTCACTGCCTTAAGAATAGAAACCAAGCCTTTTTCCAAAATTCCCCTCCAAATCCTTTTCAAAGTCCTCATCCTCATCCTCAATTTACCAATCTATGGAAGCTTCCACCTCTTATTCCACTTTCATATCCGACATCCTTAAAATCCACATCACCCCACTATTACCAAGCAAAGTCATCCCATGTCTCTCATAATAACTTCCTCCAAGGACTATTTACAAAGGTGGTTTTTTCCCCATGACAAAATAGAGTGGTGCAATCTTTCCATATCATGCATCCACCTTCATAACCCCCACATCAAGATAAACTGTAAGACCCTAAATATTAAATGAATTTTCTATCAATCTATCTATCCAGGTTGAAGAGTCTATAAAACATTCCTCCCTCATTACACCATCCATATCAAATGAAATATGTCCATATCCTAATCTAAAGCATGCTAGCATAGATTCCCCTCCATATAAAGATCAAGGAAACCCTTCTCCTCCATCATGTGATCCCCTTCCATCTCATGATCCCATTTCCAATCGACAACAGCATATCCCTTCCATCTCATCTAATGATATCTTTCCATCTCAAGAGCAAGATATCCCTTCATCCCCCTCTCACAATCCCCTCTCCCCCACTTCATCTA
>VDFB02075321.1:440251517-440285397 GCA_007258455.2 Sequoia sempervirens
GCAAATGCTCTTTTGAAATTTGAACTTCATGTTGTAAATTTTCAGTGCCAAACCGCCTAAACTCAAATTGTTTTGGCTCCAAACTAAAGAGAAGCTCTATTTATGGGCAGGTTTCTAGTTTTTGGGTAACTTTTTGGGGACAAGCTCGCATATTGTGAAAGGGTTATTTTGTAGCTTTCTGTAACTTGCATGTGTTGTAGAACTTGGGGATTTGAGATCCTCTGCATGTAAGAAGCTCCATTTTCTGAATAATAAAATTATTCTCTTTTTTGTGGGTTATTTTCTAAGTCTTAGGTTGTGCCCTCATCAATGTTTCTTGAACTTAGGTCTCAACCATTCCAATACATCAGCTACTTGAGGAGTAGATTTTTTGAAACTTCATAGAACTATGGTTTAACAAGAAACTATAAATACCTTTTGAATTTTTCATTAGTTAGCATTTCACACAATGCACCAAATGCTTCATATCACCTTTGCTTTGTTGTGTAGTTCATTTTATCAATCACAAATGGCTTTTGATTGTACAAAAAGAAATATAAAACTTTTTTCTAGTGAACTAATTTTCATTAAATACAACAAATAAAGTGAGATCAAAAAGCTGATAAACCCTGTGTTGACATAGTCTCCTTCAAATACTCTAAAAATTTCTGCAACAAGATATTTCTCATTGGACACATAACCAATAGATTAAGCATTCCACCCAACATTTTTAGTAGTGTGCTGAAGGCATAAACACCACATTCTTGGTTGGGGCTTAAGTATTTTTTGTTGGAACCCCCCCTAAGCCAAGGCTCTTTATCTAGTTTCTGGAGGAAACATCTACACCAGGAGTTGGTACAAACTCATTTTTCTCACTTCACTCTCTTCTTTCTTCTTCTAGATATTATTCATTTCCTTCTTCATCTCGATAGGAACAACCTTCTTATGTGAAACAAAAGGTTTCACATTCTTGTTTCTACAAAGCTTAGCAATGTTTCTTGATTTCTTACAATTGTGGCATATGACACCTTTTTGTTGAACTAACTTACTTCTAGCCATTCTAGATCTACATTCAAAAATATTATACCCAAATACATTGCTTGAATAATAGTATCCATTGAAATATTGAAACATCATGCCATTATTGTAACCATTCATCATCTAATTTATGCATTCACTAGCTTTATGAACAAATTTATTGCATGTGTAGCACTGAACAAGAAATGATTGAACATTCTGATTCATTTTGCTTCTACATTCTATAGATCTATGCCCAGATTTATTGTAGGAATAATGGTAGCCATTAAATAATGAATACCTTTGTGCAATAGGTTTTTTGATAGGAGGTCTCTTGAATTTTTTCTTTTGGTTCCAGACATGTTTGACAATGTTCTTGTCATTCTTCTCTTCATAATTGTTTAGAGTTTGATTTATCTTTGAGTTCTCTCATTTCTCAAATCCTAACCCTTCTTTTTCTTTAGAATCCTTCTAACTTGAAATCATTTCATTAAGGAAGGTGGACCTCTTCTTGAATCTATCCTCTTGATTCTTTGTTTTCTCCAAATCTATTCTTAAGGTCATAATATTTTGTTCAAGATTTGAGTATTCTTTAGACTTTTCTTGCACTTTTCCATTCATGCATACTTCAATCCTTATTCCTTCTTCAAACCACACTTTCAAACTAGTGATTCTTTCATTTGATTGCTTAAGATATGCATTTACTTCCTTGCATCTTTCTTTAAACTTCATGTTCTTCTCCCTCAACTTCTTAATGCACACATATGCTTAATACTTTCTTTTATATCTATGTTCTCCATGGATTTGAATGGATTTTTCTTGAACTTAGGTCTCAACCATTCCAATACATCAATTAATTCAGGAGTAGATTTTTTGAAACTTCATAGAACTATGGTTTAGCAAGAAACTATAAATACCTTTTGAATTCTTTGTTAGTTAGCATTTCACACAATGCACCAAATGCTTCATATCGCCTACGCTCTGCTATGTAGTTCATTTTCTCAATCACAAATGACTTTTGGTTGTAAAAAATGAAATATAAAACTCTTTTCTAGTGAACTAATTTGCATTAAATACAACAAATAAAGCGAGATCAAAAAGTTGATAAACCCTGTGTTGACATAGTCTCCTTCAAATACTCCAAAAGTTTCTACAACAAGATATTTCATATTGGACATATAACCAATAGATTAAGCATGCGACCCAACATCTATAGTAGTGTGCTAAAGGTATAAACACCACATTCTTGGTTGGGGCTTAGGGATTTTCTATTAGAACTCCCCCTAAGCCAAGGCTCTTTATCTAGTTTCTGGAGGAAACATCTACACCAGGAGTTGGCACAAACTCATTTTTTTCACTTCACTCTCTTGTTTCTTCTTCTAGATATTATTCATTTCCTTCTTCATCTCGATAAGATCAACCTTCTTATGTGAAACAAAATGTTTCATATTCTTGTTTCTACAAAGCTTAGCAATGTGTCTTGATTTCTTGCAATTGTGGCATATGACACCTTTTTGTTGAACTAACTTACTTTTAGCCATTATAGATCTGCATTCAAAACTCTTATACCCAAATCCATTGCATGCATAATAGTATCCATTTAAAGATTGAAACATCATGCCATTATTGTAACCATTCATCATCTAATTTATGCATTCACTAGCTTTATGAACAAATTTATTGCATGTGTAGCACTAGACGAGAAATGATTGAACATTCTGATTCATTATGCTTCTACATTCTATAGATCTATATCCAAATTTATTGTAGGAATAATGGTAGCCATTAAAAGATGAATACCTTTGTGCAGTAAGTTTCTTGATAGGAGGTCTGTTGAATTTTTTCTTTTGGTTCTAGGCATTTTTGACAATGTTCTTCTTGTCATTCTTCTCTAGAAATTTTTGGAATTTGATTTTTTTTTGAGTTTTCTCATTTCTCAAATCCTAACCATTCTTTTTCTTTATAAGCCTTCTGACTTGTAATCATTTCATTAAGCAAGGTGTACCTCTTCTTGAATTTGTCCTCTTGATTCTTTTTGTTCTCCAAATCTATTCTTAAGGTCATAATCTCTTGTTCAAGATTTGAGTATTCTTTAGAATTTTCTTTTAATTTGGCATTCAGGCATACTTTAATCCTTTTTCCTTCTTCAGACCACACTTTCAAACTAGTGATTGTTTCATTTGATTGCCTAAGATATGCATTTACTTCCTTGCATCTTTCTTTAAACTTCTTGTTCTTCTCCCTCAACTTCTTCATGTACTCATATATTTAATACTTTCTTTTAGATATATGTTCTCATAGTTTGTTATATCTAGATCATCACAGTCTTCTTCAATAAATCCTACTATGGGAATTTCTTCAAGAGGGATAGGATACTTCCTAGTTATCATGTGTTCAATCTCCAATATCTACCTTAGCTGTCAAGCCAATTGAAGGAACTAAGCTCTGATACCAATTTTTGAACACCCAAAATACTAAGAGGCGGGCGAATTAGTATTCCCTGAAATTCATTAAATTAAAATGTATTTTACAACATCTCATTCAATTTGCAATAATGGAACTTAAAACGTTAAAAGAATGCATCACATCAATAGACAGAAGAACACTAGGTTTTACATGGAAAACCCAAAAATGGAAAAACCACAATGAGGATTAGCTCACAATATATTATAACTGGTTCCAATATATTGTAGAATGACTCATTGCCAGGTGGACTTACTGTCTAGAGAATAAAAGAAATGGCTTACTGCTAGAATATAAAAGATGGTGGCTTACTACTAGAGATTGAACTGATTACAATGCATCTGCAACATGTTGAAGATAGTTCCAATTAGGCTTAGAAAAATGACTTAACACACTTCATACTTCACCACTTATCAACCTCTTCAAACTTTGCACTATTGTACTTCACATCACATTTGGATAAAACTCATATGTCATTCATAAATCATGAATCTAATACTAATTTGATTTTATATTGATATGTACAACATCTACCAACATTTTCAACATCAATTAGGTTGACCTATTTAGATGAAACATGCAACACCATAACCTGTCTACTCAAAATACTAACACACATGCCTTGCGAAGGGAATCAAAAACTGTAACACATTCAAATAAGTTGGCATGACCTAAAATCACCCCCATCAATCCACTCCTTACATAACTCAACTCCAAACAACCCCAAAATGCTTAGGTCGACACTAGATAGCAAAACTCGTGAAGTAATAATTGAATGAACAAATTGTTCATCCACAACTTTACACAAAAACCACCAAAACACTTTCCGCTTAGAGTGCACATACTTTTGACATCTTTAAAAACTACTACAAATTCACATATCATAATATTCATCCGTAGTGGAATGCAAAGCATTCCAACATACACTTTATGCCACTAACTCTGTCACAATTTAGTTTATACTCTATCAACAATATCTTCAATTGTGGAAGACAAACAACCATGAAAATTTGGATCTAAACATGTTCAACATGCACAATGAAAAACTCAAAACCATATAACAATTTTTTTCATAGCGGAGCAATGCAAACCACAAATTGGTTCACTATAACACTAAAACTCCACTCAAAACTTAGGTAATTATCCAAAATACTTGGTCTCCTTCGGACCAACACTTCTTCATCTATACAATGGGTTGACATCAATGACAACACCATAGCAACATCATATGCCATACTTTCAACAATTTCCTCAATGACAAAAAAACTTCCGACAGGTGGCCCCACACAATCTTAGGAAAGCTAGGATGGTTCTGCTTATATAGCGTATATTAGGACACATGTCATCATTTTGTGACGTTGTTGCTTAAAGTTGTCCCAGCCATAATAAATCATGATAAAAACCTAGCTTATAGTATCACAACATGTAAAACCTAGGCACCATTGTATGCATTAAATTTAACTATGGGGAAGAAACCTGAGCCCACACTAAATAGGCTCCTCATGTTGAATAGTTGTACATTCACAGATTCAAGACAAAGGCTATTTTCAATCACACCAAAATTCTAAGCTATGTGATCTAATAAAAAGGCTTTGATTTTTTATGATGCTAGCACTACACCCACCAAAATTTTAATTAGGGGAGAGGTCTTAGTAGTTGAGCACCTTAACTTCGTGCTTCTAATTATCCTACATGGAAATTTCATATCACTCCCATTTTTTTAGAAAAGCTTAATTGACAAGTCCCTTGCTTATAGCTTTTGTTTCAGGGCCACATCATCAAATATGATGCCACATCAACATGATTTTTTTCAAGATGTAGTTGACCAATACTTGTGCATTCACATCATGGGTAGTTGAGCACTAATGTGGCATCACATGATAGGCTGCTTTTTAGATCAAAGGAATACATTTTGTTTAATTATGGGTACTGGGTAGTCATGTCACAACTATTGGTCATTATATAAACAACTACTATCACACCTATTGAAACATGCTCAACTACTGATTACTCTTGCCTATTCACTTTACACATGGCAGCCCATCACACACTAACATGTTGAATAATTTGACCTTTTTGAATGTTTGATAAGAACTTAGAATGTGATTCAATGAAACCCGCCAGTTGTTCACCACTGGGGAAAATACCAACAAGGTGAATAGCACTTGGTGATACTTTGTACAATCAGAACTTCACATCTGAGGCTACCAACAATTTCGATGCAACTGTACTCACATAGACTTTTCATGGAAATATGACTTAAGTCTTGTACCGACTAGATTTTTCTTGGAAATATGACAAGTCTTGTTTGGAAATTATAGTTCTCCAACTAAGTAGACATTTCCTTATCAGTCACATTTTTTCAGTGGTCACTACACAACTGATTACTTGTGGAAGTTGTCTCTAATAATCGACTAGACTTACAAATTTCACATTACCCAACTATCCAAATTTTTTGACGGATATACAAAAGTAAACAAAGGCAGGTTGTTAATAATCTCGATCCTAGTTACATAGAATTTTTCATAGAAATATTTACTAGACTTTCAGACTTTCCGTATGAACAAAGGCAGCCATGAGACATGAGATGTGTGTTATAAAAGTAAACTAAACATGACATTAAACTCATAAATTGAAGATCTAAAATTTTCTATTCATTAGATTTTCCATAGAAAATTAGAGAAGACGATTCATTTTTTTTTTAATGGAGAACAAATTAAGTTTCCTATAATACATATTATTAAGTTTTTATGTGAGTAACTAGATTTATTGATATAGTTTGATTTGGGAAGGAGTAAATAGAAGAAAAGATCAAGCATCCTCTTAATAGTATCTAAGGAGAAAAACTCAAGGGGACTTGCAAGACATTAGGCCTAGGGTAATGTGATTGCAACTACCTCATTTGATTATCACTACATAGCTTTTTTTATTTTCTTTTCGTTCCCATAATCGTTCATGTGTATTGAAGATTTTTACTTGAGGTTAATATCTATTTGAATAGATATTAAATGTGTGCATTAGTCTATTTTTGGTTGATTGTGAATGTTTAATTATTATCAATGCTAATAGCTCTGAAGGATTGATATTTGTCAATTTTTGAGCAATAAGTGAAATTTTGATATCCATTCTCTAGAAGGTAACTAAAAGGATCTCTAAATCCACTAAAGAAAACTATAAAGCAATTGAAGATAACTTCAAAGCTAGTGAAGTGAAATTTTGGAACTAGTGAAAACATGTTCTAAATTCAATAAAGGTAAACTTTATAACTCTAAAACATAATCACATATATCAAAAAAAATATCCAAGGACATGCATAGTCCATTTTTTAAATCTAAATTATGTTCTCTAGCACCATGATAGCTTATTTCAATTTTTAGTTCCATAAAGTTTGAATGTTAAAACTCTATTTTCCTTAACATGCATTGATATAGAAACTGCTTCATTTAAAATTTTACTATAGTAATAAAGTTTTAGAGTACTAGGAGAGCAAAACACATGTACATGTGCTTTATTTTAGGCAATAGGAATAATTCTAAGAATATGAATAATCTACATATAAAGGATTGATGAATAGAGAAGTAGGGTCTAGTTTTTTTCAAGATATTTTCACTATAACCTTTGAATACATTATGCAATTTTTTTTCAACATCAATATAATAGAATGAAACTTTTAGCTCATGTAACCAATATGAGTTAAGTAGTTTCATGAGATCCTTAAGGCTCTTATTCTTCTGGAGGATTTGTCACTTACTTGAGAGAAGGAGAATGAGTTGATAATATTATAGATAAGTACTTTGCAATATTTACCTTGTTCCATGTGGGTCTATGCAAGATCATAGGGGTCCAAGAAGTGGTGATGTGAAATAAAGGTGTTTTAAACTTGCCCAAAAATGAGAAAATTTGTTTTGAATTTTTCTAGGCTCGGGTAGAAAGTACATTGTGCCATAGCAAACACCAAACTGAAATGGATATCCATTCTAAATGGATATCCAATTCAGAATGGATATTCATTTTATAACATATATTCATTTTGTTTAAATTGGTTTTTTTAATTTGGTCTGGTTCGGTATTATATTAAGTTGGTTTTCTTATATTATTATATAGTACTAAATTTATTATAATTAAACTGAAGGTGTCTCTTTATTTGAGAGTGCTGAGCAAAAAAAATCTGCCAGTGATTGAAAAAGCTTGACAGCTATGGCAAGGGGGTCAAACGAACCTCAACCGTTCATGATTTTCACCAATTTTTTCCACTATTTTTTGCTGCCTTTTACTGCTTTCCCAGCCATTATCAGTTTCTTCTCCTCCAAAATCTTACTCGCTAGTATTGACCTTTCACTCCTCCAATTCGGTGAGCTACAGCCTGAAAAATAAAGTTTCGACGAGGGTTTTAGAGTATGTTTATTAAAATTAAAATTACAGCCAAGATCCAACATATTTAGGTTTTAACATTATGGCATCCTTTATCCTATGTAGTTAAGTATATATTAGCATAATTCATATATAATGTAAATTTTATATAATAAAACAATAATTATAAATATATAATATATTATTTATTCTTATAATATATTATACTCTTTAATAAAATATAATTAATGATTATTTATTATTATTTTTTTAATTTGTAAATATATTTTTATTGATTTCAAAACAATGATACAATGCATTCTAAATACTGTCAAAAAACCCCATGGTGCAAGAGCACCAAGTATATAACCCTTGTATTAGGGGTGAGTATGTTAGGAATAGGTGCTTAGGGTATTTTTGCATTAAATGATGTTCACCATTGTGTATACTTTCATATTCCAAGATTGTAGGTTGTGAAGTTTTGGCTTGCTAAAGTTAAATCGATTCCCTGGGATCTGAATTTAATGTGTTACAGACTATCAATGGTAGAGAACAGTAAAATTGAATATGATCCTAGCAATTTTGGAAAGCAATTGTTAAGTCATGATTAAACAAAGACCATGAAGTTTTGAATCTTTTTTACACTACCCTATTTTGGCAGAGTTGACAATCATTATCTAATGACCTGTTGTTACAGAACAAAGTTATCATATCTCTTGTTATGTGTTTAAATACCTTAAGAGGCATCTAAATACATGTGTAGAACTCAGTTTGATGATCTAGTTCAAGAGATAAAGTCTGACAAACCTTATTGTCAGGCTACTAGCGTTTGTTGGAAGGATTGATGTGTTTGTGTCAGGACTTGTGTATGCTAAGGTGGTTACTGATAAGATGGTGGTTGTTGATAAAGAGGTCGAGATCAAATTTTGGGTTGTTGAGGAACTAGTGGTTGATGAGTAGGTAACTGATGGGATGATTTTGGCTAGTGAGTGGGAATTTGCAATTGCTGAGGGGCTTGCGATGGGACACCTTGTGATTGGTGTGGAGGTTGTTGTTGATGCTATGAAGTAACTTGTGTCTGACTTGGGTGTTGCAAAGGAATTGAGGTATGCTTTGGAGGTTGAGATGGAATGGTGGCATGCTGTAGAGGCTGATATGGAGGTTGTTATGGTGTATGCTGGTGAGGCAGTTGTGATGGTGGTGCCCACTATGGGTTACCTTGAGGCTGATGCAAGGATGGGATATTTCCTTGAGGTGGTTGTTGAGATGTGAATGTAGGTAGCGGTAAATTGGATGTGGGTTTATATCCAAGAGGTGGAGGTGGCGCAATGAAAGGATTTCCCCTAGTATTTCCTAGTAGTTGAACCAATTGGTTAGGTGGGAGAGGTGGTGCAAATGGTATGGGAGTTGAGCTTTCTAGGATGTTCATGCTTGGAATATTGGGAAGGCCTTGAGGCATACCAAGACCAAGAGGATTGTTAGGATCAGGGCCTTGAGGAATGTTTGGATCAGGTGCTCCCATAACTGAAATTGGAACTCAAGGAGGTGGTATAGGGGGTATGACTTGATAAAGCACAACATTACAAAATCTAGGTTGATACCAACTCTCTTGTGGTGGACCCTCAAGGATGTATGAATTGCCTAGATTACTCTATGAATTTTGAGGGTCTTGCGGCACTAGGGGTGCAGGAGGTGTGATATTGACTTATTTGGATAAGTCGAACCCTAATGGTGACTTGATGCCCTTCATGAGTAATGTGGAAAGGATCTTATCCCCATGCTCATTGAGGAGATGAACCATCATTTTGACATTGATGAGATTGTTAAGGTATTTGTCCACTATGACCTTAGGTTGGTTGACCATGCTCTCATCAGTAGGAGGCAACGTAGTGTGGATCTCAATATTGGATTACGATGAGCCACCATTGGTGGGATCTTGAGGAATGTAAGGCTAAGTACCTTGGGTTTGTTGTTCTGCCATGAGTTTCTTTTCTTACAATCAAGTGGTAATGGGCATGAAAATGAAAAACTACCAGGTGGACTAAGATGACGCTAGGCTCTAGGATGCACTTGAATGAATGACCTATGTGATGACTAAAGGATTGATCAGATTGGATGATGGATTGATTATATTGGATATTTGATGTGATTGGATTCAATTATATTGATTGACAGGATGGGATGATTGATAGAATTGGATGATTGATTGGATTGGATCAATGAGGTTGACTCTAAACCAAGTTTAGAGGTTTAGATAGATGACATAATATGCTAAAAATCATATTAGCTGATGAAGAGGATTATTATAACACCAAATCTACCTCATGCAAGTAGATTGATTGGGTCATGGATGATTATTGACTCGGGATGGATAACAATCCTAAGTGCAAAGGATGACGATTAGGATCAGGAAAATAAGCCAACTTGGATAAAAACCTTTTAAACTTGAAGTCTAGGGGATTGGGATTGATGAAAAAATGATAAATGTGCAATCTAGGGATGTTCTAAGATGAACCTAGATATGATTTGATTAAAAAAATGATGACTTTTGGAAAATGTAGATGTACTAAAGTAATGACTACGGCCGGATAGATGGTGATAATTTTTTTTATCATGGAAATGGACTAAAAAATGATAGGCCTTTAGTGACCAAAAGGATTAACTCTCGATACTTTTGTATGGGTAGTGCATACACCTTTGTGTTTCATAAATTAGCCCCTCTAGGTGACAAGTTCGCTTATCCAAAAGACCATTGATTCACCTCCGTGTTAAAAATATTCACTTATTTGTGACACAAGATCGCTTTTCTATGATGTGAGGTCACCCAAGTCTAAGGGTGTTCAAAAGAAACAAGTGGATGTGAGACAAAAACTCACCTATTTGGGATGTAGGATCGCCTCTCTAAGGCGCAAGATCACCCAAACCTTAAGGGACTCGCAAGGAACGAGTGGAAAAAATAAAAAAAATTGTCTATCTATCAACCAAGATCGTCTCTATCTTGGGATGTACAAGGGTGAAATCACAATACTATGTCTCATGTTTTGCCCAAGATGGACATTTACATCAATACTTCTAACTAAATCTTCATCTTCTAAGACCTATAGCAGCTAAACCATTAAGAATTTGAAGATGATGTGAACTAGTTATTCATGGCAACTTTTGTGTGGATTCTAAATATATTTTTTTTCAAATTTTCTAAAATAAATCATGAATCTTTTAACATCTCCATTAATAAATAGTTTTGGACAGAGAACAACATTTTCAAAAAGTAATGTTTGTGTCGTACAACATAACTTTTTTTCTATAAAGGATTAAATTCTAATTTTATAAATATAGATTTTCACCATCAATATCTAGGGAAAGGATATTTTTCTATAATTTTTTGTTACATATTTATTTTTAAATTAATTTTTTAAGTCACTATAACTATAATTTAGACATATGTGTGTGTCATACAACATAACTTTTTATGTATATATCAAAATCCAAATTTTATTTTTTGGGTGAAAAAAGGACATCAATACCTAGGGAATGGGTGTTTTTTGAATTTTTTTACTATGGTTTACTATTTTTCAACCTCTGCAAAACAAAGAACATGATGTTCAAAGAAAAACCTATGTTTAGTAAAAAGTAAAGATTAAATACATGTTAAAATGAAAATATGTCGAGCCTATACTTGTTGAAAAACTCATTTCAAGGGCTACAATCTTGCAAAGTATAATTTTCAAATGATGTTATTTAATCCCTCAAAAGGTAAAAAAAAGGTGGGTTTTTACTAGCATTTTGATAGGTACGAAGGAGACTCCATTGTGGGTATGATTTAATACTAGAGGGGTTCTATCCAAGGGGGTTTGATCTAAGGGGTTCTTATCTATCCCTCTCTAATTTAAAACCTTTAGATGGAGCCTCTCAAGACTTAAATCATTAGTTTTTCTAAAAATAATGATTTTAGGAAAAAATCAGCACATCCCAAGAGTGAGACATAGTATTGTGATTTCACCCACAGACACAAACAAAATCGTCTATCGATGGATAAAAAGTTTTCTTATTTCCTTAGCTATACAAATGGAGAATGGAGACACCTAAAACAGGATTTCCTTTTGGAAAAATGAATTTTCCTATGACCTAAACTATATGGATGGGGATGACATGGGCAAACACATATTCAACCCTACAAAAAATAGTTTCAACTATTCTAGGGAGTGTACGAATGGGGAAGACTCAAACGAGACATGGGATCGCCCCTGTAGACAATAGGTTCACCTAAGAAATGAATAGGATCACCTATTCTAGGGGAATAGGTGGACTCAAAAGGTATGGAATGAACGTAGACTCACCTATTAGCTAGGTAGACTCACCTATTCAAGGAATAGGTGGACTCAAGGTCACCTAACTTAGGGACCCACAAGAAAATTCACTCCTGACTAGGATGGACTTGTCTAAAGGATGACATAGACTAGACTCAGGAATGGAAATGCCCCTTTACAAGGTAGGATTGCCTATCCACAATGAAAATTCACCTCTGTAAAAAGAAAATTAGTCATTGAGGGTAGGGGTAGATTGTGGAAGAACATGACAAATAATAGACAAACAGGTTGGGTTGACTTAGATTGACAATAAATACTGGTATCACACAAAGAAAACATGCTAGGCAACACAATCCTAGAATTAGTATGAAGGGTTTACAAACTTGATGTAGGCCCATCACCTTGGGTGGAAAACCCAAGGTTAGTACTCTATGATACCAGGGTGGTTCTCTGGATCACCCTTTCTCGTGAAGGTAGATAACTAGTGATTTAGTGGCATAGGGTCATTAAAAGATACCATGGGCTCACCTTCACACTCTCTCTCAGAGACTATCATAGTCTACCAAGAGGATTTCTATCTCAACCCAAGGGAGTACATGGTGAGTAAGTTTGGGGCATGATGTGCATCCCCTATACTACACCAAGCCGCAACTAAAACATGAGTCTCTATCTAGGCTATATAGGCTATCTTGTGCATCCTTGATATACACTAGGTACATGAGGCACAACCGTGAACACCAGCCCATCACAAGCATGGATCGGGAGCCCCAACGAGGTACTGGAAACTTGGACCAACCCTACACATCTTATCTAGGTATCACCCTAGCTTCGATGCTTTACTAGACATAATGTGACTGGATTGGGGTACAACTTTAATTTTTCCCCCTTTATATACCCCATTGATAACACATGATTGGAATCATTCCCAGATGATAAAATCCCAAGCAAGTCCCACTAAAGGAAGGAAATACTAGACACTTCGACTAGTCACTAGGTTCACATGTAGTGCAAGGGGAGAGCTTAGATGCACTAGCACTTCCTTGGTAGACTAGATTGGACTGGATTGGAATGAGTTGTGATTTGTTGTTACCCAGGATCACTGAAAGGTGCAAGGGGAGTGAATACATCAACAAATTTCTCCCAAGCACAACAAAAAATGTTAATTGACCCTTTAATTAAGCTATGTGTGCCTGGATTAGTGGGAAAAACAATAGACAAAGCTAAATAATAGGTCTTCCTTTGATCGTCCTACAAAAAATAGATTAGTAATTTTAGCCAGAGGTCTTCATCAAACATAGGACAATACTGCACAAATCGTTAGTAAAATGTCACAATCACCAACAGAAAAGTTAGTTAGTTAGTACCCAAAACTGAAATCAAATTTTAGCTCAAACTAAAAAATTTAGGGTTCTAGATAATTACCAATTCGCCTTTGTGTGAGGAAAGTTCGCTCGTGTTTGTAGGTCAGGATTTCCTGTTTGGAGGGATAGGCAAAGTTGCAATCACCTATTTGAGTGGATGCATGTATTTGATTCTACCTCTATAACTGCTTCAACCTCGCCTCTATAACTAGTGTTGTCGCCTACCCCTGGTAGCTCTCCACGCATCCACATCTATGTCGAGCGAGTTCACCTATCGCTTCAATTCCACTCCTTTCACGAAAGGGAAAGATCATGTTCGCCTATGCCCAATGTAGTTTTTCCTCTATAAATAGCAAGTTCACCCCTCGGGGGTGGATTCACCCTTCCATGTAAAAAATATGAACCTATAAAACTTGAAACAACAGAAAACAATAAAGCAGATTCGTGATGTGGGTCCCACTGAGCATGCCAGAAATGTGTGTGACTGAATTTTCCTACCCTAAGATGCAAAAAGTAAACTAATGCAACTAAGGAAAAACACTAAAAAACACTCAAATTAGGCATTAGATGATCTCAAACAAAACACAAGAAAATGGAACTTTTTACCTTGTTTGAATTGATGAATTTTTTGGCCCTTATTGATGCTTGAATGTGTGCTCCTTTGTTGGAAAAATAGCTTAAAATGATACTCTAAATGAAGGTAAGATAGTAATGTATGCAATGGAGATCATGGGTATTGTGGAGGATGCAAGATGAGAGCTCCATGGTGCTACAACAATGGAGGTTGAATGGTTTGAGTGCTTGGATGATTGATTGATTGCTAGAATGGGTGGATCAAAATGAAGGAAATTCCACCATTTTTAGGGAAGTGCCTCTAAACAATGGAGGGCCAAGATCAAGCCAAGGTGGACAACTTCAAGGGTTAGGGTGAGTTGAGAACTCACAGGCCCTCACATCTTGACATGTGGTAGGTGAGATGGAAAGAGGAGATGATGTGGACATGACATGGAGGTACTACATAGTACCTTGGGATTTGGACAAGATCTCCTCATAAAGGAGGTCCTTGTCCACATGTGGGTGAGAGGACATGTGAGGAATTAAAAATTCCTCAAAAATCCACATAAATATGGGAGAAGGAATTTTAAATGCCTTAAAATGCATTGAAGAAATAAATGTGAATTAAAAATTCACATAGGGAAGGGGTTGCCTTCGTCAAAAGGAGAATGAATTTAATGCAGTTGACTTAGGACACATACCATAAATGACATGGAGATTAGGTTGACCTAATTAAGTAATTAAGGTTGTGCAAATGCATGATTAGATGAATTAATGATAGATTAGAGGCAAGGGGGAGATTATGGAGGATGTGACCCTAATGATGATTAGGGGTGTGCACATCCTAATCAAAAATTAATTAAATTAACTTGGATTAGAGAGGATTATGGAGGATGTGACATTTGGAGAGAGAAGAATTTGAATAAAAAATTGATTTAATTCATAAAGGCATAAAGTGACTAAATTAAATAAATTTGGGTATTTATTTAATTTAGAGAGGAAAGGTGGGTAAGGTATTTAATTGTTTTATTAAATACCTTGGAGACATTAGGCTGTAGGGTAATATTAATCAAATAATAAATTATTTAATTAATGCAGATGAAGGATGTGGGACAAAGGAATAGTAAAGGGTGAATTTGACCATATGGGGGTGGTCAAATTCAGGTGTCTACACAAGAATTCTTCAATCTTTTTTCCTTCTTCAAACTACACTTTCAAACTAGTGATTGTTTCATTTGATTTCTTAAGATACTCATTTACTTCCTTGTATCTTTCTTTAAACTTCTTGTAATTCTCCCTCAACTTCTTGATTCACTTATATGCTTCCTTAATATTTTCTTTCAGATCTTTGTTCTCACATTTTGTTCCATCTAGATCATCAAGGGCTGATTTGAGTTCTCATTTCATGTCAACTATACAATCTTCTTCAATAAATCCTACCACAAGAATTTATTTGGGAGGGATAGGATACTTCCTAGTTGTCACATGTTCAATCTCCAAGATCTACCACAACTGTCAAGCCAATTGAAGGAACCAAGCTCTGATACCAATTTTTGAACACCCAAAATATTGAGAGGGGAGTGAATCAGTATTCCTTGAAATTCATTAACTTAAAATATATTTCACAACATCTCATTCAATTTGTAGAAATGGAAGAAAACATTAAAATAATTCATCACATAAATAAACAATAGAACACTAGATTTTACATGGAAAACCCAAAAAGGGAAAAACCACGGTGAGGATTAGCTCACAATATATTATAACCAATTACAAGATATTATAGAATGGCTCACTACCAGGTGGACTCACTGTCTGGAGGAATTAGTATCTAGAGAATAAAAGAAATGGATTACTACTAGAATAGAAAAAATGGTGGCTTACTACCAAGGATTGAATTGATTAAAATGCATCTATAACATGCTAAAAATAGTTCCAATTAGGCTAAAAAATATTGACTGAACATAGTTCATTCTTCACCACTTATCAACCTCTTCACACTTTGCACTATTATACTTCACATCACATTTGCATCAAACTCATAGTCCATTCATACATCATGCATCCAATATTGATTTGAGCTTATATTAATATGCACAACAGTTTCTAACACTTGCAACATCAATTAGGTTGGCCTATTTAAATGAAACGTGTAACACCATAACCCGTTGACTCAAAATACTAACACAAACACCTACTGGAGGGAATCAAAGCTTGTAACACATTAAAATAGATTGGAATGACCTAATTTAAATCTCATGAATCCGCTTCTTACAAAAATCAACTCTGTACAACCCCAAAATACTTAGGTCGGCACTAGATGGAAAAATTGGTAAAGTAATAGCTAAATGAACCAAATTTTCATCCACAACTTGATAGGTGAACCACCAAAACACTTGCCACTTGGAGTGCACACATTTCTGAAATCTATAAACACTACCACAAATTTGCATATCATAATATTCATCCATAGTGGAATGCAGAGCATTCCAACACACTCTATGCCACTAACTCTGTCATAACTTAGCTGATACTATCAATAATGTCTTCAACTATGGAAGACTCAAAAACATGAAATTTTGGATTTGAACATGTTCAACATGAACAATGAACACCTCAAAACCACATGAAATTTTTTTGCATAGCAGAGCAATGCAGGCCACAAAACTGACCTTCATTGTAACACTGAAACTCCAATTGAGACTTAGACAATTATCCAAACCACTTGGTCTCCTCTAAACCAAAACCTCTTCATCTATACAATGGGTTGAGATCAATGAATTGGTTGACATTAGAGACAACACCATATCCATATTTTCAACAATCTCCTCAATGAAAAAAAATATTCCAAGAGGTGGCCCCACACAATCTTAGGAAAGCTTGGATGGTTATGCTTATATAGCCCATAATAGGATAGATGCTATCATTTTGTGATGTTGTTGATTTAAGTTTTCCCAACCATAAGAACTCATGATAAAAACTTGGCTTACGGTATCACGACATGCAAAACCTAGGCACCATTGTGTGCATTAAAATTAACTATTGGGAAGAAACTCGAGCCTACACTAAATAGGCTCCTCATGCCGAATAGTTGTACCTTCATAGACTCAAGACAAAGGTTATTTTCAATCACACGAAAATCCTAAGCTAGATGCAATCTAATAAAAAGGCTTTGATTGTTGATGATGCTAGCATTATACCCACCAAAATGTTAACTAGCAAAGAGGTCTCAGTAGTTGAGCACCTTAACTTCACACTTCTAATCATCCTATGTGGAAATTTCATATCACTCCCAATTTCTTATAGAAGCTTAATTGGAAAGTCCCCTGCTTATAGCTTTCGTTTTAGGGCTACATCATCATGCTTTTTGTCAAGATTTAGTTGAACAATACGTGTGCATTCATGTCATGGGTAGTCGAGCATTGATGTGGCGTCACATGATTAGTTGTTTTTTAGATCAAAGTCCAATACATTTTGTTTAATTATGGATAGTCATGTCACAACTATTAGTCATTATATAAACAACTACTATCACAACTATTGAGCATTATATAAAAAAATACTATCACAACTATTGAAATATGCTCAACCAGTGGATCCTCCCCTATTTACTTTACACATGACAACCCATCACATACTCACATGTTGAAGAATTCGACGGTTTTGAATCTTTGATAAGAACTTAGAGTGTGATGCAATGAAACCCACCAGTTGTTCACCACTCAGGAAAATACCATGAAGGTTAAAAGGTTCTTAGAATAGCACTTGGTGATATCTTGTACAATCACAACTTGACATGTGAGGCTACCAACAATTTTGATGCAACTACAATCACACATACTTTTCATGGAAATATGAGTTAAGTCTTGTACTAACTAGACTTTTCTTGGAAATATGAGAAGAACTGAGTTTTCCTCGGTTTTATAGAAATATAGAAGATATGTTTTTCTATTGAGAAAATGTGAATGGAAAATTGTTTTAGAAAATAAACATCACATTAAAGAAGATCTAAACTTTTCTATTCATTAGATTTTCCATAGAAAATTACAGAAGAGCATTCAATTTTTTTTTCAATGGAGAACAAATATTGTAAGTATTGGTTTTTGTTGTTTTTATAGAAATATGGAAGATATGTTTTTCTATTGAGAAAATGTGAGCAGAAAACTATTTATTCATATTCTTGGTATAAAGAATTTATTATAAATATTAATTTTTAAAATTTCATTTAAATATGAGAAGATATATATTTTTATTCACAAGATTTATAAGAAAATTAAAATTATTTATTTATCTATTCACTTAAATTTTTAAATAAAATTAATTGTAAACTCGTTATCTTTTTAGACTTCTATAAAAATGAGAAGGTACAATTTTTTTATTGATTACACTTCTAATAAATTATTTTTGATAATTACTTAGTTCTCCAATCAGATAATGACTTCTGAATGAAATATATTGGAATAAAAAAAGCATCTCGAGAGCAACTATTGGCCTTTGCCTTGCAAGCCCTAAAACCCTATACATGTCATCCAATGTACCTTGCAAGTCATTATGATACTAAACAAAAAATAATGAGAAAAGTTGTACACCCATCCTAACCCTACAAGCCTAGCCATAAAAGCATCATAAACAATTCTGACATCTATAATGTATGCAAAGCATAAGATGGACCAAACAACATTGATTAACATAGCGAAAGTCAAAATGATGGTTATACCCCTCTTCCATTCACTCGTATCAATGTATTCTCCTCTTTAAAGGCCCCTTTAGTAAAATAATTTATGCTTCTACTATCAATGAATTCTCAAACCCTATGCCTAAATATCAACACACTCCTAAACACTCTACTTCAAGAAATGACAAAGATTTTCCCATATATCATGAATTTTTAAACATGGATCATTAAAACTAATATTAGGCATACTTATTTTTTAGAAAATTTTATTACATATTTTATTTATTACTATTATTAATTAAAATTAATTATAATTTAGGCACATGTTTCCCATAATACATATTATTAAGTTTTTAAGTGAGTAACTAGATTTATGAGTATAGTGTCATTTGGGAAAGAGTAAATAGAAGAAAAGATCAAGCATCCTCTTAATAAAATCTAAGGAGAAAAACTACAAGAGGACTTGCAAGACATTAGGCCTAGGGGTGATGAGATTGCAACTATCTCATTTGATTATCACTACATAGCTTTTTTTTCTTTTTCCTTTCCATAATCTTTCATGTGTATTGAAGATTTGTACTTGAGGTTAATACCTATTCAAATAGATATTAAAAAGTGTTGTACAAGTGTTACATTCATTCTTACTTTGAAGTGTAGATGGTTTGAATTGTTGTTTTGAGTATTCAAAAATTATTGGAAAAGTTAAAAGACCGAGAATGGATTGTGGTAT
Source organism: Sequoia sempervirens (assembly GCA_007258455.2). Lineage (NCBI taxonomy): Eukaryota > Viridiplantae > Streptophyta > Pinopsida > Cupressales > Cupressaceae > Sequoia > Sequoia sempervirens. The sequence goes on from VDFB02075321.1 coordinate 440,270,955, forward strand.
TGTTGGAGAAGGTAAGTGTATGAGTAGGAAAGATTGCATAATTAGAATAGTTTTTATATGCATAAGCATTTTAGTTGATGGGAAAGTTGGTTTTGAAGTCAATAAGTGTAGAAATGGTGCATGTTGTGAGAATGCTTAAAAAGTTGGTGCTCTTACTAAAGTTGGTGCTTCGGTCTTTTGAAGTTGGTGCTTCCAATGAGTTGGTGCTCACTCTTGTAATCTAGAGATTGGTGTATCTTAGGTTGGTGCCCATTGAAGTTAATAAAAGAAGTGTTTTGTCGTGGTTTTGTTACCCTAAAAGATTTTCCATGTGAAATTGGTGTTCTACTTGTTGATGCTTGCTCTTACTATTTTTACTTTGTTGGTTTTGAAGTTTGAAGTTTGAAAAGTTTAAAATATCTTATCACCTACCTCTCCTTAGTAATTTTTGTGTGCTCTTCAATTGGTATCAGAGTGGGGTTCTTTTGTTTTAAGTATCAATCACTTGGAGGTCGATCCTAATAGCACACATGGGTTCTCATGAAGGGCTTGCTACAAATAGATCTTCCTTATTTGATGGTTCTAACTATGCATTTTGGAGTATTCAAATGTGAAATTATTTGATGTCACTTGGTTTTTATATATGGAGAAGTGTGGTAAAAGGATATATAATTCCTACAACTCCTCCAGTGGATGCAGATGGAAAGAAAGCTTTTGAACACAATGCCAAAGTGAGGAATGCCATCCTTTGTGGTTTGGTAGAATCTAAATTTGTTAGGGTTATGTATTATGATACAACTCATGAGATTTGAGTAAAACTTTAGAAAAAATGTGAAGGAGATGATAAATTAAAGAAAGCAAAGCTTTAGACACAGAAGAAATTTTGCGTCTCAAGATGTAGGAGGGTGATCCCACAATATTAATTTACAATTTTTGGGATATCCTGATTTCGTTGAAATCACATATTTTTAGAAAATATAATTATTTAAGCCTTGAAAAGTTCCATTTAAAGGATTCCAATTGAAGAGGGTTTCATCGAATTACCTTAGATCAAACCCCCTTGGATAGAATCCTACTTATTTTAAACCATACCTATAATGGAGTCTCCTTTACACCTATCAAAATGTTGATAAAAAACCACTTTTGATTTACCTTTTGGGGGATCAAATGAATTCATTAAATTTTTTTTTTGTATGTAGTCCTTATTATAAGCTTCCCAAAAAGTATAATTTTAACTATATTTAATTTTATTATTATATTTATTTTTTATTTCTTGTGAATGTAGGTTTTTCACCGAAAATCAAGCTCTATGTTCTTCACATGTGGAAAAATAGCAGAATCTTTTTTTTTTTGAAAAATATCAGTGCACTAGATATTGAAGTGTTGATCCAACAAAAAAATAAATAATTTTGATACATACAAAAAATTTATGTTGTATATAATCCGCCTATGTCCGAATTGTAATTGGTTTGAATTTGAAACTTGATTAAGGAAAAAATATTCAATAAAACACTATGAAACCAAATGAAAGTGCTAGATATTGTAGTTACAAATCTAAATTCAAAAGAATTATAATTTTATCCTTCATGGAAAAAAAGTTATGTTGTATATATGGTGAGCATCTCTCCTTAAAAATGGTGTTTACTGAAGAAAAAAAAACTAGTTTTTGAAGGAGATGGAAAATTAAGTGCAATCTGATTCCAATTTTTTTTTAAAATATATATTTAGAATCTATAGACAAAATGCCACAACTCACTAATTTGCATCATCTTCAAATTCCTCACGGTTTAGCCTCTATAGGTTCCCGAAAGTGAATATTTAGTTAGAAAACATTAGTTCAGTGTCCAGTTTGGCCAAAACTTGTCAACTAGTATTGTGGGATCACCCAAGAAGATGAAAAGATTGCTGCTTATTTTGTGTGTAGATGAATTTTTCAAAAAAATAAAAGGCGTAGGAGAGAATGTTGAGGAGTCTATGATTGTCCAAAAAATCTCAAGGTCTCTTCCTTTGCACATTTTGATGCGAAGGTCTCAACTATTGAGGAGATGAAGGAACTTGACAAATTGATATTTGATGAGCTTCATGGTATTCTTGTAGACTATGAGATGAGAACAATGCCTAATTAATCATTCAAAAAGGGACAACCTTCAAAGTTTTGAAGAAGGGAAAAGACAAGGAGCTTACAACTAGTGATAGTTTAGATGAAGATTCAAATTTTGATGAAGCACACTTCATAAGGAAATGGAAGAAGGGTTTAGGAAGGTACAAAGACAAGTTGTCTTTCAAATGCTTCAACTATGGTAAGATAGGACACTTTTCATCCAAATGTCCTTATGAGAAGAATGAGGATAACGATTGTGAAAAGAAGTTAAAACATTTCAAAAAGGGGTATCAAGGTAAGAATAATAAGTTTAAGAAATCTACAAAAAATTTATATTCAAAATATCACAATAGATCAACAAATGATAGTGATGAAGTGTCTTTAGTAGAAGAAATCTTATTTATGGCTGAATAAGAAAATGTGCCTGAGATTGAAGATGAAGATATAGAAGAGCAATATGATGAAGGAGAAGTAGATCTTGAAGAATAACTTGTTAGTGCTCTAAGTGAAATAAAAAAACTTAGAAAGAAAAATCAGAAATTGAAATTACAGTAGAAAGAAGACAATGATTCAAAGGTAGAGACATCTCAGGCTCTTGGAGAAGTAGAAAAATTGATTGTTGATTTGAAGGTTTAGATTGAAGAAGCTAGAAATATTGAAGATGCTAAAAATTTGCTCAAAAAGAAAGAAGAAAACTATGAGACTTGCTCAAATAAAAAAATGTTTCTGTAAGAAAACAACATGAAAATATTGTGTCTTAACTAAATAGATAAATCAAAAAGGAAGAGAGTGTTGTTCTATTATAAAAAAATATCAATTCATAGAAACCTTCAATTGATAAGAGTGGAGTTGGATTTGAAGAAGGTCAAAGTTCCAAGACTGCAAAAGAACATCAAAAGAACAACTTTGATAGCACAAAAGGTTCAGAATAAAAAATAAAAAACAACACCTTCATAAGACCTCCTATCTCAAGGCAAGATCACATGACTAGGTTTAACAATTCTATCTTTTATGGGTATTGTTTTTCATGCAATCATTTTGGTCTCAAGGTAGTGAACTATAGAGTTTATGCAAGAAATGATTTCATATTTATGAATAGGAATTTTTTTTCTCCTTTGATTAATTGCAAAGGTATATGTTACAAATGCAATAATTTTGATCATACTAAAAAGACTTGTAGAAGAAATTTTACATAATATTTCAATAAAAGTAAAAAGAAAGAGCAACAAGTGATTGAAAAAGAAGTTGTTAAGAAAGTTTGGAGGAAGAAGAAAGGTTAAAAAAGAGAAGTTGGGAGTGATTTCACTCCATCCTTGATAAGGTGTTTAGACTCAAGGGGAGCTTTCATTGTTACATTTTATCAATATCAGTTTAGTTATGCAGGTTGGTTTAGCTTTTCATTGATGTAAAATGGAAAGTAGTGAGATAGGGGGAGCAATACATGTTTCAATATTGGCTTAAGTGTAGATTGGTTTTAGGAGGGTTTCCAAGAGTAGTATTGGTTTTTTTCTTTTAGATCATGTTTTTTGAATATCTAGAATACTAAGAGAGGGGGGTGAATCAGTATCCATAAAACCATTCAAATAAAATCCATCTAAACATTATCACAATTCTGACTAAATCAGCAAGAGATAACATGAAAACAAATCAGTGCATCAACACACATGAACACCAAGATTTTTGTGGAAAACCCAAAATGGGATTCAAAACCATGGTGAGGATTAACTCACAATGTATTATATCTAGATATGATATATTACAAGGATCACTGTTAGGACTCACTTTCCTTGAAAGGATCACATCCTGAATACAAAAGATGGGTAACTGCCAAGATAACAAAATTGTGGCTCACTGCCAAAAGTATGAACTAATAAAATACACCTTTTGTATGTAGGGTTTAGTTCTAATGAAGCTCTGAATAAGAAGTACTACTTCTCACAATAGTCGCTCAAAAATTCTACTTCAATCCTCAACTATTAAAGCATTTAGGCTCATATCTTTACTTATCCCTTGATCCTCTTTACACTTCACCATACTTCTCTTCCTTCCGTTGCAAGTATGAGCAAGTTTGGTGGTGTTTTCATTAATGTTGTCATTGATGTCAACACAATTCCAAATGCTACAGAATTTACATTTATAGTTGAGATGTTGTGAGTACATGGAGCTATCCTTATGATGTTACAGATGTGTTGAAATGATGAGTTACCAAGTGCTTTTTAGAAAATTAATAATGAGTGAAGTTAGAAGTATGTATGTGTTCAGAATGTCCTCTAGTGTGTGCTCCACATTTCTTCTATGTTGCTCATATGCTTGTGTGGATCTGAAGGGTTGTTGTTGGAGATTTGTTGGTGTCATCTCCTAATTTGTAGTTTCTGGTTTGATGGAGTGTGAAAGTTATGTTCATCGGTGTGTGAATTGGTTTGATAAAGTTGATTGTTTATGGACTAGGACAAATATTTCTGCTCCATAGTCCTCTACTATTTTTTTTTAGGCCTTGCAGATCAGGAATATGTCTTGTAATGATGCTCTCTTGGTTTTGGCAATGGTGTTTGTGGATTGGTGTTTGGGAAGTTGACTTTTAGAGTTGTATGTTTTTGCATAGTCCATATGGACTGATGGAAGGTGTTCTATGTTTGAAGGTTGTTGCACCTACTGTAGATGTATATGAATTTTTTTGAGATATGTTCTCATGTATGATAAAGAGAGTTATGCCATTTGTGTGTTATCTTCTTGTTGGGAAGTGTGTACTCAAAATGTTCATTTGTGTTTTCATTAGGTTTGGCCAACCAAGTGTTTACACTTCATATCAATTAAGGAAGCATGTGGTCAATCCAAGACATTTCTATTTGGTCTTGGTTAAGTGGTTAAGTGGTCCATCTCATTCCTTTCCACCACAGGAATGTTGAGTTGCCAACCTAATTTGAATTTATGAAATGAAGTGTATGTGGTCAACCTTGGAGAAAGTTTCAAAGGTTAAAGATGGTATAAATGCAAGTTGATCTGTGAAGAATTAAATCATATAGAAATAACGAAGTAAGCCACAAGTGTAGAACAGAGTTGAGAGAAAGTGAATTGAGGCAACAATACTTTATTGTGTTAGATTCTTGAAAGCAGTGAGCTAAAAGTTTCTGTAATCTTCTAATCAAGGCTGTGAATATGTGTAAATTTTTGTGGTGGATCTTTTTGTTATCTTTTGTATCTATAGGTAGTGAGCCTCCCTGTTGGATAGTGAGTCCTTTCTGTAGGCAGTGAGCCTTTGACAGTGAGCCTCTTGTATTCCGTTTTGGTATCACTTTATATTGTGAGTTAATCCTCATTGTGGTTTTTCCCTTATTGGGTTTCCACATAAAATCTAGTGGTCATTGTGTTGATTTTTCTTTCTATTATTAGCATTTCATGTTCATACTTAATAACAATTTAGTGTGGTTGTGAAGTTGATAAGTATTTGAAGTTTTGTGATTGAATTTGGTGACAATTGATTCACCCCCCTCTCAGTTGTCATGCACCTTTTAACAATTGGTATCAAAGAATTGGTTCCGTAGTGTAGAGCTTAACTGCTTAAGGTAGATCCAATGGTGCATAAGTTGGCAATCCCTATGTTCGATGGATTTGATTACAATGACTAAAAAGTGAAAATGAGAGGATATATTATCTCTCTTGGTTAGAAGACCTAGAAGGCTGTTGAGATGAAGTATGTTGCACCGGCCGGTGGTCTTACTACTATAGATGAGGTTTCTACTTATGAGGAGAATGAAAAAAATGAGGTATGCTATTTACAACACTTTATCCAAGACTAATCAAACAAAAGTTATCTCTCTAGTCACTGCTTATGAAGTTTGGAAGAAGTTGGAAGATCATTATGAAGGAAATGATAGGGTGAAACTAACAAGGAAATTGACGGCAAAATGTAGATATGAGAATATGAAAATGGAAGGAGAAGATATTGCAGGCTATTTTTAGAGGATTGATCTAGTAGCAAATAAAGTTAGAAATCAAGGGGGTACTCTGGCTAATGAAGATATAATTGAGAAGATTCTAATGACCCTACCAGAGTGTTATAGTGACAAGGTTTTAGTTATTGAGGAAACATATGATCCTAAGAAATATACTAAAGAAGAGCTATTTGGCACCTTGACTACATTTGAGATGAGAAAGCTTGGAAAGAAGGGGGAAAAGAGAGAAACAACATTTAAAGCAACAAAGATTGAAGATGATCCAGATAGTGATGGTTCAGATGAGTTGGAAGAAAAATTTACTAGGAAGTTGAAGAAAGGTACCGGTAAGTATAAAGGTATGTTTCCCTTTAAGTGTTTAAGTTGTGATAATATTGGTCATTATGCTTCAAGATGTCTGAATAGAGTTGCACATAAGAAGAATAGAGATCATAGAGATAGAAATGATAAGAAATACAAAAAGTTGTACTATGTTAGAGAAGAAGTTGGAATCTCTAATGATGAATCCGATTAAGAGGGTGATGATATTGAATGCTTGTTTTTAGCTTTGGAGAGTAAATTTGTGTCTACTAACTCTATAAAATGTGCAAGAAAAAGTGATTCGAAGAACACGAAGGATGATATGGAAGGTACTTTGGTCACCAAATTTCATGCTAGAGAGGATGAAGACTATTGGGTAATTGATAGTGGATGTTCTAATCATATGATTAGAGATAAAAGTAAGTTCACTAAATTGAAAAGTGTAATGGTGATTTGGTCATGTTTGGTGATGATTCTAGAGAAAAGATTGTTGGGAAAGGTATAATTAGTTTTGATAGAATTCACAACATTGATGATGTATATTATGTAAAGGGCTTAAGGCATAACCTATTGAGTATTGGATAGATGTGTAGCAAAGGTTTCAAACTTGTGTTTCAGGATAATATCTGTGAAATTAGAAAAGGATCTAGAGCTATGGTTGCTATAGGAAGGAGAACACATGGAAACATCTATTAAGTTAAGGGTGTTGATGGTCAATGCCTTGTATCTCAAGTTAATGAAAGTTGGCTATGGTACATAGAATGGGACATGTAAACTTTGATAATTTGGATAAGATCAGTTCAAGAGATGTTATTTGAGGTCTTCCTAAAATCATAAATCCTTCTAATACTATTTGCATAAGTTGTTAGTTAGGGAAATAGACAAGATGTAGTTTCAAAGGAAAAGAGAAAACTACTACTGAAATGTTGGAATTAATTCACACACACCTTTGTAGTCCTACTAGAACAGGAAGCCTAAATGGTGATAGGTATTTCATGCTCCTTATTGATTATTATTCTCGAATGACATGGGTGTTGAGATTATGGATGCATAGTCCCTGAAGTTGCAGTCTTCAATGGAGGACCTTTGAGCCAAGAAAGATGCTCAACCACAAAGAAAGTGTTGTAACTAGGCATGCACAATGGAGATTCTATATTGATATATTACAAATGAACAAGTTGCCTAATTATATAGGAAAGAATGAAAACCTAAGATGCAAGAGATGTTGCCATGTGTCATGATCTAGCAACATGTGACAACATGTGAACCCTAACTAACTAGATAGAGATAGGTTCTAGAAGGACAACTCATCTTCTAGAAGGAATTTTATCCCTACAAACAAGGAAAGGTATATTATCCCATTTTATTAAATGATTTATTAAAAATGTAACCTAGGAATAAATGAAATATGACCTAAGTTAACTTATGATAGTGTAATAATTAATTAATTAATTACACTAACACCCCCCCATAAGTTCAACTTAGGGAGAAAAATGCAATGATTATGCAAGAAGATCAATGATGATGATGGGTCCCAACTACAAGGCCATGTTAGGTACCCATGTACATGAAGATGCAAAAAATATCCCACAACCGGAGAAAAGGGGAAAACCCAGTGGGAACAAAACACCTCTCCAAAAGGAGATGAAAAAGAAAAAATGTGAGATAGGATGGGAAGGATGGAGGACTCCCAAATACCCCCCAAGTACACCATCTGTCACATGGATACAATAGAGAGAGATTATATAACCCCCCAGAAGATGTCATCGCCTGCAAAGATGATAAGTGTATGAAGACTTAACAAGATCCAATGTCGACAAAAAACTTCTCTCCCCTTTGGAAGAAACAAAACCAAGTGCAACTGCAAGGATGCTTCCCATTTTGGATAAGAATTGAAGGAAGGAAGGATGAAGGTGGATGGTGTCTTTGAACTCTGCTCAAATTTATTTTCCTAGACATGGAGATGCCACAATCAATGAAGAGGGTGACAAACCAAGACAATGCATAAACTAATGTTGAACAGTATCCAAAGACAGAGATGGAATGAATATGATGGAGACTTGATTTCCCTCCTTGAATGAAGTATCCTCAAAACCACTAAAATAATTCTAAAGCAAATCCAATGGTCGATGTTGAAGAAACCTCAAATCCTGAATGGAATAACAGGGAAGAAGTCTCATATATGAAATCTCTGAAGAGAAAACAAGTGTCTCCAAGATAGTCTTAGGATCTCCAATCAAGGTTGAGACAAAGGGATGGGGAGACTCAAGAGAACTCTCCAAAGTGGAATCTAAATAGAGGAGTGATATCCCCTCAAGAATTTCCTCCAAACCTATAGAAGTAGCCAAGTAAGTGATACCTAAAATGAAGCCATCCTGTGATGTCAAGTTTGAAAAACTGAAGGTATCCTGATGAATGATGATGGTAGAAGCCTTAATCAATGAATCTGGACAAGGAATCACTGAATGTGAAGGGATACCAATTGTATCTGATGGAGAAGAAGTACCTAAAGGAACCTTGTAAACCTCTTTAGAAAGATCAAAGCAATCAACCTCCTGCACAACAATTTCATCATGGGGTACATGATCTAAAGAATGATATTTTGAATCATGATCATTGGGGAATGGTGGAGTATCTAAATCTCTGTAGAGATCCGAAACCTTAGTTCAAAGGATGTGAGGATAATCACAATGATCAATAGATCTCAAAACATCACAATCAACTTGCATCTCAATGATCTCCAAGACAGTGTATCTGTTATAACTCCAAGCAAGTTCATGAATACCTTCACTTGAATGAGGAACTATACCATATAGATGAGATAATAAATCAACTGATTGGAGATGGTAGCAGATCCCATCTTGCCATTGTTGATAGTTACCCTTGTGCAACATAACCAAAGAAGGAGTATATGCAAGCCCCATAATGAACTTTCTCAAAAACACAAAGACAAATGAGCTTCAACAACAAATAGAAGCTTCCAAAGATGATGTGCAACTGAAGTGATCCTACCCGGATAAAAAAAACTTCTCCCAAGCTTTAGGATAACTAGGTTATTGAACAAATGCACCAAACTAACAAAAAATCGCATGTAAGAGTACCTAGAGCTGAAAAATAATCAAGGGGTCTAGAAAAATGAAAAAAGATCTGAATCACCTTCCTGATGCCACTGGAATCACTGAAATATGATGAACGGTTGTGAAGATATGAGCCTCTGAGTCCATATTAGGTTTTTGAATTCAGTTGACTGTAGAATTTTTTGTGAGAAAAATTTCACAAAATAGATTGCACCACTGGAAAGTAGATGAAATTCCCTTTCCAATGGTATCTAGTTTGTTGAATTTCAACACCGTGGGTGAAAGTTGTGATAAAACAAAAAAAATGCCTATATTTGGCACTTTGGAGGCTAACTAGGGGCAAAATTCTAGCCCCTCGGGCATTGGCAGTTGGTCTACAATAGGACTGTTGGGTCTTCCAATGCAAAAAATAAAAAAATAAAAAACACCACCTAATGCAATAAGCCCCTAGGCACTAACAATATATGGTCGACTTTAAAAGTGTTTATAATCTACACAATAAATAAGGCTCTCATATGAACATAGGAATAAAATATTAAAATTGTGATTGAACCACCAAAATTTATGATACTAACCATTATACCAGATGGAAATACAACCTACAGAGGAAGGTACGACGACACAGGAGCAGATTTGTATGCTGATGATGAAGAAAATGAGTTGGTGAAGGAATAACCACAATATGGAGTTTGACGGGATTGGCCGGTAAACAAATGACTGGTGGTAGGGAGCAGGGGTAGGCGGCAAGAGATTAATGCTGGTGGGAATAGAGATCACTAGTGATGGTGGGAGAGTCAGCAGGGAGTTAGGTGATGAAGACTCCAACGAAGGTGGGTGATCGACGGTTAGTAGATTGATTGCCAGTGGGGAAAAGAGCCACCGATGGATAAGGCTCAGCTGGATGTGATGGCCGATCGGCAGGCCCACCAAAGTACCTCCCTGTAAAAACTTTAATGCAGCAAAAAAAAAATATCTGCAAACTTTAAAATATATGAAATGGGTTGACAACAAATAGAATAATGATTTTTTAATATTCCTAAAAAGAAATTAAAAAATCAAAAGATGATTATAATATTTATGGCGACGGATAAACAAGTCTACAGATTAAAAAAAAAATCAACCATAAAATATTTGCAAGTCACTCTCCAAAATTTTTTACAAACTACAGAAAACCCAATTTTTTGACAAAAAAATATAAAATAAGCTCGCTTTTTCTAAAACAAAAAGTGCCTGCAACTAAAAAAGTTTTTCCTCAGAGGACAACTGACCGGGATGATTCTTCACTACAAATTGTATGAATCGTACAATTGATTTTGCAAACCCTAAAAATACCTTGGATGGCTCTAGGGTTGATGAATCTGATTTTGATGAATGGGCAGGCGATCCTATGGTTTCAAGGCCTTCTGAAAACAATGGCGAGCTCAGATACGACTCTATCTACTTCAGAAATCAGCTTGGTCCCTAGGTGGGGTCAAGTAGCCTTCAATGGAAACCTTCAAGCCTACAAGAATCTCGCACACCAATTTTCTTGATCAAGGGTTAACATTTCACTGGACAAGCTTTGATACCATGTTGAGATTATGGATGCACAGTCCTTGAAGCTACAGTCTTCAATGGAGGACCTTTGAGCCAAGAAAGATGATCAACCACAAAGAAAGTGTTGAAACTAGGCATGCACAATAGAGATTCTATATTGATATGATATAATTGATATTTGATATGTTACAAATGAAAGAGTTGCCTGATTATATCGGCAATAATGAAAACCTAAGATGTAAGAGATGTTGCCATGTGTCATGATCTAACAACATGTGAACCCTAACTAACTAGATAGAGATAAGTTCTAGAAGGACAACTCATCTTCTAGAAGGAATCTTATCCGTAAAAACAAGGAATGGAATATTATCCCATTTTATTAAATGATTTATTAAAAATGCAACCTAGGACTAAATGAAATATGATCTAAGTTAACTTATGCTAGTGTATTAATTAATTAATTAATTAATTACACTAACAATGGGTTTCTTTTCTTAGAGAGAAGACTTAGGCTCTTGATAGGTTTAAAGTGTTCAAAGCAAGAGTAGAAAATGAAGTGAACCTAAGAGTCAAATGTTTGCAATCTAATAGAGGTGGAGAATTCACTTCTAGTGAGTTTAATGCATTTTGTGAAGAGCATGGCATAAATAGATACTTTTCTACTTCGAGAACCCCTCAACAAAACAGAGTGGTTGAGAGAAAGAACTAGACTATACAGGAAGCTAAAAGAACCATGATGAAAGAAGCAAATGTACCTAATGTGTACTTGAGAGAGGAAATACAAACTGTTGTTTATGTTCTTAACAGAGTTCAGATCAGAGGCAACAACACAAAGACTCCTTATGAGTTATGGACTGGTAAGGATCCTATTGTGAAATAATTTAAGTTGCTTGGAAGTAGATGTTACATTAAAAGAGATGATAAGAATCTTGGGAAGTTTGATGCTAGATGTGATGAAGGGATTTTTCTTGGGTATTCAACTACCAACAAAGCATATAGATTCTTTAATAAAAGATTGAGGAAGATTGTTGAGAGTGCTAATGTGAAGGTTGATGAGGATATGCACATACCTATTGAGATAAGTGAAGTTGAACTTGATCATCCTAGTAGTGCACTAGTACCTAAAGAGAATAAGGAAGAGGAAGAAGAGAAGATTGAAGAAGAAGAAGATGAAGATGATGAACCAAAACTTATTCCTAAGAGTCCTAAGTATGCCTAGAAGAATCATCCAAAGGAATAGATAATTGGAGATAAAAGTGAAGGTGTGAAGACAAGAAGTAAAGTAGTAGTTGAGGTAAATCTATGTTTAATTTATAAAATAGAACTTAAGTCTGTATGTGAAGCATGTGAAGATGAAAGATGAGTTAGAGCTATGAAAGAAGAATTACAACAAATAGAGAAGAATCAAACATGGGGATTGGTTCCTAGACCTGTGGATAAGAATGTAATTTGTTCAAAATGGGTGTTCAGGAATAATTTGAATGAAAATGGTGAAGTTATAAGAAATAAAGCAATACTTGTATGCAAGAAATATTCACAAGTTGAAGGCATAGACTTTGAAGAGACATTTTCCCCGGTGGAAAGAATGAAGCTATTAGGTTGTTTTTGGAATTTTATGCCCACAAGGAATTCAAAGTATATTTGATGGATGTCAAGTTTACATTTCTAAATGGTGAACTAGAAGAAGTATACATGGAACAACCTGAAGGATTTCAGTGATTAGACAAACCGGATATGGTTTGTAAATTGAAGAAGGTATTGTATGCACTGAAACAAGCTCCTAGAGCATGGTACACAAGATTGGATAGATACCTGACACAACAAGGATTCAACAAAGGCTTTGCTGATCAATCTTTACTTGAAAATTCAAGGTAAAAAAATGTTGATACTAGTAGTATATGTTGATGATATCATAATTGGAGGAAATGAAGGTATGTGTAAGAGATTTGTAGAGGAAATGCAAAAAGAATTTGAAATTTCCATGATTGGTGAATTGAATTTATTTCTTTGTCTATAAGTAAATCAAATTGATAAGGGTATATTCATTTCTCAATCAAAATATGTGAAAGAGTTGTTAAAGAAGTTTGGAATGGATGACTCCAAACCGATTAGTACTCCTATGGTGACCAGATGTAAGCTAAGTAAAGATCATGAATCTGCTAAAGTTGGTCAAAGAAAATACAAATCTATGATTGGTGGACTATTGTATCTTACTGTTACTATACCGGATATCATGCATGTAGTATGTTTAGTTGCTAGATTTTAAGTAGATCCTAAAGAAGCACATGTTATAGCTGTGAAGAGGTTATTTACATATCTTAAAGGCACACCAAATTATGGCTTACGGTATCCTAAGGATACCTATTTCACTTTAAGTGCTTACACTGATGTAGATTGTGATGTTTTTGTGGATGACTGGAAGAGTAACAGTGGAGGTGCTTTCTTTCTTGGAAGAAGATTGGTTGCATGGTTAAGTAAGAAATAGGACTCAATTTCTTTATCCAATATAGAAGTGGAGTATATTGTTGTAGCATCTTGCTACACAAAGCTTTTGTGGATGAAGCAAACACTGAAATATATTGGAATGACATGTGATGAACCTATTCCTATATTCTATGAAAATACAAGTGCTATAAAAATTTCAAAGAATCCAATAGTGCATTCAAGAACAAAACATATATCTATCAGATATCATTTCCTGAGAGAGAAGGTATTGGAGAATAAAGTCAGGTTGGAGTATGTGTCTAAAAAGGAACAAATTGCAGATATATTTACTAAGGCTCTTCTGAAGGATACTTTTGAGTATCTTAGGGAGAGTTTGGGGGTCATTTCCCCTCTAAACTAGGTGCACATGGAGGTGCATCAGTCCAGTGGATCCACATATTCTTCATTTATTTGGATTGATCAATGGGTCTACTCCATATGGGGAGTAGAAAGTTTTCATTGTTACAATATGAGTTGTATGGGTGCAATCTTAAGGAGGAGTGATCAAAGGTTTTGATATTTTCCATTGATTTCAAAGGGGGAGAGAGAGTCGTGTGAAAAACAGTAGAAGAGGAATGTTGTGCAGATCTGGAAAATAAAGGAGAGTGTTGTCTTTAATGGTTTCTTACATAGTGTGTTGCCATCAATGACAAAGAGGGAGATTATTGAAAGTATGATAAATTTTTATGGTGTTGTCATTAATGTTGTCATTGATGTCAACATAGTTCAAAATGTTGCAGATTGTGTATGTATAGTTGAGATTCTATTGAGATGTTGTCAGTACATGGAATTATCCTTATGATGTTGCAGATGTGCTAAAATGATGAGTTACCAAGTGCTTTTGAGAAAATTAATAAAGAGTGAAGTCAGAAGTATGTATATGTTTAGAATGTGCTCCAGTATGTGCTTCATGTTTCTTCTATGATGATCCTATGCTTGTGTGGATTTGGAGGGTTGTTGTTGGAGATCTGTTGGTATCATCTCTTGATTTGTAGCTTCTAGTTTGATGGAGT
>VDFB02075321.1:440285417-440309770 GCA_007258455.2 Sequoia sempervirens
CTACACACCATCCACAAACAGATGGGTAAACAGAGGTTATTAACAGGAGTCTGGGTAACCTATTGAGATGTTTTGTAGGAGATAAACCCAAGGGATGGGACTTGATCTTACCCCAGGCATAATTCTCTTACAACAATTCTATCAAAAAAAGCATTGGTAGATCACCATTCTAGGTTGTGTATGGAGGCAGCCCCAGAACAATTCCAGAATTGAGGAAAGTGGACCAAGAGAAGAAAATAAGTGCTGAAGCTGAAGATTTTGCAGAACACATCAAGGATATACATGAGAAGGTAAGAGAACATATTAACAAGATGAATATGCAGTATAAGGCTAAGGTAGATCAGAAGCGGAGGTATAAGGAGTTTCAGATTGGTGATGAAGGGATGGTCTACTTGATGAAAGAAAGGTTTCCAGTGGGAACATATAACAAATTTAAGATGAAGAAGTTCGGTCCCTGTAAAATTTTAAAGAAGCATGATTCATGGAATGCATATGAGGTAGAGTTGCCAGATGGATTCAACATTTCCCCTATGTTCAACATTTCAGATTTGACAGAGTATCATGAAGGTGGCGCAGAGAAAGTACCAATGATGGAACAGTGTGGGATTCCAGCATCTACTTCCGAAAAGGATGAGATTGAGGAAATCTTGGATAGTCGTGTGGGAAGGAGTACCAGAAACAGGCAGTATAAAGAATATATGGTGAAATGGAGAGGAAGGCCTGTGGAAGATTCATCTTGGCTATCTAAGGTAGCAATTGACCGGTTGGGTTTTCCTCAACCATCTGAGATGTGATGGGGTCACTTCTCAAATTACCCTAGGTGTCTGATGTAGGAGCATCCAGTGGTGTAAGGGCAATCTTGCATCACCCAAAAATAGTTAAATTTCAAGTTTATCATTTTTCAAATGTTTTTACATTTTTAGATACCCTTTTCATCATAATGAAATTCCTAATTTACGGTTTTTATTTTCTATTCCTGGGTTGAAATATATTGCAGTTTTAGTTTCCCAGATTTGCACCTAAAAAATCTTCTGAGTTGGATTTAAGGCACTTAGAGCTTCTGGAATGGCCCCAAAACTTGCTGAAATCAGCATAGCAGATTTTGAGCGTGTTCTTGACTTCGAGACCTTTCCAACGGTTCAAACGGTTCGCAAATCGGAGCCCCGGATCAAAAGTTATGGCCCCGGGAAGTTGGCTCACTTTCTAGAAGATACAATTGCAAATGTTCTTTTGAAATTTGAACTTCAGGTTGTAATTTTTGGTGCCAAACCACCTAAACTCAAATTTTAATGTTGTTTTGGCTCCAAAATAAAGAGGAGCTCTATTTATGGGCAGGTTTCTAGTATTTTTGGGTAACTTTTGGGGGGACAAGCTCGCATATTACGAAAGGGTTATTCTGTAGCTTTCTGTAGCTTGCATGTGTTGTATAACTTGGGGATTTGAGATCCTCTGCATGTAAGAAGCTCCATTTTCTGAATAATAAAATTATTCTCTTGTTTGTGGGTTATTTTCTGTGTCTCGGGCTGCGCCCTCATCAAGAAGTGGAGTATATTGTTGTAGCATCTTGTTGCACATAGCTTTTGTGGATGAAGCAAACACTGAAATATATTAGAATGACATGTGATGAACCTATTCCTATCTTCTATGAAAACCAATGTTCGAATGTCTGAAGAATGCCCATCTATTGGAGAATAAATTCAGCTAGAGTATGCGGGGTCTAAAAGGTCTGTAGATATATTTACTAAGGCTCTTCTGAAGGATACTTTTGAGTATCTTAGGGAGAGTTTGGGGGTCATTTCCCCTCTAAACTAGGTGCACATGGAGGTGCATCAGTCCAGTGGATCCACATATTCTTCATTTATTTGGATTGATCAATGGGTCTACTCCATATGGGGAGTAGAAAGTTTTCATTGTTACAATATGAGTTGTATGGGTGCAATCTTAAGGAGGAGTGATCAAAGGTTTTGATATTTTCCATTGATTTCAAAGGGGGAGAGAGAGTCGTGTGAAAAACAGTAGAAGAGGAATGTTGTGCAGATCTGGAAAATAAAGGAGAGTGTTGTCTTTAATGGTTTCTTACATAGTGTGTTGCCATCAATGACAAAGAGGGAGATTATTGAAAGTATGATAAATTTTTATGGTGTTGTCATTAATGTTGTCATTGATGTCAACATAGTTCAAAATGTTGCAGATTGTGTATGTATAGTTGAGATTCTATTGAGATGTTGTCAGTACATGGAATTATCCTTATGATGTTGCAGATGTGCTAAAATGATGAGTTACCAAGTGCTTTTGAGAAAATTAATAAAGAGTGAAGTCAGAAGTATGTATATGTTTAGAATGTGCTCCAGTATGTGCTTCATGTTTCTTCTATGATGATCCTATGCTTGTGTGGATTTGGAGGGTTGTTGTTGGAGATCTGTTGGTATCATCTCTTGATTTGTAGCTTCTAGTTTGATGGAGTGTGAAGGTTTTGTTCATTGGTGTGTGAACTGGTTTGACAGAGTTGCTTTTCTGTGGATTGGGAGAAATATTTTTGCTTCGTAATTCTCTATTGTTTTGTTTTAGGTCTTTCAGACTTGGACTACTTCTTGTGATGACATTCTCTAAGTTCTAGCAATGATGTTCATGGATTGGTGCTCTGGAAATTGAGTTTTAGAGTTGTATGTGTTTGCACATTCCAAATGGACTGATGGAAGGTGTCTTTTGTTTGAAGGTTGTTGGACCTATTGTGGATGTATTTGAATGTTTCTTAGATATGTTGTAATGCATGATAAAGAGAGTTGTGTCATCTGCATGTTATCTTCTTTTTGGGAAGTGTGTACTTGAATGTTCATTTATAGTGTTTTCATTAGGCTTGGTTGACCTAGTGTTTACACTTCATATGAAGAATTAAAAATCAATTAAGGAAGCATGTGGTTGATCCAAGAAATTTATTTTTGGTCTTAGTTAAGTGGTTAAGTGGTCCACTCTCATTCCTCTCCACCACGGGAATGTTGAGTTGCCAACCTAATTTGAATTTATGAAATGAAGTGTATGTGTCTAAGCTTGGAGAAAGATTCTAAGGTTGAAGATGGTATAAATGAAAGTTAAGTTGCAAAGAATTAAATCATACATAAATAAAGAAGTAAGCCACAATTGTAGAATAGAGTTGAGTGAAAGTGAATTGAGGCAGCAATACTTTATTGTGTTAGATTCCTGAAAGTAGTGAGCTGAAGGTTTCTACAATCTTCTAATCAAGGTTGTGGATGTGTGTAAATTGTTGTGGTGGATCCTTTTATTATCTTTTGTATATGTAGGTAGTGAGCCTCCCTGTTGGATAGTGAATCTTTTTTTTAGGCAATGAGACCTTGGTAGTGAGCCTCTTGTATTAAGTTTTGGTATCACTTTATATTGTGAGTTAATCCTCACCAAGGTTTTTCCCTTATTGGGTTTTCCATGTAAAATCTGGTGTTCATTGTGTTGATTTTTCTTTTTGTTATCACCATTTCATGTTCATACTTAATAACAAATTAGTGTGGTTGTGAATTTGATAAGTATTTGAAGTTTTGTAATTGAATTTGGTTACAATTGATTCACCTCCCCTCTCAATTGTACTGTGCCTTTTAACACCTTCTCCTTCCACATTCACACCTATACACTTCTTCTCCACACACCACACATCCTCTACATTTATTCTTTAAAGAATCTTATATATATATGCAAGTATACCCCATTCATCAATTAGGTCAGCCTAATTAGATGAAAGAAAAATAATCAACAACACTCTTGTCTACACCATATATGATTTAAAAACATTTTTGTTCATGTAGTGCATTATATCAAATCAGTGAACATCCATAAATTTTATCTAGTCTTCTTGGTGTATGTCATACGTTAGGTTAGCCAAGACTAGGACTTAACCACAAAAACTCCAAACCAACATATAGTCCTCAAAGAAAACACCTTCCAGATCTGATATTACATCAATTTCTCATCATACTACCATCATAGAGACTACCATTAAAGCCACAACATTAGAATGTTCTCCTTAAGAAAATGTGTAGTCTCCCACACTGATATGTTGAGTAGAGAAATAGTAGTGGAATATAGAGCTAATGTTTTCCAATGATAAATTTCTTATCACCACACAAAACTCCTCAAGATCCAAGATATATGTGTCTAAATGAGACATAATAACACAATTAATAGATTAGAGCCATATCTTTTCTTGTGGTGAATTTTAGACTCAAAAAACAATGCACTAGTTTTCTTCAGAAAAGAACACTACAGTAGAGAACAACTTTTGATTAACTAAGTAAGCTTCCTATATAGTTGTCACCATGTTGACATCAATGACAACATAAGAACAACCAATGAAATCCATCTACACTTCATGCTCATGTTGCAAGACTCCATAGTTCCAACAATCCCCCCCTTTAGCATTGATGCCAACATGCATGCCAAATTCTTTTTTCTGATATAAGGGTAAGTGCACCAATCTGTGACACAATTTTCATGCCAAATTGGAAAAAAACAAAGAAAAACATCCAAATTGAGCATTTGACATATGCCAAATGTAAAAATTGATTTAAAATCCAAAAAATGTATTTCAACCTCCATTTTTTGTTGAACCCATGGCTTTCCTTGGAGTTTTCTTCTTTGCAACTTGTACTCACCAAATCTCTTCCATTTTTTGCACTCTTAGCTTGCAATTCTTCATGAGGATGATGCCAACATGCTAGAGAGGTCAAATATTGCAAAGAGGTATGTATTTTTATTCTATTTATTTTAAATTTTATTTACAATAAAAATTGAAATAGATTTTTATAATAAGTTCTAATTCTTAGGGAATTAATTTTCACCTCGAAACATTGAGAATTCACAATCAACCCCTCATGAAGAGCCTCTTATACAAGAACAACCTAAAACCCCTCCATCAATTCATAGGCATCCTCAAGGAACAAAAGAAAATATTCTAAATCAAATTGAAAACTGTATACACCTAAAATCGGTCCAAGCATTTAATTAATTAAATACTAGTTATTTAATTAATATTCAACTATGTATAAATAAATTGTCAATTTATTTATATAGTTCACCCTTTTCTAATTATACAAATCTAAAATTATATTCTTCTAATTTAATTAAATAAACAAATTTCATAAGCTTGTTTTATTTAATTAAGTTTCATTAATCCCAAATTAGGAATTCAAGCACATGTCTACAACTTTTTATGCCACCTCATCAAGGTCACATGAAATTAAATAATTCTAATTTTAAATTAGAATTGTCTTCAACCAACTTTCAAACACATGGCTTATTCCTCACACACTTTATTCTTCCATCCATTTGTCATGTTTTCTTTGGTCAAGAGATTCCTCCATCCATTTGGCATGTTGTTTTGGTCAAGGGAACACCTTCTTGATTCTCTTCATCTCCATCGTTCATCCCTCTTGTTTGAATATTGACCATCGATTGTTGCCACCTCACAAGATGCTTGGAAAATCCTATAAATACAACCCTTTGGCATTGTATTTTGCATCCACATATGAGTAGATTTATCATGCAAGAATATCGTTTGAGTATTAGAGAATTTTAGAGTCTTATAGTTGCATTTCATATCATGTTTTGTTCCATAGTTTCATTTTATGTCATCCTTTCCATCATAGTTGCATTTTAGATTAGCATATTCATAGTTAGAATTTGAGCATATGTAGAATCATCATACTTCATGTCATAGCATTTACATTGTATAATCTAACACCATTATCCATTCATCATAATATCTATTATCATTTTCATCATATAGTTTCATGTAGGAACTTAATTGGCTTGCATGTTGAATATTATCTCATTTCTCAATTTTTCATTTTAACAAACATAGTGAACATAGAAATTTGAGGGCCAAATGGTTTAATAAATCCTTGGGAATAGAGGACAATGAAACATTCTTAAAAGATTTGTTTAGTTGCAAAATAGAGTAGTTTCCTTGTTTCAAATCTTTGATATAATTCATTTCATTAAGGTTTTTTTGATTTACTAAGATTTCCCACATTTCAGATACATACAAAATGGCGCCCATCATGGGGCCAGACCCCATTTCTAATAGTTTTCTAGAAAAGTTCATTTAAACAGGTTGGACATGATGTTTTAGTGCAACTGGCATTTCTTTCAGCACTTTCGACAAATCTTCTAGTGCATATGACTTCTGTTTCAACGCATACGACCAATCTTTCAGTGCATCTAAGGTCTATTTTAGCACATACGATCAATCTTTCGGTGCATACATCAACTATTCTAGCACATATAGGGAGTCTTTCAACACATTCATCACTTCTTTTAGCACACAGGTTACTTCTTTTAGCACATTCATAAGTTATTTTAGCGCATACATGAGTTCTTTTAGTGCATAGAGTAGCTATTTCAGCGCATTGAAAAATTATTTTAGCACATTAAATGACTATTCTAGCGCATCTATGTAAATTTGAAAAAAATTCAAAATCTGAGAACTAATTTGTGTTTTCTACTTACAGGTACTCTTATACGCTGGTCAAAGATAAATCTATCAAACTATTGATGATTTATGTAGGGGTTGGAATTATTTAAAAACTTTCTTTTGCTTAAGATAGACATCTAGCTTAATTAGAAAGGATAAAGAACACCATGCCTTATGTGCTTGGTGAATGGTAGGCATATGCTCTCCCCTTAAGTAGGTGACCAAAAATATAGACCTATTTGCTTTTTTTTTTATCCTTAGAGAGCCTACCTTGTGGTAAAAAGTAATCACCCAAGGGAATGACCCAACTGGTAACACACTAAAGCCAAGCGACTTCCAATCGGGATATAAATGTGGGTACTTGGGTAAAGTTCAAGTATCACGAGGATTGTTCTGACAAGAAGAGAAATAATGGTCTCTTTTCCACATGGATGGTCCCCCACGAATGGAATGCCTATACTAGAATTCTTTGTTGTAGCAAGGCCAAAATCCTTAATCTATTTTTTGGTGCAGGAATGATCATTCTGAAGCCATCCCACATTCTTGCAACTTTTAGTAGAGATGAGAAATATGCCATGGGAGATTCATGGGTATTGATGCTTAGATGCCCCATAAAAGTGAGTGCCATGGAGGGGAGATAGTGGGGTCAAGCATCTAATCATCCACTATAAGTAAGCACAACCAGAGTAAAATCCAAGTGGGAATTCAACAAATATAGTCCTCAACAACCTAAGTTGTACATGCTTGATGTGTCTTTACCAATGTGTTTTTGAACAAGTTTCAAACAAAAACATCACACACTAGAAGTCAAAACCTTGATTTAGAAATCATCCTTTGAAACAACTAATTCTTTGACTATAAAATCAAAAAAATAAAACAAACTTGAAAGAAACTGTGACATTTTCCCAATTCAACACATCCACTACTTATTCTGGTGCATTTAAACCCTTCTCTAGCGCATCCATCTGATGTTATAGCACATACACTATATCTACCAACACATCTAGGCAGTTTTATAGTGCATATGTGCAATCTTCTAGCACATTTATCCTTTGTTATAGCACATACACTACATATTTTAGTGTATATACCCTCTATTTTAGTGCATGTAGGCTATCTTACAGTGCATTTGTGTAGTCTTTCAGCACATACATTTACTATTTTAATGCATTTAACTAGTCTTCTAGTGCATCCATCCTTTGTGATAGTGCATCCAATTAGTCTTATAAAACGTTTGTCAAATATTTTAGTGCATCTAGTTCCTATTTTAGCGCACCTAGTAAACTCAAAACTAGAGAGTTAAATTCACCATATGTTTGTCTGTTTGAACCAAAAAATCAAACCATCATTGTTGAAACTGAAGGAAATTATTTTCACAAATTTTATCAAGCTAAAATAGATGATGATCAATTGAATGCTTTAGCTCATCAAATGGAAATCCTTCAACAAGAAATCTAAGATATGCAAAGGGAAACAACCACAAAAATATATTTGTTGTTAGACATCTATTCTTAACCATCTAACAAAAATATAGACATGAAACCTTCTCCACCAACAACTACATCATCCAAGTTCAATATCTTTGAATTCTTGAAAAAGTTAAATGAGAAACCAAAATCAAAGTCTTCAAACATAAATAATATTAAACAATCTTACCATGTCATGCATCTATCTTCATCTCCCATAAGCCAAAATAAATCTTAGGTTTCTTTCACTCAAGTTAACAATTCCATCCAACCATCTTCTTTTATCATATCTTCTATATTCAATGATTAATGTCAATCTCTTAGTCCAAACCATGTTTTCATAGACTCCTCTACACCTCAAGATCAAAGCATTCTTTCCACTTCATCCAATGATACCAAAATTCCACAAGTTCTTCCAATCTTTGACCAAGACCGAATATCTCAAGAATTCTATGATGATCCCCTCCTTTCACTTTTCATCCACGATGAATCCCTTCCATCTCAAGAGAAAAGTATCCTTTTGAGTTCTTCTTCCACCCCATCTAATGAATTCATACCATCTCATGATTCCATTGTATCCCAAGAGCATGATAATTCTTCCATCCTATCTAATGATGTCCTACCACTCGATGATCAAGATATGATTTCTACAAAATCTTGTGATTCCCTTCCTCATCAAGATCAAGGTATGCTTCCATCCAAGGATATACCTTCATTTCATGAGGATGTTCATCCTTCTCAAGATCAAGATATGCCTTTCACACCACTACATGATGATTCCATACCCAATAAAGAGCAAGTTGCTCCATCTTCTACACCTCGTGATCCTTTTCCAATTCATGATCAAAACACTCCATCACCCCCATGTCAAGATCCTATCACACCTATACTAGCTATCCATGAACCCCAAACCTAAAAATTGGGATCCTCCACCTTTATTCACTTCAGTTTATTTCCAACACCTATCATTTCATCCATATCATATCCTCCCCAAAATGGACTTGGATCTTGTTTCACAAACACCACATATCCCATTGGTAAATGAGTGTGTCAAAGTATGAACTACAAAGGAAAAGGATTAGGCCTTCATGAACAAGGTATCCTAGAACCTCTTTTTTCTCAAGAAAACCCATATTACCATGGCCTTGGTTATACACCTAAGTGTTCTAGTACATCAAACCTACCATCTATCTTAGGTCCTCATCCTAATCCACCAAACCTTCCACGTATCTTAGGTCCTCATCCTATTTCATCAAACCTTCCATCTATCTTAGGTCCATATCCTATTCCGGGTATGTGCAAGATCATCATGGAAAAAAAAGCCCTTAAGTGGCAAAAAATTCGAAAAAAATGAGTTAGGCAACTTGGATCGTAAAAATTTGAATAAGTTATCTATATTATTTCAAAAATGTAAGAATAGAATTTGTATCAAATTTAATGTAGTTTCTAAACTACTAGGTTTATTTTAAATATATATATATATTTGGTGAAAATTATATTTGAAATTTCAATGAGAGTACTTAAATTTTAGGGAAAAATAAGTAGGTGTTTGTTTATTACCCTAACCACAATAAAATGATAATATTTTTATAATATTTTAGATATAAGTAGAGGAATCTTTTCCAAATGTGATGCATATTTTTTGTAATTTGTTTCCAAGTAAATAATTAATTATGAATTTTTATTACAAATTTAAAAATATAAAACGATGTGTGACCACCTTAACTTGGTCAAAAGTTCATGAAATTCAAATTTTAAAAAATCCTATAGAATGTAGAATATAATGTGATGCATGTTTTAGATTCAAAAATGTGACAGTTTGAGATATAGATTTTTTCAATCAGCCTATCAATCAGGACTCTTTAGTCATAATTCAAATAGAAAATGAATAATACTATTTATTAAATTTAAAGTAAAGAATAATTTATATTGGTGGAAAGATAAGAATATCCTTTAAAAATCATTTTAATTTCATCAATTTTGGGTTAAAAAGTTGTTAGCCACATACCCCACATACCCATCATATTGCCACTTTTTGGCCCATCATGATCTTGCACATCCCTTCCTCAAGAACAACAAAGGAACACATCCTTGATGCCCTTTAAAAATTATACCTCTAGAAAATCATCCATGATACCACTATACCATTCATCTCCATCCATCTCTCCTATTGCTCTTGGAAGCAATTTGGGTGCGAAATGTCAAAAGATTCCATATCAAAATTCACATGTATCAAAGGATCAACATATCTCCTTGAAGAGGCATGCAAAAATAAAATAAAATTTGATCCACAATCAAATATAAATTTTAAAATGCCACAAAGGCCCATCAAAGCAAAAATAAAAATTTCCAAGACCACAAAGGTCCATAAATCAAAGAGAAAAATCTCAAAGGCCACAAAGGCCCATAAAGCAAATATCAAAGTCAAAAATCATGTCGATTCCTAAAAGTCTCATAGAAGCAATGAAATCTAAATTGACACCCAATTTTTTTGAACCAAAAGCTTCCTCTAATCTTCCATCTAAAAACCTCTCACCTTCTAAAGCCATTTTTCCTCCAATCAACCTTGAAGAAACTTATGGAAAAGGTTTTACCATTTTGAGCAAACAAGGATGTGACACAAAAATTGAACATGACATTCATCAACTTTTAGAAAAAAATCCAAAAGATGACAACACAGTCGGGTTAGGATATCAAGATCCTCCTCATGACAACAAGCCTCCTTTAGAATATTGGAGACTTCATGATGATGGCATGGTGATCTTTGATTCCCCTCCTAATCTAAATGTCCTTGTTCCTAAAGAATAATCACTATCTCATAACGATAATAAGGACAACAATAAAATCAACTCAGGACCTCCTACCTTAATCTCCTCTCGAGAGGTTTGAGAATCTAGTAAATGCAAGAGGCCTTATAAGTTACCAAAACTCATGTTTCCTCTTTGTCCACCACCTAAATGTGAAAGAAAATTGAAAATCGTTTTAAACAAAGGACTCATATTATTACCACCTATCCATAGGTTGGTGATCTATCCTAAAGATGCTAATGTTCCACATTGTGCATATCATCGTGTTCTTGGACATAGAAGTGATGACTATAGCCAATTGAAAGAAATACTAAGCAAGTATCATTTTGATGGTGACAATTGCTATCCAATAAATCCATAAACCATCCTTTAGCACCTTATCATGTAATAGTTGTAGAACATTCTCTTCTCACTATTACATGACCCCTTCCCATCACCTATCTCGGCTCATTCTTGTCTTGCACTCAAAGGGGGAAAGAAGTTGCTAGCCTTGTCCTAGTAATGCATTTTTCATTGTCCCTTAGTTACGTTATTCACCTTTTTCTTATACCAATTGAGATTTGGAGGTGAATGACTTGCTCAATGGTTGACTTGCATTTGCCTTGCTAGTCTTTTTTCTTTTTCTTTTTCTTTATCTTTGGCATGTTGGCATGAGCATAACGTGTTCCCCATGATGGGCCGCTTGATGTCTCTCTCTCCTTGTGACATTATTCTATTTGTACCTTCATTCTTCTATATAGTTGTACACGCCTTTAATTTGTCTCTTTGTCTTTTGCTTGTGTTTTCCTTTCGGGGATGATGCAAGGCATTGAGACCACAATGTCTCCTTCATGTTGACCCAAAAGGCCCCTTTTTCTTTTTCTTTGTCTTTTTTGTTGTCTTTTGCTTTGTGTTTTCCTTTTAGGGATGATGCAAGGAATTCAAACTATAATGTTCCACTGTTGACTTAAAATGCCCTCTTTCTTTCTTTTCCTTTTTGTCTTTTCTCTCTCTTTGTGTTTTCCTTCTTTTGGGGATAATGCACATGGCATTGAGACCTCATAACAATGTATCTCTCATGTTGACCCAAAGCTTTATTTCTTCATTTTCTTTCACCTTTCATTTTTATTTTGTGTTTTCCTTTGGGATGATGCAAAGTGTTGAGGCATCTGTGTCTCTCCTTCCATGTTGACCCAAACGGATCTTTCTTTTTTCTTTTTTTTCACCCCTTTTGTTTCCATTCTTCTAGCTTCTATGTATCTGTGGAATGGTGACAATTCCAAGCCTTTTCCAAAATATTGCAAACAAAGAACATACCTAATCTCCAAATCCATAGATCCCTCCCTCACATGTGTTTAGTGCTTCTTACTTTGGGACAACTCCTTCCCTTTTTATTTTTCCCTCTTTCCTCTCATGAAGTAGCCCACTCAAAACGTATGACTCTGGCATAGGGGATTTCCAAGTTGGTTCTCATGTCTTGTTTCTTTTTGTTATTTTCATTTTCTACTTTAGAGTAATTGCTCATAGAATGATGTCTAGCAATTCCTTTAAAGTGGGTGCATACATTGGCATTATTCATTTGCATTTTTCCTTTTCCTTTGGTTCCTAGTGCAACCTTGTTACTTTATACAATGTGTTTGTCACTTTGTGGATGACATTGGGTATGATTTCCTTCCTAAGTGTGATCTATCTTAGCATATTACATTCCTCTTAGTGCCCTGATGTGACACACAACATCCCCTAAGTTGTGAATTTTCTATTCTTTGATTGGTCCTTTCTTTGAGACATTAGGCAAAATGTTCCATAAGTTAAATACCTTGCATGAACTAATCAAGACTCCTTTGAACATTATTTTGTATTGCTGCATTTTGTGATTTGTTATATGGTCACCTTGCATAACATAGCCTGCATGCTTGTAGTTCCATCACGTTTGTTCATAAGCTCCAAGCATACAAAGCTTTGCTTGTCTCATGAAGCTCAAAATGTCATTTTTTTTTTGGCACCTTATTAAAGTTATCAGGGAGGTATAACTATTTTGCTTGAGGCTTCTCCATTCCTCGGGAGGCATGAATTATCCCCATAGCTACCTCATGTGTGTGGAGTGTGCATAATTCCACCATGAGTGTGGCTGTTTTCACCTTTTTGGTAATTCTCACCTAATGGACAACCATGATTTTGTATCACCTTAGAGTGAGTATACATTCTCTTTTTCAAACAAACAACCTAGATTTTATCCACAACAAGATGGAAAAATGATCGAACCTTGATCTAACTTTCTTTCCTTTTGACTTCTCTCTTTCATTCCTTTCCATCATTCTCTTGTGTTTTCCTTTGTGTTTATGCTTGGTTTGCCATGAGATCTTGATCCTGGGGGCTTGATCATCCCTCTTGATTATTGTTGTCTCATCTTATCAACATGGGTGCATTTGGAACCCTCTTGACATGCATGTTGGGCTACTTTAATGTGAGTTTGAAGCAAGTTCATCCTCTCACTAAAGTGGGGGATTAATGTGTCACCAAAAAATGTATAGTTGGACATTTTTACACTCACTTGAGTCTCTCTCATGGACTTTGGCTTGATTTTTCTTAGATTTAATGTTGTAATGTGGTCAACACATTCACATTAGGTCTTGGACCCTTGAGAAACATTAAGAATTCTAGGATGTCTTGTAAAAGTGTTGTGAAATGTTGTTACCCACTTTAACACTTTTCTAGAAACCTTTTATTATAATTCACTTAAATAACCCCTTTTTATCACTTACCAAGTCTTATTTCAAAGTTTTGTAAAGAGTTGTAACAAACTCACGCTTTTCTAGACTTTCCATCAATAACTTGACCCTTTCTTATGTTTAAATGACCCCTTAATGCACTTTCCAGCCATACTTAAGTGTATTTTTTAGAATATTCCCATTGAACCTTATTAATATACTTTAATCCCCGACACCCAATAAAATTTCCCTAGTAGGACCAAGTCACCACCTGTGGCGACTTAGTGCCACTGGGCACAAAAATCAAAATAATTTTAATTTTTTGGTGGGATTTTATTCTCTTGACCTTAAGGTCAGCCTGCAGTGTGTAATTTTTGAGAAATATTGGAAAATCAAGTATAAATAAAGGGATTTTCCCCTCATTTTTCATCTCCTACAATCTTTTAATTCCCAATTCATTATTCAAGTATTTTCCTATTCATTGTCAAACATTCAAAGCACTTTCAAGCATCCATTGGAGCATATTGTTGCATATCTTCATATTTCAACATCAAGGGTTTGGTGAGTTTGTGACATTTCATATTATTCATTCATCATTCTCTCTTTATTTCATTTCATTATCTAGGGTTTGATTACCAAATCGGGGTTTGACCAAGGCAAAGCCCTATTCTCTAACCCTTAACCTTTTTTCCCCTCTTTGCATGTGTGTTTTGTAGGTTTTGTATGTAGATTTTTCAAAGAGAAAGGTGTTAAAAAGTGTTCAATAGCTCATCAAAGTCATTCAAGTCAATAAAGTCCTAATTGAATCTGAGACCTCTTTCAACCCATTTTCTATAGAATCTAAATCAAACACCTATTAGAAAGGGAAGTGTAGATAGAAAGCTATAGATTCCTGTCCTAAATTTCTCAAGATTCTCAAGTGGACTAAGTTTCCATCAATGGAAAATTAGTCCCACTGCTAGGCCTAAAAAGTGATTTTTACATTTTTGAGTACCCATTTGGCAGAAACTTGTTCTGGCAAAATCTCCCAAAAAAAAGACTAAGTCGCTTAGCTTAGCATAAGTGTCCCAATTGGTTTCAATAGAAAAATTTGTAGGATTCCAAAGCCTCTCCACATAACACTTCATTTTCCATGTGCACCTCTTCAATCTTGTTTAATTCTATTATTGTTTGCTTGCATTTCTAGGCCATTTTGCATACATCATTGTGTTTTCAAACAACTTCCATATCTTAGGTTTTGCATTAATATTCATTTTTTATCAGTTCTTTGCATTTAGAAATATTTCAATCATACTATCATTAATATTTAGTGAACCTACAAGTTTTTGTGGGATACCTTTCTCCTTTTAGGTGAGAAACCCTAGAAGTGTAAGAGAGAACCCTCCTACAAAAATTTGCATTTCAGTTAGATAATCTTATAAATATAAGGATATAAGGATACCTTCCTGAGCTATGGTTCCTTTCCTCTTGTATGGTTACTTTCCTCTTTTTTGGTTTAAAAATTTTAATGGTCAAATGATTTTAATCATGAGATTTAATCGTAATTCCAGTGATTTAAAAGGATGTCTTGTGGTTCCTTTATATTTTGTATGCCAGTTTATATATGCAAGTTTATGCATTGCTAAAATCCTTTGGCATTGTTATTCATAATTTTTTAGTGCATGTATGTGAATTTTAGAGCTTTAGGTTTATCCAACGTCAAATCATTTCTCTGGGTAACATCCATTTGTTCAATTTTCTATTGAAGGGCTTTTGTTGCCATATTGGAATTCCATTGACGAGCCTTCTTGTGCCATTAGAAATCCATTTTTCAAAAAGATAAATGTCTATGGCTATTCTTTATTTTCCAAAAATATTCCACCTATACATTTGTCTTTCACCCTTGGGCCATCCCATGAATGCATTCAATGTACTTCTGGGTTGTTCCCTTCTTAAATCATGATTGATATTCCTCCTTGGGTATTTCCATGGAACATTCATTCAGTTTAGATGGTAATGGGTTCAAAGCAGCCCACGACACATGTGCAACACTCTGGCTACCAAGCCTCATTTTAAGTTTCTTGATATTTCAAAATGGGTCCTTTATTTTTTGTTTGTTTGTTTTTGTTTCAACACTGTTTGGGGAGAGCCCTAGTTATGGAAACCCTAGTTTTTTTAACTAATACCAAATCTCAATTAGCATTCCTTGGGCCAATTTTTGACAAATGTTTAAAAAGTTTGTTGCAGAACCCAAACTCTGTTACCATTAAGGCTCTAAAAATTGTATTGGGGAGGAGGTTCATGACCACTAGCGAAAGATACTAGGTAAATTCATATATCACTTCTCGCTTTGTGGCATCCTTACTAGATCTTCATGCCAACAAGGAAATGATTCTTGAATTGACACAATGAGTTTTTAAACCCACTTTTCTCCAAGGATTAGACATGGCACTAGATGTTGCTCGATTAGGAGAGGGAATTCTTCACCCTTGTGACTTATATCATCCAAACCATACCACCATCAAAATTATTCATTTTTTAACAAATGCTAATGATTCAAATTATCAGTTACATCATTTCACACTAAAAATTCTTATGGATTTCTCAAGAATTTGTATCAACTCATGCTTATGAAAGATTCTAAATGGATTGCTCATTTTATTGCTTATGAGGCATAGGGAGCACAGTTTCTGACTCAGTTTTGAAAGCTGTTTATAATAGTATATATATTTGTAGATTTTTGGGTTGCCCTAACAGCTAGGGATAACTTGTCGTTTCATGAGTAGGATATAGAGGCAAATATTAGTGTAGTTTTCTTTACAACCATTCCAGATTCACTCTATCATCTATGTGGAAATTTTGTGGTCAATTTAGCTTAAAATCATAAGCATCTTTGTATCTGATCTTAAAGCAGTCATTAGTTGTTCATTTTGGATGTATAGAAAAGTTTGTGGAAAAATAAAGCTACTTTTATAACCTTTGTAATGATATCACTTTGCCTCATGTGAATACACTTATGAGTTTGCTATATCTACTTTATAAGAAAGAAGGCATGTCATTAGTTAACTGATTAATCTAATTAGTTTTATGTTTCCTCTTATGAAATTTCAATAGTATGGTAAAAAGGTTCAAAAGATATGTTTCTTGTAAATCTATTTCTTTTGGTATCTAGTGAAAGAGAAAACTAATTTCATTAAAACTATGGATGATATTGTTTCCAATGTTATTTATTGTCTTCAATCTTTTTGTTTAGTTAATCCTTAATTATTGTGAATTTCCTCTTCTTGAAATGACTACATGGGTTGGCTTTGGTTCTATGGTTTTACAAAGCTTGAGTTTGTTTACCTTATATCCTTTAATTTTATCACTATTTAGGTTGATTTTTATGATTCAATTTGCTTCTCTTTGTTTTTACATTATTACTTATTAGTTCTTTTATAAGAACCAAATCAGTTTTAGGTTTAAGAGCATGTGCCTTTCCTATGGTTCAGGACTTTTAAGATTGAGCACTTACCATATGCTTGATCACATTACCTTTCTTTGAGCTTCTTTGTTATGCTTATGTTTCTTCATCTATTTTCTCTTGGATTATTGTTTCCAAGTCCTTTCATGCCTCTATTTGTATTGCGGTTAGACAAATCTCTTTCTAGTTAATGCCATGGTTTGCTAATTTGTCTGTAGCCTTGTTTGTTTCTCAATATATGTGGCTGATTGAAACAATTTGTAATTCTTACATGAGTTCTTTAATTTTATTGAATTTTGATTGTAATTACCAATCTCCAATCTGGATTTCTGTGATGGAACTTACACACACTGTTGAATCACATTCTAGCTCGATAGACCTTCGTCCTTTTTCCTTGTAGAGTAGTAATATGTTTAGGATACCTTCTATTTCTATCATATTGTTTGTTGATGGTGGGAGTTTAACTGATCTAGATGTGATCATTATGCCCTTCTCATTATGGATAATGCATCTTGCTCTTGATAGTCCTTGATTTCCTCGGGATGCTCCATCCATATTTAATTTGAATTTTCCTTTTGTTGGGGGGGGCACAATTTGGCTTTATACCTTTTTGCTTTTCAGTCCAGGGCTAGTTGGAAAGATGATAGAATTTTTAGTTCCTTCAAGTTCTTCATCAGGCTTTCATCCCAACATGTGGATTTAGTTTTCCTTTGTAGCTTAATGCGAGCATTCAACCATTATGTTATATTTCTTTTGATGGTTTGTGTGATTTCCTCAATTTTTTTGGCTTTTTCCTAAAAGATTCTTCCATTACGTTCTTTCTATATGTTCCATATTAGAATTGAGGGAGTTTTTTAATATATTTTCCCCCATAGGGACTCTTTCTTCAAGTTAGACCAACTAGCACTTGAGTAAATCCCTTATCTTATTATTTCTCAAGGCCTTCCACCCTAATTTGTTCTATAACCATTCCCAACAATGTTCTACAAAGGGGTAGTTTAGGAGTAGGTGATTTGAGTCTTCTTCATTCTTGTAGCTACACATTACACATCTCCTTGGGCCTTCAAAGCCTATAGATTTCAATCTATCCCCTATTAGGATTCTTCCATTTAGTGTTGTCTAGGTGAATGCCCTAACCTTAGGGAGCACCACTTTACCCCAACAAAGTTTTTTGGTCCAATCACCACTTTCTTGCTTAATTTGCATCTGATAACCCATTTTAATTGTATATTTTCCTGATTTGGTGCCACACCAAATTATCTTGTCTACTTGACTATTTAGACTTACCAAAGGTTCCTTTCATTTATTATTTTTGCTAGCTTCTTTTTTGTTGAATCACTCATGGGGAGATCCACTGGGATCTACCATTGACTTCCCCTATTTGCTTCCTCCTTAACATAGTCATGTACACTTCTACCAATACTATTATTAATAAAATGAATATGGGGTGCTATTTCTCGGTATTCTTTTAATGGTTTGTATGCACCCCATGAGTCATTACAGAAGTCTTCTCTTCTCCCATTATTGATTTTCCATCTTATGTGGTCAGTTATTACATGCCTTAAGCTTTGCATAAAGTTTTGGAGATATGAGATCCATTTCTTGTGTTTGCTATTTTCAAGATCCTTTATGGTTCCGTACTATCCAAGTATTTCTTTTGCATTACTTTGCACCATAATATGGATGGATTTTGGTACATTTTCCTAACTAACTTAGCCCCTAAGGCCACATTTTGTAACTTTAAGTGTCTTATACTAGCTCCTCCCTCTTCCTGGGACCTACATACTTTGTCCAATAAGACTAGTGGTATTTTATGTTGTTAATTTGAGCCCTCCCACAAAAAATGTTTAAGTATACTTTCTAGCCCTACTGTAGCTTTAGATGTTAGTTGCATACACGACATTGAATATATAGGGATTTTTTATAGGACTACTTTAATCATTGTTATCCTTCCTACTAGTGTAAGCCATTTCCCCTCCATATTAGAGATTTTTTATTACACCTCTCTTTTATTTGTTCCCACAAGTTAGTTTGACTTATGCCCTTAATAAAGGCACACCCAAATATTTGTAGGGTAACACATTAGTTGAATAACCCAAAATTCTAGCGATTCCTCTTTGTAATGTTTTCTTTGTGTGGAAGAAGTATATCTTGGATTTTTCAATATTTATTTGTTGACCCAAAAAATTACTATATTCTTGTAAAGATTATCTTATATTCTCTACCTATTGAATGGTAGCTCCCCTTGTGCAATTTGTAATCCTCTCCATACACCTTGTTCTTGTTTGGAGGAAATGTGCCTACCTAGGGACTTTGCCATAATAACAAATAGAAAAGGGGGGATTGGGTCTCCTTGCCTTATCCATTGGAGCTTTGGAAGAAGCCACATGGGGAGTTGTTAATCAATATTGAATATCTTGTTGAGGAAATGCATTGGAATATCATCTGCAACCATTCTTGGCCAAAACCAAACTTCTCCATGATTTTGATTAATAGTCTCCGATTTACCTTATCGTATGCTTTGCTTATGTCCAAATTTATCATCATAATTTTCTTTCTCTATTTGTTTTTCATGTGGAAAATTTCATTGGCTAGAATGATGTTATCTACAATATCCCTTTCTAGAGTGAATCCACTTTGGTTTGCTCCAAAACCTTCTTGAGACTATTTGCTAAGGCTTTAGAGAGGATCTTGTATATGTTATTGCATAGTGAGATGGGGCAATAATCACCAAAATTCTCACATACATCCTTCTTGGGTAAAAGTAATATCATAGTAATGCTTAGATCTTTCACAAACTTTTTGTGTCTTCTAAAATCTTCTATTAATTCCCATTTTTCATTTTTTAAAATATGCCAGCATTTTTGATAAAAGAAAGTTGGATACCCATCAGGACCTAGAGATTTGTTAGGGTGGAACTGAAAAGCAACCACCTTTATCTCTTATTTTGAAAATGGTTTGGTTAGCATATGATTGTATTTTGGTGTAATTAGCTCGAGGATGTTTGCAAGGATTTTGCTATCATTGATAACTTCCTTGTCACCTTCTGGTGCTAAGACCTTTTTTATAAAATTTACCTACCTCTTCCTTAATACTTTTTTACTCTTGGATCAAGATTCCTTCTATAGATTGAATACTTGATGTTTTCTTTTGGGCCTTTTTAATTTTAGATGTATCATGAAAAAGCTTCATTTTTGCATCCCCTTCTATTAACCACACCTCCCTTGACTTAGTTTGCCAATACTCCTCTTCCCTAGCCAAAATCTATTCATATTCTACAATTTGTGTTTTTTCTTTCAAGTAATCCTCTTGGACTATATGTTCTTTAATAACTTTATTATTTAGCAGTGAGAGTTCTTCCTCCACTCTTCCTTTCTATGAGAAGACACTTTTGAAGACTGTCTTATTCTAGTTTTGTAACTTCTGCTTTATGTACTTCAATTTACATATAAAAATTAAAATTTTCATCCCACTATATTTAGGGGCCTCTTTCCACCATTACCAATTGCTTCAATCAAATCATCCCTTCTAAACCACATTTTTTCTATTTTGAAGTAAGACTTTGAGTTTTTGTTTTCTTCTATTAGTGACATTTTGACTAGATAGTGGTCTAACATGACTAATGGAAGGATTTTTTCCTCTATAGAATGGTCTCCTTCCAACCAGTCTTGAGAATAAATGAACCTATCTAACTTCTCTTTTATGCAAAAATCACCATTTCACTTGTTTTACTAGGTATAAACACCATTTTTTATAGGAACCTCTATGAGATTATTATGGCGAAGGAACAAACCAAAGGCCACCATTGAAGGAGATGCTATTATATTACCACCCCACTTTTCCTCTATTCTCAATATAGTGTTGAAATCTCCCCCTAAGATTATTGTTTGCATATTTGTTTGGGAGATTTTCTAATTATATTCAAGGTGTTCCATAATTTCTCTTTCCCCCCACTCCTGGTGGCCCATAAATGTTGAACAAATAAAAATCTTTATTGTTCTTTACATTCTTTATATTGCACAACATCCAATTTGGTTGCTTTGTAATTATATTCACATCAAAAACATTGCTTTTCCACAATATTCCTAAGCATCCTATTGTTCCAAAGGCTTTGGAGTAAGCCTCCTCCCATCCAAAGATATAAAATACCTTCTTGTTTTCCTCCTCAATCTTGGTTTCTTGTTGGAGAATGATATCTATGTCTGCCTTTTCTATTTGGCATCTATTCAGATGCCTTTTATTAGGGGCATTCAATCCCCTAACGTTCCATGCAATAATCTTCATGGTTCTTTCTATTGGGAGTGCTCTTCTCCCTTAATGTCTTGTTGAAAGTTCTTGATGCTTTTCAACCCTCTCTCATGGGCCAACTCCTCCCTGATTTTCTTTCTCAACTTTCTCCCTATTGATGTGTTTTTTAAGCACTTCTCAACATAGGTAATGCATGGGTGCATCACTTCTCTTGAAAGACAATCTTCCACAATCAAATTGTAGAACACTATCCCAAGGTCCCTAATGTTAGGTCTTGATAGTGCTTGAAATATCTCAGTTGTTTCATGTGATTTTCTAGAATCACAAGGAGGACTTATAGATGAGTTACAAAGTGTGGGAAGTTGGGCCTACAAATGGAGCTCTTGAGGTGCAAAAATTGTTGTTCAGATGCAGCAGGCTCAAACAATAGTTTTCAACTCCATTTTATCATTGGATTTGGCTTTACAATGTGCAATGAACCTTAGCATAGGTCACTTATTAAAAAAAAGGAAAAGGGTAGGGAAGAGAGGAAGTTCCTAGGCCTGAAACTATGAATGAATAGAGATCATGGAGGCTATGACAGTAGACAAATTCCCTAAACTGGGTTTTGCTTGGCCAAGAGGATCCTATAGTTACAAAAAACTAGTGCAATCTTCTAAGGACTGCAGATTTTTCGATTGTACACACACATCATTAACATGCAATCAAACTAAGTTACAACAATAAAGGAAGGAAGCTAAGACTAGGTTTGCAAAATGACTCATCATCAATGAATCACAAAAAGCATGAACTGGAAATTCATCAAATACTGAAACAAAAATCACCATCACCACTTCCGTTCAAGAAACTAACAACTAAACTAAAAGGGAAGTAAAACCATGCACACATAATGAGAAAACTCAAAAGAAACACCCATAGATCATGCAATGTTTCTTTCTATTGCTGCAAAATGTATTTACACTAGTTTTCCAACCTTTTTCAAATGAGGGGGAGACCCCTATTTATAGTTTTTCAAAGCCCAAATGAATGACTAGGATTGAATTACATTGTGTGGCTCAAATTTTATTACAATAGGGCTTCACCTACCCCTCATTATAAAGGAATTTAAAATACATCATTTGTCTCATTCCTATTTTGTCTTTTAGTGCCCAGGTGTTGTAGCAGCTTTATCCTCTTGTTGATTTCCCTTTTATTATAGCAGAAACTACCTAGAAGCTGCCTTCTTCCCTTGATGGATTTGAAACATTTCTCATCCAATCAAGTGCATCCCGTTTGCATATTTGTATCATTGTGGAATGGGTTAGTGGTCCTTGATCTGATGAAACAACTTTTGATGGATCGTGATCATTTGTTTGGAGGGAAGAAACATCCACTCCCTCCCACCACCTTCAAGGCCACCCTTTGCAACTTTGTCATCGCCTTCCTTGACATAGGCTTCCTTCTGATGTTAGCTCTATTGATGGGTGTTAGGGGGAGAGGCGAGCATAAAATGATTGGTGAAAGGAGCTATGTGCTTTTCCTTGCTCAAATTTCTCAATGGCCTCCCCGACGGACCTATGGTAGGTTACTTGAATCCTGCATACATGAAGTGTCGCAAGTGCTTTTATACGCAAATCAAGGCAAACATTAGCCAAATCTTGCAAACTCCTTGTTAGATCCATCCATGCATCATAATATTCATATTTGGAGCTCATTTGGACCATAAACATAAATGTGAGCTCAGGGGTGTGGGCGCCACAGGATGAAAGGATGATGAATGGAAGGCAGAAGGAAGGGAAGTTCCTGGACGACAACAGAGGGATGGCGGCTCGAAAGGGAAGTTCCTAGATGGCGACAGAGGGACATAGACCTAGAAGGGAAGTTCCCAGATGGCGACGAAGGGACGACGGCCTAGAAGGGAAGTTCTCGAATGGCGACGAAGGGATGGTGGCCCAGAAGGGAAGCTCTTGGACGACAACGAAGGGATGACGGTTCAGAAGGGTAGTTCCTGGACAACGACAGAGGGACGGTGTTCCAGAAGGGAAGTTCTTGGATGGTGACAGAGGGATGATGACTCAGAAGGGAAGTTCCTAGATGGCGATGAAGGGACGACAACCCAGAAGGGAATTTTTTGGATGGCGACAGAGGGACGACGGTCTAGAAGGGAAGTTCCTGGACGGTGACAGGGGGACAATGGTCCAGAAGGGAAGTTCACAAACTTCATAAAACTTAACAAAACCTTGGAAGTTCACTTAGGAACCATAAAAACATCCCAAATCCATAGGAAACTTGTCCCCAAAGTCAAAAAATGAAGGAAAAAGCAAATCAAATGATCAGGGACCAAGTCACCAGGAACAAGGCAAAAAGCAGAAAAAAGAAGGGGGGGACTTTGCTTCTCCCTAGATTTGAATGCCACAAGTAAAATGAAGGGCTGGGAGCAACATTTATAGGCTAATTTCCATTAATGTCATGTATTGATTTCATGGTATGGTGGACCCAAGTTAGGTGAGATGCGGGAACCAACGCTCGTTTGGATGCTCGGTCAAGGCTCAAATAGAGAAAATAAATGCGGAGCTCACCATGCGGGGAGAAGTTGGGTGCTAGTTGCTACTCAGTAGTGAAACATGAGCGACAACCCACATGAGGCAACCTACAGCTGCGGGTCCATGAGGCCTGGAGGACACTGGGGCTGTAGATGAAGGGAAACCCATAGGGGCACTTCTATGAAAGAAAAAGACTTAGCAAAACTTAGGTAGGTGAATTTGGTCAGGGGAATTTGATTGTTTGAGGGAACATGACCAATTTGGGATTGGAAAAAGTGGCACGTAAAATGAGATGAGAGCAAAGTAGCCCATCGAGAGCGAAAAGAGGGGGTCCCTGCCTACAACAAGGCGTGTGTGCAAAACATGCACAACACTCCCTTTCTTCTTCTTTTTTTCTTTGGCACATCTAGAAATTTTTCTACCATTTGTGTTATGCTCCTATTCTCAATTATATCGAGCTTGTTGACTTCTTCATAATCACTTTCCAACGAGAAGCCTTCTATCTCCTTTATTGGTTGATTGCAAGGGTCTGCCTTTATTTGTGTGGGTTCCACCCACCTTGGATTTTCTGGATATTAGCTTCCTCTATTTGTTTGTGATATTCTACTTCCTTTTCTGCAACTTGATTCTTGTGCATAGTGCTTGGGCCTAGTGGTGTCTTTGTGTGTAACTCTTGCGCCACCTTTACCTCATGCCTTATAAT
>VDFB02075321.1:440309870-440368122 GCA_007258455.2 Sequoia sempervirens
CCTTGGGTGGAAAACCCAAGGTTAGTACTCTATGATACTGGGGTGGTTCTCTAGATCAACCTTTCTCACAAAGGTAGATAGCTAGTGATTTAGTGGCACAGGGTCATTAACAGACACCATGGGCTCACCTTCACACTCTCTCTCAGAGACTATCATAGTCTACCAAGAGGATTTATATCTCAACCTAAGGGAGTACATAGTGAGTAACTTTGGGGCATGATGTGCATCCCCTATACTACACCAAGCCATGACTAAAACATGGGTCTCTATCTAGGATATACAGGCTATCTTGTGCATCCTTGATATACACTAGGTAAGTGAGGAACAACCTTGAACACCAGCCCATCAAAAGCATGGATTGAGAGCACCAACAAGGTACTGAAAACTCAGACCAACCCTGCACATCTTATCTAGGTATCACCCTAGCTTCGATGTTTTGCTAGACATAACGTGATTGGATTGGGGTACAACTTTAATTCTCCCCGTTTTATACACCCCATCGATAACACATGATTGGAATCATCCCCAGGTGATGAAATCCTAGGAAAGTCCTGCTAAAGGAAGGAAATACTAGACACTTCGGCTAGTCACTAGGTTCGCATGTAGTGCAAGGGGAGAGCTTAGATGCACTAGCACTTCCTTGGTAGACTAGATTGGACTGGATTGGAACGAGTTGTGATTTTTTGTCACCTAGGATCACTAAAAGGTGCAGGGGGAGTGAAAACATCAACAAGTTTCTCCCAAGCACAACAAACAATGTTAATTGACCCTTTAATTAAGCTATGTGTGCCTAGATTAGTGGGAAAAACAATAGACAAAGCTAAATAATAGGTCTTCATCTGATCATCCTACAAAAAATAAATTAGTAATTTTAGCCAAAGTTTTTTGTCAAACATAGGAAAATACTACACAAATCGTTAGTAAAATGCCACAGTCACCGACAGACAAGTTAGTTGGTCAGTACCCAAAACCAAAATCAAATTTTAGCTCAAACTAAAAAATTTAGGGTTCTAGATAATTACCAATTTGCCTCTATGTGAGGAAAGTTCACCTATGTTTGTAGGTCAGGATCACCTATTTGGAGGGATAGGAAAAGTTTCAATCACCTATTTGAGTGGATGGGCGTATTCGATTCCGCCTCTATAACTGCTTCAACCTCGCCTCTATAACCAGTGTTGTTGCTTTCCTCTGGTAGCTCTCCACACATCCACCTCTATGTCGAGCGAGTTCATCTATCGCTTCAATTCCACTCCTTTCACAAAAGGGCGAGATCATGTTCGCCTATGCCCAATGTAGTTTTGCCTCTATAACTAGCGAGTTCACCCCTCGAGGGTGGATTTAAACTTCTGTGTAAAAAATATGAACCTATAAAACTTGAAACAACAAAAAACAGTAAAGCAAACTCATGATGTGGGTCCCACTGAGCATGCCAGAAATGTGTGTAAGTGAATTTTCCTACCCTAAGATGCAAAAAATAAACTAATGCAACTAAGGAAAAACACTAAAAAACACTCAAGATTAGGCCTAAGATGAACTCAAACAAAACATAAGAAAATGGAACTTTTTACCTTGTTTGAATTGATGACTTGGTTGGCCCTTGTTGATGCTTGAATGTGTGCTCCTTTTTTGAAAAAATAGCTTAAAATGATACTCTAAATGAAGCTAAGATAGTAATGTATGTAATGGAGATCATGGGTATTGTGGAGGATGCAAGATGAGAGCTCAATGGTGCTACAACAATGGAGGTTGAATGGTTTGAGTGCTTGGATGATTGATTGATTGCTAGAATGGATGGATCAAAATGAAGGAAATTCCACCATTTTTAGGGAAGTGCCTCTAAACAATGGAGGGCCAAGATAAAGCCAAGATGGACAACATCAAGGGTTGGGGTGAGTTGAGAACTCACAGGCCCTCACATTTTGGCATGTGGTAGGTGAGATGGAAAGAGGAGATGATGTGGACATGACATGGGGGTACTACATAGTACCTTGGGATTTGGAAAAGATCTCCTCATAAAGGAGGTCCTTGTCCACATGTGGGTGAGAGGACATGTGAGGAATTAAAAATTCCTCAAAAATCCACATAAAGATGGGAGAAGAAATTTTAAATGCCTTAAAATGTATTGAAGAAATAAATGTGAATTAAAAATTCGCATAGGGAAGGGGTTGCCTTCACCAAAAGGAGAAAGCATTTAATGCAGTTGACTTAGGACACATACCATAAATGACATGGAGATTAGGTTGACCTAATTAAGTAATTAAGGATGTGTAAATGCATGATTAGATGAATTAATGACAGATTAGAGGCAAGGGTGAGATTATGGAGGATGTGACCCTAATGATGATTAGGGGTGTGCACATCCTAATCACAAATTAATTAAATTAACTTGGATTAGAGAGGATTATGGAGGATGTGACATTTGGAGAGAGAAGAATTTGAATAAAAAATTGATTTAATTGATAAAGGCATAAAGTGACTAAATTAAATAAATTTGGGTATTTATTTAATATAGAGAGGAAAGGTGGGTAAGGTATTTAATTGATTTATTAAATACCTTAGAGACATTAGGCTGCAAGGTAATATTAATCAAATAATAAATTATTTAATTAATGTAGATGAAGGATGCAGGACAAAGGAATAGAAAAGGGTGAATTTGACCATATAGGGGTGGTCAAATTTAGGTGTCTACACAAGAATTCTTCAATCTTTTTTCCTTCTTCAAACTACACTTTCAAACTAGTGATTGTTTCATTTGATTGCTTAAGATACTCATTTACTTCCTTGTATATTTCTTTAAACTTCTTGTTCTTCTCCCTCAACTTCTTGATGCACTTATATGCTTCCTTAATATTTTCTTTCAGATCTTTGTTCTCACATTTTGTTCCATCTAGATCATCAAGGGCTGATTTGAGTTCTCATTTCATGTCAACTATACAATCTTCTTCAGTAAATCCTACCACAGGAATTTATTTTGGAGGGATATGATACTTCCTAGTTTTCAAATGTTCAATCTCCAAGATCTACCACAACTATCAAGCCAATTGAAGGAACTAAGCTCTGATACCAATTTTTGAACACCCAAAATATTGAGAGGGGAGTGAATCAATATTCCTTGAAATTCATTAACTTAAAATATATTTCACAACATCTCATTCAATTTGTAGTAATGGAAGAAAAAATTAAAAGAATGCATCACATCAATAAACAATAGAACACTAGATTTTACATGGAAAATCCAAAAAGGGAAAAACCACGGTGAGGATTAGCTCACAATATATTATAACCAATTCCAAGATATTATAGAATGGCTCACTACTAGGCGGACTCACTGTCTGGAGGACTCAGTATCTAGATAATATAAGAAATGGATTACTACTAGAATAGAAAAAATGGTGGCTTACTACCAAGGATTGAATTGATTAAAATGCATCTATAACATGCTAAAGATAGTTCTAATTAGGCTCAAAAATATTGACTAAACATAGTTCATACTTCACCACTTATCAACCTCTTCACACTTTGCACTATTATAATTCACATCACATTTGCATCAAAATCATATTTCATTCATATATCATGCATCCAATATTGATTTAACCTTATATTAA
This sequence comes from Sequoia sempervirens, assembly GCA_007258455.2. Taxonomy (NCBI): domain Eukaryota; kingdom Viridiplantae; phylum Streptophyta; class Pinopsida; order Cupressales; family Cupressaceae; genus Sequoia; species Sequoia sempervirens. The sequence continues at coordinate 440,313,479 of VDFB02075321.1, forward strand.
TATGCACAACATTTTCTAACACTTGCAACATCAATTAGGTTGGCCTATTTAGATGAAACATGTAACACCATGACCCATTGACTCAAAATACTAACACAAATGCCTTGTAGAGGGAACCAAAGCTTGTAACACATTAAAATAGATTGGAATGACCTAATTTAAATCCCATGAATCCGCTTCTTACATAACTCAACTCTGCACAACCCCAAAATACTTAGGTTGGCACTAGATAGGAAAATTGGCAAAGTAAATGAACCAACTTTTCATCCACAACTTGACACGCGAACCACCAAAACACTTGCCACTTGGAGTGCACACACTTCTAACATCTATAAACACTACCACAAATCTGCATATCATAATATTCATCCATGGTGGAATGCAGAGAATTCCAACACACTCTATGCCACTAACTCTGTCATAACTTAGTTGATACTGTCAACAATGTCTTCAACTACGGAAGACTAAAAAACATGAAACTTTGGATTTGAACATGTTCAACATGCACAATGAACACCTCAAAACCACATGACAAAATTTGGTATAGCAGAGCAATGCAGACCACAAAACTGACCTTCATTGTAACACTAAAACTCCAATTGAGACTTAGACAATTATCCAAACCACTTGGTCTCCTCTGAACCAAAACTTATTCATCTATACAATGGGTTGATATCAATGAATTGGTTGACATCAAAGACAACACCATAAAAACACTATATCCATATTTTCAACAATCTCCTCAATGAAAAAAAATTCCAAGAGGTGGCTCCACACAATCTTAGGAAAGCTTGGATGGTTATGCCTATATAGCCCATAATAGGATAGATGCTATCACTTTGTAATGTTGTTGATTTAAGTTTTCCCAACCATAATAAATCATGATAAAAACTTGGCTTATGGTATCACGACATGTAAAACCTAGGCACCATTGTGTGCATTAAATTTAACTATGGGGAAGAAACTCGACCCTACACTAAATAGGCTCCTCATGCCGAATAGTTGTACCTTCACAGACTCAAGACAAAGGTTATTTTCAATCACACGAAAATCCTAAGCTAGATACGATCTAATAAAAAGGCTTTTTTTTGTTGATGATGCTAGCGCTACACCCACCAAAATGTTAACTAGCAAAGAGGTCTTAGTAGTTGAGCACCTTAACTTCACACTTCTAATCATCCTATGTGGCAATTTCATATCACTCCCAATTTCTTATAGAAGCTTAATTGGAAAGTCCCCTGCTTATAGCTTTTGTTTCAGGGCCACATCGTCATGCTTTTTGTAAAGATTTAGTTGACCAATATGTGTGCATTCATGTGGCATCACATGATTGGTTGTTTTTCAGATCAAAGTCCAATACATTTTGTTTAATTATGGGTAGTCATGTCACAACCATTAGTCATTATATAAACAACTACTATCACAACTATTGAGAATTATATAAACAACTACTATCACAACTATTGAAATATGCTCAACTAGTGAATCCTCTCCCTTATTCACTTTACACATGAGAACCCATCGCACACTCACATGTTGAAGAATTTGACAATTTTGAATCTTTGATAAGAACTTAGAGTGTGATGTAATGAAACCCACTAGTTGTTCACCACCTGGGAAAATACCATGAAGGTTAAAAGGTTCTTAGAATAGCACTTGGTGATACCTTGTACAATCACAACTTGACATGTGAGGCTACCAACAATTTCGATGCAACTACACTCACACATACTTTTCATGGAAATACGAGTTAAGTCTTGTACTAACTAGACTTTTCTTGGAAATATGACAAGAACTGAGTTTTCCTCGGTTTTATAGAAATATAGAAGATATGTTTTTCTATTGAGAAAATGTGAATGGAAATTTTTTTTAGAAAATAAACATCACATTAAAGAAGATCTAAACTTTTCTATTCATTAGATTTTCCATAGAAAATTACATAAGACCATTCAATTTTTTTTCAATGGAGAACAAATATTATAAGTATTGGTTTTCATCATTTTTATAGAAATATGGAAGATATGTTTTTCTATCGAGAAAATGTGAGCATAAAACTATTTATTCATATTCTTGGATATAAAGAATTTATTATAAATATCAATTTTTAAAATTTTATTTAAATATGAGAAGATATATATTTTTATTCACAAGATTTATAAGAAAATTAAAATTATTTATTTATCTAATCACTTAAATTTTTTAATAAAATTAATTGTAAACTTGTTATATTTTTAGACTTCTATAAAAAATGAGAAGATACAATTTTTTTATTGATTAAACTTCCAAAAAATTATTTTTGATAATTACTTAGGTCTCCAATCAGATAATGACTTTTGAATGAAATATATCAGAATAAAAAAAACATCTCGAGAGCAACTATTGGCCTTTGCCTTGCAATCCCTAAAACCTTATACATCTCATCCAATGTACCTTGCAAGTCATTATGATACTAAACAAAAAATAATGAGAAAATTTGTACACCCATCCTAACCCTACAAGCCTAGCCATAAAAGCATCATAAACAATTTTGACATCTATAATGTATGTAAAGCATAAGATGGACCAGACAACATTGATTAACATAGTGAAATTCAAAATGATGGTGACACCCCTCTTCCATTCACTCGTATCAATGTATTCTCCTCTTTAAATGCCCCTTCAGTAAAAGCATGTATGCTTCTACTATCAATGAATTCTCAAACCCTATGCCTAAATATCAACACACTCCTCAACACTCTACTTCAAGAAATGACAAATATTTTCCCATATATCATGAATTTTTATACATGGATCATTAAAACTAATATTAGGCATACTTATTTTTTAGAAAATTTTATTACATATTTTATTTATTACTATTATTAATTAAAATTAATTTTAATTTAGGCACATGTTTCCCATAATACATATTATTAAGTTTTTAAGTGAGTAACTAGATTTATGAGTATAGTGTCATTTGGGAAGGAGTAAATAGAAGAAAAGATCAAGCATCCTCTTAATAACATCTAAGGAGAAAAACTACAAGGGGACTTGCAAGACATTAGGCCTAAGGGTGATGAGATTGCAACTATCTCATTTGATTATCACTACATAGCTTTTTTTTTCTTTTTTTTCCATAATCTTTCATGTGTATTGAAGATTTGTACTTGAGGTTAATACCTATTCAAATAGATATTAAAAAGTGTTGTAAAAGTGTTACATTCATTCTTACTTTGAAGTGTAGATGGTTTGAATTGTTGTTTTGAGTATTCAAAAATTATTGGAAAAGTTAAAAGACTGAGAATGGATTGTTGTATAGTTGGAGAAGATAAGTGTATGAGTAGGAAAGATTGCATAAACATAATAGTGTTTATGTGCATAATCCTTTTAGTTGATGGGAAAGTTGGTTTTGAAGTCAATAAGTGTAGAAATGGTGCATGTTGTGAGAATGCTTAAAAATTTGGTGCTTCGGTCTTTTGAAGTTGGTGCTTCCAATGAGTTGGTGCTCACTCTTGTAATCTAGAGATTGGTGCCTCCTAGGTTGGTGCCCATTGAAGTTAATAAAAGAAGTTTTTTTTTGTGGTTTTGTTACCCTAAAGGCTTTTCCACATGAAATTGGTGTTCTACTTGTTGATGCTTGCTCTTACTATTTTACTTTGTTGGTTTTGAAGTTTGAAGTTTGAAAAGTTTAAAATATCTTATCACCTACCTCTCCTTAGTAATTTTCGTGTGCTCTTCAATTGGTATTAGAGTGGGGTTCCTTTGTTTTAAGTATTAATCAATTGGAGGTCGATCCTAATAGTACACATGGGTTCTCATGAAGGGATTGCTACAAATAGATCTCCCTTATTTGATGGTTGTAACTATGCATTTTGGAGTATTCAAATGTGCACTTATTTGATGTCACTTGGTTTTGATATATGGAGAAGTGTGGTAAAAGGATATATAATTCCTACAACTCCTCCAATGGATGCAGATGGAAAGAAAGCTTTTGAACACAATTCCAAAGTGATGAATGCCATCCTTTGTGGTTTGGCATAATCTAAATTTGTTAAGGTTATGTATTATGATACAACTCATGAGATTTGAGACAAACTTTAGGAAAAATGTGAAGGAGATGATAAATTAAAGAAAGAAAAGCTTCAGACATAGAAGACATTTTGAGTCTCAAGATGTAGGAGGGTGATCCCACAATACTAATTTACAATTTTTGGGATATCTTGATTTTCCTAAAATCGCATATTTTTAGAAAATATAATTATTTAAGCCTTGCAAAGTTTCATTTAAAAGATTCCAATTGAAGAGGGTTTGATCAAATGACCTTAGACCAAACCCCCTTAGATAGAACCCTACTGGTTTTAAACTATACCTATAATGGAGTCTCCTTTACACCTATCAAAATGCTGATAACAAACCACTTTTGATTTACCTTTTGGGGGATCAAATGAATTCATTTAAAATTTATTTTTTGTAAGTATGTAGTCCTTATTATAAGCTTCCCAAAAGGTATAATTTTAAATAAATTTAATTTTATTATTATATTTATTTTTTATTTCTTGTGAATGTAGGTTTTTCACCGAAAATCAAGCTCTATGTTCTTCACATGTGGAAAAATAGCAAATTATCATTTTATTTTTTTGAAAAATATTAGTGCACTAGATATTGAAGTCTTGTTCCAACAAAATAAAAATAAAAATTGATACATACAAAAAAGCTATGTTCTAGACAATCCGCCTATGTCCGAATTGTAATTGGTTTGACTTTGAAACTTGATTAAGGAAAAAATATTCAATAAAACACTATGAAACCAAATGAAAGTGATAGATATTGTACTTACAAATCTAAATTCAAAAGAATTATAATTTTATCCTTCATGGAAAAAAAGTTATGTTGTATATATGGTGAGCATCACTCCTTAAAAATGGTGTTTACTAAAAAAAAACTAGTTTTTGAAGGAGATGGAAAAAGAAGTGCAATCTGATTCCAAATTTTTTTAAAAATATATATTTAGAATCTATAGAAAAATTCCACAAATCACTGGTTTGCATCATCTTCAAATTCCTCACAATTTAGCCTCTATAGGTGCTCAAAAGTGAATATTTAGTTAGAAAAAATTAGTTCAGTGTCCAGTTTGGCCAAAACTTGTCAACTAGTATTGTGGGATCACCCAGGAAGATGAAAAAATTGCTACTTATTTTGTGTGTAGATGAATTTGTGAAAAAAATCAAAGGCCTAGGAGAGAACGTTGAGGAGTCTATGATTGTCCAAAACATCTCAAGGTCTCTTCCTTACATTTTGATGCGAAGGTCTCATCTATTGAGGAGATGAAGGAACTTGAAAAATTGATATTTGATGAGCTTCACGGTATTCTCATAGACTATGAGATGAGAACAATGCCTCATAAATCATTCAAAAAGGAGGCAACCTTCAAAGTTTTGAAGAAGGGAAAAGACAAGGAGCTTACAACTAGTGATAGTTTAGATGAAGATTCAAATTTTGATGAAGCACACTTCATAAGGAAATGGAAGAAGGTTTTAGGAAGGTACAAAGGCAAGTTGTCTTTCAAATGCTTCAACTATGGTAAGATAGGACACTTTGCATCCAAATGTCCTTATGAGAAGAGTGAGGATAATGATTGTGAAAAGAAGTTAAAACATTTCAAAAAGGGGTATCAAGGTAAGAATAATAAGTTTAAGAAATCTACAAAAAGTTTATATTCAAAATATCACAATAGATCAACAGATGATAGTGATGAAGTGTCTTTAGTAGAAAAAAATCGTATTTATGGCTGAATAAGAAAATGTGCCTGAGATTGAAGATGAAGATATAGAAGAGAAATATGATGAAGAAGGAGAAGTAGATCTTGCAGAAGAACTTGTTAGTGCTCTAAGTGAAATAAAAAAACTTAGAAAGAAAAATCAGAAATTGAAATTATAGCAGAAAAAAAAATAAAAAATTGAAATTATAGCAGAAAGAAGACAATGATTCAAAGGTAGAGACATCTCAGGCTCTTGGAGAGGTAGAAAAATTGATTGTTCATTTGAAGGTTTAGATTGAAGAAGCTAGAAATATTGAAGATGCTAGAAATCTACTCAAAATGAAAGAAGAAAACTATGAGACTTGCTCAAATAAAAAAATGTTTCCCTAAGAAAACAACATGAAAATATTATGTCTTAACTAAATAGATAAATCAAAAAGGAAGAGAGTGTTGTCCTATTAGAAAAAACTATCAATTCACATAAAACTTCAATTGATAAGAGTGGAGTTGGATTTGAAGAAGGTCAAAGTTCCAAGACTGCAAAAGAACATCAAAAGAACAAATTTGATAGCACAAAAGGTTCGCAATAAAAAATAAAAAATAACACCTTCATAAGACCTCCTATCTCAAGGCAAGATCACTTGACTAGGTTTAACAATTCTATCTTTTATGGGTATTGTTTTTCATGCAATCATTTTGGTCTCAAGGTAGTGAACTATAGAATTTATGCAGGAAATGATTTCAGATTTATGAATAGGAATTTTTTTTCTCCTTTGATGAATTGCAAAGGTATATGTTATGAATGCAATAATTTTGATCATACTGAAAATACTTGTAGAAGAAATTTTACATAATATTTCAATAAAAGTAAAAAGAAAGAGCAACAAGTGATTGAAAAAGAAGTTGTTAAGAAAGTTTGGAGGAAGAAGAAAGGTTAAAAAAGAGAAGTTGGGAGTGATTTCACTCCATCCTTGAGAAGGTGTTTAGATTCAAGGGGGGCTTTCATTGTTACATTTTATCAATATTAGTTTAGTTATGCAGGTTGGTTTAGCTTTTCATTGATGTAAAATGGAGAGTAGTGAGATAGGGGGAGCAATACATGTTTCAATATTGGTTTCAGTATAGATTGGTTTTAGGAGGTGTTGCCAGGAGTAGTATTGGTTTTTTCTTTTAGATCATGTATTTTGAATATCTAGAATACTAAGAGAGGGGGGTGAATAGTATCCATAAAACCATTGAAATAAAATCCATCTAAACATTATCACAATTTTGACTAAATCAGCAAGAGAGAACATGAAAACAAATCAATTCATCAACACACATGAACACCAAGATTTTTATGTGGAAAAATCAAAATGGGATTCAAAACCATGGTGAGGATTAACTCACAATATATTATATCTAGATACGAGATATTACAAGGATCACTACTAGGACTCACTATCCTTGAAAGGATCACATCCTGAATACAAAAGATGGCTAACCACCAAGATAAAAAAATTGTGGCTCACTGCCAAAAGTATGAACTAATAAAATACACCTTTTGTATGTAGGGTTCAGTTCTAATTAAGCTTTGAATAAGAAGTACTACTTCTCACAATATTCACTCAAAAATTCAATTTTGATCCTCAACTGTTAAAGAATTTAGGCTCACATCTTTACTTATCTCTTGATCCTCTTCACATTTCACCATACTTCTCTTCCTTCCGTTGCAAGTATGAGCAAGTTTGGTGGTGTTTTCATTAATGTTGTCATTGATGTCAACACAATTCCAAATGCTACAGAATTTACATTTATAGTTGAGATGTTGTGAGTACATGGAGCTATCCTTATGATGTTACAGATGTGTTGAAATGATGAGTTACCAAGTGCTTTTTAGAAAATTAATAATGAGTGAAGTTAGAAGTATGTATGTGTTCAGAATGTCCTCTAGTGTGTGCTCCACATTTCTTCTATGTTGCTCATATGCTTGTGTGGATCTGAAGGGTTGTTGTTGGAGATTTGTTGGTGTCATCTCCTAATTTGTAGTTTCTGGTTTGATGGAGTGTGAAAGTTATGTTCATCGGTGTGTGAATTGGTTTGATAAAGTTGATTGTTTATGGACTAGGACAAATATTTCTGCTCCATAGTCCTCTACTATTTTTTTTTAGGCCTTGCAGATCAGGAATATGTCTTGTAATGATGCTCTCTTGGTTTTGGCAATGGTGTTTGTGGATTGGTGTTTGGGAAGTTGACTTTTAGAGTTGTATGTTTTTGCATAGTCCATATGGACTGATGGAAGGTGTTCTATGTTTGAAGGTTGTTGCACCTACTGTAGATGTATATGAATTTTTTTGAGATATGTTCTCATGTATGATAAAGAGAGTTATGCCATTTGTGTGTTATCTTCTTGTTGGGAAGTGTGTACTCAAAATGTTCATTTGTGTTTTCATTAGGTTTGGCCAACCAAGTGTTTACACTTCATATCAATTAAGGAAGCATGTGGTCAATCCAAGACATTTCTATTTGGTCTTGGTTAAGTGGTTAAGTGGTCCATCTCATTCCTTTCCACCACAGGAATGTTGAGTTGCCAACCTAATTTGAATTTATGAAATGAAGTGTATGTGGTCAACCTTGGAGAAAGTTTCAAAGGTTAAAGATGGTATAAATGCAAGTTGATCTGTGAAGAATTAAATCATATAGAAATAACGAAGTAAGCCACAAGTGTAGAACAGAGTTGAGAGAAAGTGAATTGAGGCAACAATACTTTATTGTGTTAGATTCTTGAAAGCAGTGAGCTAAAAGTTTCTGTAATCTTCTAATCAAGGCTGTGAATATGTGTAAATTTTTGTGGTGGATCTTTTTGTTATCTTTTGTATCTATAGGTAGTGAGCCTCCCTGTTGGATAGTGAGTCCTTTCTGTAGGCAGTGAGCCTTTGACAGTGAGCCTCTTGTATTCCGTTTTGGTATCACTTTATATTGTGAGTTAATCCTCATTGTGGTTTTTCCCTTATTGGGTTTCCACATAAAATCTAGTGGTCATTGTGTTGATTTTTCTTTCTATTATTAGCATTTCATGTTCATACTTAATAACAATTTAGTGTGGTTGTGAAGTTGATAAGTATTTGAAGTTTTGTGATTGAATTTGGTGACAATTGATTCACCCCCCTCTCAGTTGTCATGCACCTTTTAACAATTGGTATCAAAGAATTGGTTCCGTAGTGTAGAGCTTAACTGCTTAAGGTAGATCCAATGGTGCATAAGTTGGCAATCCCTATGTTCGATGGATTTGATTACAATGACTAAAAAGTGAAAATGAGAGGATATATTATCTCTCTTGGTTAGAAGACCTAGAAGGCTGTTGAGATGAAGTATGTTGCACCGGCCGGTGGTCTTACTACTATAGATGAGGTTTCTACTTATGAGGAGAATGAAAAAAATGAGGTATGCTATTTACAACACTTTATCCAAGACTAATCAAACAAAAGTTATCTCTCTAGTCACTGCTTATGAAGTTTGGAAGAAGTTGGAAGATCATTATGAAGGAAATGATAGGGTGAAACTAACAAGGAAATTGACGGCAAAATGTAGATATGAGAATATGAAAATGGAAGGAGAAGATATTGCAGGCTATTTTTAGAGGATTGATCTAGTAGCAAATAAAGTTAGAAATCAAGGGGGTACTCTGGCTAATGAAGATATAATTGAGAAGATTCTAATGACCCTACCAGAGTGTTATAGTGACAAGGTTTTAGTTATTGAGGAAACATATGATCCTAAGAAATATACTAAAGAAGAGCTATTTGGCACCTTGACTACATTTGAGATGAGAAAGCTTGGAAAGAAGGGGGAAAAGAGAGAAACAACATTTAAAGCAACAAAGATTGAAGATGATCCAGATAGTGATGGTTCAGATGAGTTGGAAGAAAAATTTACTAGGAAGTTGAAGAAAGGTACCGGTAAGTATAAAGGTATGTTTCCCTTTAAGTGTTTAAGTTGTGATAATATTGGTCATTATGCTTCAAGATGTCTGAATAGAGTTGCACATAAGAAGAATAGAGATCATAGAGATAGAAATGATAAGAAATACAAAAAGTTGTACTATGTTAGAGAAGAAGTTGGAATCTCTAATGATGAATCCGATTAAGAGGGTGATGATATTGAATGCTTGTTTTTAGCTTTGGAGAGTAAATTTGTGTCTACTAACTCTATAAAATGTGCAAGAAAAAGTGATTCGAAGAACACGAAGGATGATATGGAAGGTACTTTGGTCACCAAATTTCATGCTAGAGAGGATGAAGACTATTGGGTAATTGATAGTGGATGTTCTAATCATATGATTAGAGATAAAAGTAAGTTCACTAAATTGAAAAGTGTAATGGTGATTTGGTCATGTTTGGTGATGATTCTAGAGAAAAGATTGTTGGGAAAGGTATAATTAGTTTTGATAGAATTCACAACATTGATGATGTATATTATGTAAAGGGCTTAAGGCATAACCTATTGAGTATTGGATAGATGTGTAGCAAAGGTTTCAAACTTGTGTTTCAGGATAATATCTGTGAAATTAGAAAAGGATCTAGAGCTATGGTTGCTATAGGAAGGAGAACACATGGAAACATCTATTAAGTTAAGGGTGTTGATGGTCAATGCCTTGTATCTCAAGTTAATGAAAGTTGGCTATGGTACATAGAATGGGACATGTAAACTTTGATAATTTGGATAAGATCAGTTCAAGAGATGTTATTTGAGGTCTTCCTAAAATCATAAATCCTTCTAATACTATTTGCATAAGTTGTTAGTTAGGGAAATAGACAAGATGTAGTTTCAAAGGAAAAGAGAAAACTACTACTGAAATGTTGGAATTAATTCACACACACCTTTGTAGTCCTACTAGAACAGGAAGCCTAAATGGTGATAGGTATTTCATGCTCCTTATTGATTATTATTCTCGAATGACATGGGTGTTGAGATTATGGATGCATAGTCCCTGAAGTTGCAGTCTTCAATGGAGGACCTTTGAGCCAAGAAAGATGCTCAACCACAAAGAAAGTGTTGTAACTAGGCATGCACAATGGAGATTCTATATTGATATATTACAAATGAACAAGTTGCCTAATTATATAGGAAAGAATGAAAACCTAAGATGCAAGAGATGTTGCCATGTGTCATGATCTAGCAACATGTGACAACATGTGAACCCTAACTAACTAGATAGAGATAGGTTCTAGAAGGACAACTCATCTTCTAGAAGGAATTTTATCCCTACAAACAAGGAAAGGTATATTATCCCATTTTATTAAATGATTTATTAAAAATGTAACCTAGGAATAAATGAAATATGACCTAAGTTAACTTATGATAGTGTAATAATTAATTAATTAATTACACTAACACCCCCCCATAAGTTCAACTTAGGGAGAAAAATGCAATGATTATGCAAGAAGATCAATGATGATGATGGGTCCCAACTACAAGGCCATGTTAGGTACCCATGTACATGAAGATGCAAAAAATATCCCACAACCGGAGAAAAGGGGAAAACCCAGTGGGAACAAAACACCTCTCCAAAAGGAGATGAAAAAGAAAAAATGTGAGATAGGATGGGAAGGATGGAGGACTCCCAAATACCCCCCAAGTACACCATCTGTCACATGGATACAATAGAGAGAGATTATATAACCCCCCAGAAGATGTCATCGCCTGCAAAGATGATAAGTGTATGAAGACTTAACAAGATCCAATGTCGACAAAAAACTTCTCTCCCCTTTGGAAGAAACAAAACCAAGTGCAACTGCAAGGATGCTTCCCATTTTGGATAAGAATTGAAGGAAGGAAGGATGAAGGTGGATGGTGTCTTTGAACTCTGCTCAAATTTATTTTCCTAGACATGGAGATGCCACAATCAATGAAGAGGGTGACAAACCAAGACAATGCATAAACTAATGTTGAACAGTATCCAAAGACAGAGATGGAATGAATATGATGGAGACTTGATTTCCCTCCTTGAATGAAGTATCCTCAAAACCACTAAAATAATTCTAAAGCAAATCCAATGGTCGATGTTGAAGAAACCTCAAATCCTGAATGGAATAACAGGGAAGAAGTCTCATATATGAAATCTCTGAAGAGAAAACAAGTGTCTCCAAGATAGTCTTAGGATCTCCAATCAAGGTTGAGACAAAGGGATGGGGAGACTCAAGAGAACTCTCCAAAGTGGAATCTAAATAGAGGAGTGATATCCCCTCAAGAATTTCCTCCAAACCTATAGAAGTAGCCAAGTAAGTGATACCTAAAATGAAGCCATCCTGTGATGTCAAGTTTGAAAAACTGAAGGTATCCTGATGAATGATGATGGTAGAAGCCTTAATCAATGAATCTGGACAAGGAATCACTGAATGTGAAGGGATACCAATTGTATCTGATGGAGAAGAAGTACCTAAAGGAACCTTGTAAACCTCTTTAGAAAGATCAAAGCAATCAACCTCCTGCACAACAATTTCATCATGGGGTACATGATCTAAAGAATGATATTTTGAATCATGATCATTGGGGAATGGTGGAGTATCTAAATCTCTGTAGAGATCCGAAACCTTAGTTCAAAGGATGTGAGGATAATCACAATGATCAATAGATCTCAAAACATCACAATCAACTTGCATCTCAATGATCTCCAAGACAGTGTATCTGTTATAACTCCAAGCAAGTTCATGAATACCTTCACTTGAATGAGGAACTATACCATATAGATGAGATAATAAATCAACTGATTGGAGATGGTAGCAGATCCCATCTTGCCATTGTTGATAGTTACCCTTGTGCAACATAACCAAAGAAGGAGTATATGCAAGCCCCATAATGAACTTTCTCAAAAACACAAAGACAAATGAGCTTCAACAACAAATAGAAGCTTCCAAAGATGATGTGCAACTGAAGTGATCCTACCCGGATAAAAAAAACTTCTCCCAAGCTTTAGGATAACTAGGTTATTGAACAAATGCACCAAACTAACAAAAAATCGCATGTAAGAGTACCTAGAGCTGAAAAATAATCAAGGGGTCTAGAAAAATGAAAAAAGATCTGAATCACCTTCCTGATGCCACTGGAATCACTGAAATATGATGAACGGTTGTGAAGATATGAGCCTCTGAGTCCATATTAGGTTTTTGAATTCAGTTGACTGTAGAATTTTTTGTGAGAAAAATTTCACAAAATAGATTGCACCACTGGAAAGTAGATGAAATTCCCTTTCCAATGGTATCTAGTTTGTTGAATTTCAACACCGTGGGTGAAAGTTGTGATAAAACAAAAAAAATGCCTATATTTGGCACTTTGGAGGCTAACTAGGGGCAAAATTCTAGCCCCTCGGGCATTGGCAGTTGGTCTACAATAGGACTGTTGGGTCTTCCAATGCAAAAAATAAAAAAATAAAAAACACCACCTAATGCAATAAGCCCCTAGGCACTAACAATATATGGTCGACTTTAAAAGTGTTTATAATCTACACAATAAATAAGGCTCTCATATGAACATAGGAATAAAATATTAAAATTGTGATTGAACCACCAAAATTTATGATACTAACCATTATACCAGATGGAAATACAACCTACAGAGGAAGGTACGACGACACAGGAGCAGATTTGTATGCTGATGATGAAGAAAATGAGTTGGTGAAGGAATAACCACAATATGGAGTTTGACGGGATTGGCCGGTAAACAAATGACTGGTGGTAGGGAGCAGGGGTAGGCGGCAAGAGATTAATGCTGGTGGGAATAGAGATCACTAGTGATGGTGGGAGAGTCAGCAGGGAGTTAGGTGATGAAGACTCCAACGAAGGTGGGTGATCGACGGTTAGTAGATTGATTGCCAGTGGGGAAAAGAGCCACCGATGGATAAGGCTCAGCTGGATGTGATGGCCGATCGGCAGGCCCACCAAAGTACCTCCCTGTAAAAACTTTAATGCAGCAAAAAAAAAATATCTGCAAACTTTAAAATATATGAAATGGGTTGACAACAAATAGAATAATGATTTTTTAATATTCCTAAAAAGAAATTAAAAAATCAAAAGATGATTATAATATTTATGGCGACGGATAAACAAGTCTACAGATTAAAAAAAAAATCAACCATAAAATATTTGCAAGTCACTCTCCAAAATTTTTTACAAACTACAGAAAACCCAATTTTTTGACAAAAAAATATAAAATAAGCTCGCTTTTTCTAAAACAAAAAGTGCCTGCAACTAAAAAAGTTTTTCCTCAGAGGACAACTGACCGGGATGATTCTTCACTACAAATTGTATGAATCGTACAATTGATTTTGCAAACCCTAAAAATACCTTGGATGGCTCTAGGGTTGATGAATCTGATTTTGATGAATGGGCAGGCGATCCTATGGTTTCAAGGCCTTCTGAAAACAATGGCGAGCTCAGATACGACTCTATCTACTTCAGAAATCAGCTTGGTCCCTAGGTGGGGTCAAGTAGCCTTCAATGGAAACCTTCAAGCCTACAAGAATCTCGCACACCAATTTTCTTGATCAAGGGTTAACATTTCACTGGACAAGCTTTGATACCATGTTGAGATTATGGATGCACAGTCCTTGAAGCTACAGTCTTCAATGGAGGACCTTTGAGCCAAGAAAGATGATCAACCACAAAGAAAGTGTTGAAACTAGGCATGCACAATAGAGATTCTATATTGATATGATATAATTGATATTTGATATGTTACAAATGAAAGAGTTGCCTGATTATATCGGCAATAATGAAAACCTAAGATGTAAGAGATGTTGCCATGTGTCATGATCTAACAACATGTGAACCCTAACTAACTAGATAGAGATAAGTTCTAGAAGGACAACTCATCTTCTAGAAGGAATCTTATCCGTAAAAACAAGGAATGGAATATTATCCCATTTTATTAAATGATTTATTAAAAATGCAACCTAGGACTAAATGAAATATGATCTAAGTTAACTTATGCTAGTGTATTAATTAATTAATTAATTAATTACACTAACAATGGGTTTCTTTTCTTAGAGAGAAGACTTAGGCTCTTGATAGGTTTAAAGTGTTCAAAGCAAGAGTAGAAAATGAAGTGAACCTAAGAGTCAAATGTTTGCAATCTAATAGAGGTGGAGAATTCACTTCTAGTGAGTTTAATGCATTTTGTGAAGAGCATGGCATAAATAGATACTTTTCTACTTCGAGAACCCCTCAACAAAACAGAGTGGTTGAGAGAAAGAACTAGACTATACAGGAAGCTAAAAGAACCATGATGAAAGAAGCAAATGTACCTAATGTGTACTTGAGAGAGGAAATACAAACTGTTGTTTATGTTCTTAACAGAGTTCAGATCAGAGGCAACAACACAAAGACTCCTTATGAGTTATGGACTGGTAAGGATCCTATTGTGAAATAATTTAAGTTGCTTGGAAGTAGATGTTACATTAAAAGAGATGATAAGAATCTTGGGAAGTTTGATGCTAGATGTGATGAAGGGATTTTTCTTGGGTATTCAACTACCAACAAAGCATATAGATTCTTTAATAAAAGATTGAGGAAGATT
This sequence comes from Sequoia sempervirens, assembly GCA_007258455.2. Taxonomy (NCBI): domain Eukaryota; kingdom Viridiplantae; phylum Streptophyta; class Pinopsida; order Cupressales; family Cupressaceae; genus Sequoia; species Sequoia sempervirens. The sequence continues at coordinate 440,328,768 of VDFB02075321.1, forward strand.
GTTGAGAGTGCTAATGTGAAGGTTGATGAGGATATGCACATACCTATTGAGATAAGTGAAGTTGAACTTGATCATCCTAGTAGTGCACTAGTACCTAAAGAGAATAAGGAAGAGGAAGAAGAGAAGATTGAAGAAGAAGAAGATGAAGATGATGAACCAAAACTTATTCCTAAGAGTCCTAAGTATGCCTAGAAGAATCATCCAAAGGAATAGATAATTGGAGATAAAAGTGAAGGTGTGAAGACAAGAAGTAAAGTAGTAGTTGAGGTAAATCTATGTTTAATTTATAAAATAGAACTTAAGTCTGTATGTGAAGCATGTGAAGATGAAAGATGAGTTAGAGCTATGAAAGAAGAATTACAACAAATAGAGAAGAATCAAACATGGGGATTGGTTCCTAGACCTGTGGATAAGAATGTAATTTGTTCAAAATGGGTGTTCAGGAATAATTTGAATGAAAATGGTGAAGTTATAAGAAATAAAGCAATACTTGTATGCAAGAAATATTCACAAGTTGAAGGCATAGACTTTGAAGAGACATTTTCCCCGGTGGAAAGAATGAAGCTATTAGGTTGTTTTTGGAATTTTATGCCCACAAGGAATTCAAAGTATATTTGATGGATGTCAAGTTTACATTTCTAAATGGTGAACTAGAAGAAGTATACATGGAACAACCTGAAGGATTTCAGTGATTAGACAAACCGGATATGGTTTGTAAATTGAAGAAGGTATTGTATGCACTGAAACAAGCTCCTAGAGCATGGTACACAAGATTGGATAGATACCTGACACAACAAGGATTCAACAAAGGCTTTGCTGATCAATCTTTACTTGAAAATTCAAGGTAAAAAAATGTTGATACTAGTAGTATATGTTGATGATATCATAATTGGAGGAAATGAAGGTATGTGTAAGAGATTTGTAGAGGAAATGCAAAAAGAATTTGAAATTTCCATGATTGGTGAATTGAATTTATTTCTTTGTCTATAAGTAAATCAAATTGATAAGGGTATATTCATTTCTCAATCAAAATATGTGAAAGAGTTGTTAAAGAAGTTTGGAATGGATGACTCCAAACCGATTAGTACTCCTATGGTGACCAGATGTAAGCTAAGTAAAGATCATGAATCTGCTAAAGTTGGTCAAAGAAAATACAAATCTATGATTGGTGGACTATTGTATCTTACTGTTACTATACCGGATATCATGCATGTAGTATGTTTAGTTGCTAGATTTTAAGTAGATCCTAAAGAAGCACATGTTATAGCTGTGAAGAGGTTATTTACATATCTTAAAGGCACACCAAATTATGGCTTACGGTATCCTAAGGATACCTATTTCACTTTAAGTGCTTACACTGATGTAGATTGTGATGTTTTTGTGGATGACTGGAAGAGTAACAGTGGAGGTGCTTTCTTTCTTGGAAGAAGATTGGTTGCATGGTTAAGTAAGAAATAGGACTCAATTTCTTTATCCAATATAGAAGTGGAGTATATTGTTGTAGCATCTTGCTACACAAAGCTTTTGTGGATGAAGCAAACACTGAAATATATTGGAATGACATGTGATGAACCTATTCCTATATTCTATGAAAATACAAGTGCTATAAAAATTTCAAAGAATCCAATAGTGCATTCAAGAACAAAACATATATCTATCAGATATCATTTCCTGAGAGAGAAGGTATTGGAGAATAAAGTCAGGTTGGAGTATGTGTCTAAAAAGGAACAAATTGCAGATATATTTACTAAGGCTCTTCTGAAGGATACTTTTGAGTATCTTAGGGAGAGTTTGGGGGTCATTTCCCCTCTAAACTAGGTGCACATGGAGGTGCATCAGTCCAGTGGATCCACATATTCTTCATTTATTTGGATTGATCAATGGGTCTACTCCATATGGGGAGTAGAAAGTTTTCATTGTTACAATATGAGTTGTATGGGTGCAATCTTAAGGAGGAGTGATCAAAGGTTTTGATATTTTCCATTGATTTCAAAGGGGGAGAGAGAGTCGTGTGAAAAACAGTAGAAGAGGAATGTTGTGCAGATCTGGAAAATAAAGGAGAGTGTTGTCTTTAATGGTTTCTTACATAGTGTGTTGCCATCAATGACAAAGAGGGAGATTATTGAAAGTATGATAAATTTTTATGGTGTTGTCATTAATGTTGTCATTGATGTCAACATAGTTCAAAATGTTGCAGATTGTGTATGTATAGTTGAGATTCTATTGAGATGTTGTCAGTACATGGAATTATCCTTATGATGTTGCAGATGTGCTAAAATGATGAGTTACCAAGTGCTTTTGAGAAAATTAATAAAGAGTGAAGTCAGAAGTATGTATATGTTTAGAATGTGCTCCAGTATGTGCTTCATGTTTCTTCTATGATGATCCTATGCTTGTGTGGATTTGGAGGGTTGTTGTTGGAGATCTGTTGGTATCATCTCTTGATTTGTAGCTTCTAGTTTGATGGAGTGTGAAGGTTTTGTTCATTGGTGTGTGAACTGGTTTGACAGAGTTGCTTTTCTGTGGATTGGGAGAAATATTTTTGCTTCGTAATTCTCTATTGTTTTGTTTTAGGTCTTTCAGACTTGGACTACTTCTTGTGATGACATTCTCTAAGTTCTAGCAATGATGTTCATGGATTGGTGCTCTGGAAATTGAGTTTTAGAGTTGTATGTGTTTGCACATTCCAAATGGACTGATGGAAGGTGTCTTTTGTTTGAAGGTTGTTGGACCTATTGTGGATGTATTTGAATGTTTCTTAGATATGTTGTAATGCATGATAAAGAGAGTTGTGTCATCTGCATGTTATCTTCTTTTTGGGAAGTGTGTACTTGAATGTTCATTTATAGTGTTTTCATTAGGCTTGGTTGACCTAGTGTTTACACTTCATATGAAGAATTAAAAATCAATTAAGGAAGCATGTGGTTGATCCAAGAAATTTATTTTTGGTCTTAGTTAAGTGGTTAAGTGGTCCACTCTCATTCCTCTCCACCACGGGAATGTTGAGTTGCCAACCTAATTTGAATTTATGAAATGAAGTGTATGTGTCTAAGCTTGGAGAAAGATTCTAAGGTTGAAGATGGTATAAATGAAAGTTAAGTTGCAAAGAATTAAATCATACATAAATAAAGAAGTAAGCCACAATTGTAGAATAGAGTTGAGTGAAAGTGAATTGAGGCAGCAATACTTTATTGTGTTAGATTCCTGAAAGTAGTGAGCTGAAGGTTTCTACAATCTTCTAATCAAGGTTGTGGATGTGTGTAAATTGTTGTGGTGGATCCTTTTATTATCTTTTGTATATGTAGGTAGTGAGCCTCCCTGTTGGATAGTGAATCTTTTTTTTAGGCAATGAGACCTTGGTAGTGAGCCTCTTGTATTAAGTTTTGGTATCACTTTATATTGTGAGTTAATCCTCACCAAGGTTTTTCCCTTATTGGGTTTTCCATGTAAAATCTGGTGTTCATTGTGTTGATTTTTCTTTTTGTTATCACCATTTCATGTTCATACTTAATAACAAATTAGTGTGGTTGTGAATTTGATAAGTATTTGAAGTTTTGTAATTGAATTTGGTTACAATTGATTCACCTCCCCTCTCAATTGTACTGTGCCTTTTAACACCTTCTCCTTCCACATTCACACCTATACACTTCTTCTCCACACACCACACATCCTCTACATTTATTCTTTAAAGAATCTTATATATATATGCAAGTATACCCCATTCATCAATTAGGTCAGCCTAATTAGATGAAAGAAAAATAATCAACAACACTCTTGTCTACACCATATATGATTTAAAAACATTTTTGTTCATGTAGTGCATTATATCAAATCAGTGAACATCCATAAATTTTATCTAGTCTTCTTGGTGTATGTCATACGTTAGGTTAGCCAAGACTAGGACTTAACCACAAAAACTCCAAACCAACATATAGTCCTCAAAGAAAACACCTTCCAGATCTGATATTACATCAATTTCTCATCATACTACCATCATAGAGACTACCATTAAAGCCACAACATTAGAATGTTCTCCTTAAGAAAATGTGTAGTCTCCCACACTGATATGTTGAGTAGAGAAATAGTAGTGGAATATAGAGCTAATGTTTTCCAATGATAAATTTCTTATCACCACACAAAACTCCTCAAGATCCAAGATATATGTGTCTAAATGAGACATAATAACACAATTAATAGATTAGAGCCATATCTTTTCTTGTGGTGAATTTTAGACTCAAAAAACAATGCACTAGTTTTCTTCAGAAAAGAACACTACAGTAGAGAACAACTTTTGATTAACTAAGTAAGCTTCCTATATAGTTGTCACCATGTTGACATCAATGACAACATAAGAACAACCAATGAAATCCATCTACACTTCATGCTCATGTTGCAAGACTCCATAGTTCCAACAATCCCCCCCTTTAGCATTGATGCCAACATGCATGCCAAATTCTTTTTTCTGATATAAGGGTAAGTGCACCAATCTGTGACACAATTTTCATGCCAAATTGGAAAAAAACAAAGAAAAACATCCAAATTGAGCATTTGACATATGCCAAATGTAAAAATTGATTTAAAATCCAAAAAATGTATTTCAACCTCCATTTTTTGTTGAACCCATGGCTTTCCTTGGAGTTTTCTTCTTTGCAACTTGTACTCACCAAATCTCTTCCATTTTTTGCACTCTTAGCTTGCAATTCTTCATGAGGATGATGCCAACATGCTAGAGAGGTCAAATATTGCAAAGAGGTATGTATTTTTATTCTATTTATTTTAAATTTTATTTACAATAAAAATTGAAATAGATTTTTATAATAAGTTCTAATTCTTAGGGAATTAATTTTCACCTCGAAACATTGAGAATTCACAATCAACCCCTCATGAAGAGCCTCTTATACAAGAACAACCTAAAACCCCTCCATCAATTCATAGGCATCCTCAAGGAACAAAAGAAAATATTCTAAATCAAATTGAAAACTGTATACACCTAAAATCGGTCCAAGCATTTAATTAATTAAATACTAGTTATTTAATTAATATTCAACTATGTATAAATAAATTGTCAATTTATTTATATAGTTCACCCTTTTCTAATTATACAAATCTAAAATTATATTCTTCTAATTTAATTAAATAAACAAATTTCATAAGCTTGTTTTATTTAATTAAGTTTCATTAATCCCAAATTAGGAATTCAAGCACATGTCTACAACTTTTTATGCCACCTCATCAAGGTCACATGAAATTAAATAATTCTAATTTTAAATTAGAATTGTCTTCAACCAACTTTCAAACACATGGCTTATTCCTCACACACTTTATTCTTCCATCCATTTGTCATGTTTTCTTTGGTCAAGAGATTCCTCCATCCATTTGGCATGTTGTTTTGGTCAAGGGAACACCTTCTTGATTCTCTTCATCTCCATCGTTCATCCCTCTTGTTTGAATATTGACCATCGATTGTTGCCACCTCACAAGATGCTTGGAAAATCCTATAAATACAACCCTTTGGCATTGTATTTTGCATCCACATATGAGTAGATTTATCATGCAAGAATATCGTTTGAGTATTAGAGAATTTTAGAGTCTTATAGTTGCATTTCATATCATGTTTTGTTCCATAGTTTCATTTTATGTCATCCTTTCCATCATAGTTGCATTTTAGATTAGCATATTCATAGTTAGAATTTGAGCATATGTAGAATCATCATACTTCATGTCATAGCATTTACATTGTATAATCTAACACCATTATCCATTCATCATAATATCTATTATCATTTTCATCATATAGTTTCATGTAGGAACTTAATTGGCTTGCATGTTGAATATTATCTCATTTCTCAATTTTTCATTTTAACAAACATAGTGAACATAGAAATTTGAGGGCCAAATGGTTTAATAAATCCTTGGGAATAGAGGACAATGAAACATTCTTAAAAGATTTGTTTAGTTGCAAAATAGAGTAGTTTCCTTGTTTCAAATCTTTGATATAATTCATTTCATTAAGGTTTTTTTGATTTACTAAGATTTCCCACATTTCAGATACATACAAAATGGCGCCCATCATGGGGCCAGACCCCATTTCTAATAGTTTTCTAGAAAAGTTCATTTAAACAGGTTGGACATGATGTTTTAGTGCAACTGGCATTTCTTTCAGCACTTTCGACAAATCTTCTAGTGCATATGACTTCTGTTTCAACGCATACGACCAATCTTTCAGTGCATCTAAGGTCTATTTTAGCACATACGATCAATCTTTCGGTGCATACATCAACTATTCTAGCACATATAGGGAGTCTTTCAACACATTCATCACTTCTTTTAGCACACAGGTTACTTCTTTTAGCACATTCATAAGTTATTTTAGCGCATACATGAGTTCTTTTAGTGCATAGAGTAGCTATTTCAGCGCATTGAAAAATTATTTTAGCACATTAAATGACTATTCTAGCGCATCTATGTAAATTTGAAAAAAATTCAAAATCTGAGAACTAATTTGTGTTTTCTACTTACAGGTACTCTTATACGCTGGTCAAAGATAAATCTATCAAACTATTGATGATTTATGTAGGGGTTGGAATTATTTAAAAACTTTCTTTTGCTTAAGATAGACATCTAGCTTAATTAGAAAGGATAAAGAACACCATGCCTTATGTGCTTGGTGAATGGTAGGCATATGCTCTCCCCTTAAGTAGGTGACCAAAAATATAGACCTATTTGCTTTTTTTTTTATCCTTAGAGAGCCTACCTTGTGGTAAAAAGTAATCACCCAAGGGAATGACCCAACTGGTAACACACTAAAGCCAAGCGACTTCCAATCGGGATATAAATGTGGGTACTTGGGTAAAGTTCAAGTATCACGAGGATTGTTCTGACAAGAAGAGAAATAATGGTCTCTTTTCCACATGGATGGTCCCCCACGAATGGAATGCCTATACTAGAATTCTTTGTTGTAGCAAGGCCAAAATCCTTAATCTATTTTTTGGTGCAGGAATGATCATTCTGAAGCCATCCCACATTCTTGCAACTTTTAGTAGAGATGAGAAATATGCCATGGGAGATTCATGGGTATTGATGCTTAGATGCCCCATAAAAGTGAGTGCCATGGAGGGGAGATAGTGGGGTCAAGCATCTAATCATCCACTATAAGTAAGCACAACCAGAGTAAAATCCAAGTGGGAATTCAACAAATATAGTCCTCAACAACCTAAGTTGTACATGCTTGATGTGTCTTTACCAATGTGTTTTTGAACAAGTTTCAAACAAAAACATCACACACTAGAAGTCAAAACCTTGATTTAGAAATCATCCTTTGAAACAACTAATTCTTTGACTATAAAATCAAAAAAATAAAACAAACTTGAAAGAAACTGTGACATTTTCCCAATTCAACACATCCACTACTTATTCTGGTGCATTTAAACCCTTCTCTAGCGCATCCATCTGATGTTATAGCACATACACTATATCTACCAACACATCTAGGCAGTTTTATAGTGCATATGTGCAATCTTCTAGCACATTTATCCTTTGTTATAGCACATACACTACATATTTTAGTGTATATACCCTCTATTTTAGTGCATGTAGGCTATCTTACAGTGCATTTGTGTAGTCTTTCAGCACATACATTTACTATTTTAATGCATTTAACTAGTCTTCTAGTGCATCCATCCTTTGTGATAGTGCATCCAATTAGTCTTATAAAACGTTTGTCAAATATTTTAGTGCATCTAGTTCCTATTTTAGCGCACCTAGTAAACTCAAAACTAGAGAGTTAAATTCACCATATGTTTGTCTGTTTGAACCAAAAAATCAAACCATCATTGTTGAAACTGAAGGAAATTATTTTCACAAATTTTATCAAGCTAAAATAGATGATGATCAATTGAATGCTTTAGCTCATCAAATGGAAATCCTTCAACAAGAAATCTAAGATATGCAAAGGGAAACAACCACAAAAATATATTTGTTGTTAGACATCTATTCTTAACCATCTAACAAAAATATAGACATGAAACCTTCTCCACCAACAACTACATCATCCAAGTTCAATATCTTTGAATTCTTGAAAAAGTTAAATGAGAAACCAAAATCAAAGTCTTCAAACATAAATAATATTAAACAATCTTACCATGTCATGCATCTATCTTCATCTCCCATAAGCCAAAATAAATCTTAGGTTTCTTTCACTCAAGTTAACAATTCCATCCAACCATCTTCTTTTATCATATCTTCTATATTCAATGATTAATGTCAATCTCTTAGTCCAAACCATGTTTTCATAGACTCCTCTACACCTCAAGATCAAAGCATTCTTTCCACTTCATCCAATGATACCAAAATTCCACAAGTTCTTCCAATCTTTGACCAAGACCGAATATCTCAAGAATTCTATGATGATCCCCTCCTTTCACTTTTCATCCACGATGAATCCCTTCCATCTCAAGAGAAAAGTATCCTTTTGAGTTCTTCTTCCACCCCATCTAATGAATTCATACCATCTCATGATTCCATTGTATCCCAAGAGCATGATAATTCTTCCATCCTATCTAATGATGTCCTACCACTCGATGATCAAGATATGATTTCTACAAAATCTTGTGATTCCCTTCCTCATCAAGATCAAGGTATGCTTCCATCCAAGGATATACCTTCATTTCATGAGGATGTTCATCCTTCTCAAGATCAAGATATGCCTTTCACACCACTACATGATGATTCCATACCCAATAAAGAGCAAGTTGCTCCATCTTCTACACCTCGTGATCCTTTTCCAATTCATGATCAAAACACTCCATCACCCCCATGTCAAGATCCTATCACACCTATACTAGCTATCCATGAACCCCAAACCTAAAAATTGGGATCCTCCACCTTTATTCACTTCAGTTTATTTCCAACACCTATCATTTCATCCATATCATATCCTCCCCAAAATGGACTTGGATCTTGTTTCACAAACACCACATATCCCATTGGTAAATGAGTGTGTCAAAGTATGAACTACAAAGGAAAAGGATTAGGCCTTCATGAACAAGGTATCCTAGAACCTCTTTTTTCTCAAGAAAACCCATATTACCATGGCCTTGGTTATACACCTAAGTGTTCTAGTACATCAAACCTACCATCTATCTTAGGTCCTCATCCTAATCCACCAAACCTTCCACGTATCTTAGGTCCTCATCCTATTTCATCAAACCTTCCATCTATCTTAGGTCCATATCCTATTCCGGGTATGTGCAAGATCATCATGGAAAAAAAGAGCCCTTAAGTGGCAAAAAATTCAAAAAAATTAGAGTTAGGCAACTTGACGTAAAAATTTGAATAAGCTATCTATATTATTTTAAAAATATGTAAGAATATAATTTGTATCAAATTGAATATAGTTTCTAAACTAATAGGTTTATTTTTTTAAAAAATATATATATTTGGTGAAAAATATATTTGAAATTTCAATGCAGTAGTACTTAAATTTTAGGGAAAAAATAAGTAGGTGTTTGTCTGACCACCCTAACCACAATAAAATGATAATATTTTTTATAATATTTTAGATATAAGTAGAGGACTCTTGTTTGAATGTGATGCATATTTTTTTGTAATTTTTTTCCAAGTAAATAATTAATTATGAATTTTTGATTACAACTTAAAAAAAATATAAAAACTCATATGTTTGACCACCTTAACTTGGTCAAAGGTTCATGAAATTCAATTTTTTTTTTTTAAATCCTATAGTATGTGAAGCATAGAATGTGATGCATGTTTTAGATTAAAAAAATGTGATACCATTTGAAAGATATAGATTTTTTTCAATCAGCCTATCAATCAGGACTTTAGTTGTAATTCAAATAGAAAATGAATAAAAATTATTTATTAAATTTAAAGTAAATAATAATTTATATTGGTGGAAAGATGATAATATCCTTTAAAAACCCTTTTCATTTCATTAATTTTGGGTAAAAAAAAATTGTTAGCCACATACCCTACACGTACCCATCATATTGCCACTTTTTGGCCCATCATGATCTTGCACATCCCTTCCTCAAGAACAACAAAGAACACATCCTTGATGCCCTTTCAAAATTCTACCTCTATCAACTCATCCATGATACCTCCATACCATTCATCTCCATCCATCTCTCCTATTGCTCTTGGAAGCAATTTGGGTGCCAAATGTCAAAGGCTTCCATATCAAAATTCACATGTATCAAAGGATCAACATGTCTCCTTGAAGAGGCATGCAAAAATAAAATAAAATTTGATACACAATCAAAAAGAAATTTTAAAAGGCCACAAAGGCCCATCAAAGCAAAAAGAAAAATTTCCAAGACCATAAAGGTCCATAAATCAAAGAGAAAAATCTCAAAGGCCACAAAGGCCCATAAAGAAAATATCAAAGTCAAAAATTATGTGGATTCCTAAAAGTCTCTTAGAAGCAATGAAATCTAAATTGGCACCCAAATTTTTTGAACCAAAAGCTTCCTCCAATCTTCCATATAAAAGCCTCTCACCTTCTAAATCCATTTTTCCTCCAATCAACCTTGAAGAAACTTATGGAAAAGGTTTTACCATTTTGAGCAAATAAGGATGTGACACAACAATTGAACATGACATTCATCAGCTTTTAGAACAAAATCTGAAAGATGAAAACATAGTAGGGTTAGGATATCAAGATCCTCCTCATGACAACAAGCCTCCTTTATAATATTGGAGACTTCATGATGATGGCATGGTGAACTTTGATTCCCCTCTTGATTTGAATGTCCTTGTTCCTAAAGAACAATCAGTAACTAATAACAATAATGACAACAATAAAATCATCTCAAGACCTCCCGCTCTAATCTCCTCTCAAGAGGTTAGAGAATCTAGTAATTTCAAGAGTCCTTATAAGTTACCAAAACTCATGTTTCCTCTTCGTCCACCACCTGAATGTGAAAGGAAATTGCAAATCGTTTAAACAAAGGACTCATATTATTATCACCTATCCATAGGTTGGTGATCTATCCTAAAGATGCTAATGTTCCACATTGTGCATATCATCATGTTCTTGGACATAGAAGTGATGACTGTAGCCAATTGAAATAAATACTAAGCAATTATAATTTTGATGGTGACAACTGCCATCCAATAAATCCATAAACCATCCTTCAACACCTTATCATGTAATAGTTGTAGAACATTCTCTTCTCACTATTACATGACCCCTTCCCATCACCTATCTCGGCTCATTCTTGTCTTGCACTCAGAGGGGGAAAAAAGTTGCTAGCCTTGTCCTAGTAATGCATTTTTCATTGTCCCTTAGTTAAGTTATTCACCTTTTGCTTATACCGATTGAGATTTGGAGGTGAATGACTTGCTCAATGGTTGACTTGCATTTTCCTTGCTAGTCTTTTTTATTTTTATTTTTCTTTTTCATTGGCGTGTTGGCATGAGCGTAACGTGTTCCCCCATGATATGTCGTTTGATGTTCTCTCTCTTTGTGACATTCTTCTATTTGTACCTTCATTCTTCTACATGTTGTACATCGCTTTCGCTTTTGCCTTTTGTCTTTTGCTTGTGTTTTCCTTTTGGGGATGACGCAAGGCATTGAGACCACAATGTCTCCTTCATGTTGACCCAAAAAGCCCCTTTTCCTTTTTCTTTTCCTTTTCCGTTGTCTTTTGCTTTGTGTTTTCCTTTTAGGGATGATGCAAGGAATTGAGACTGCAATGTCTCCTTCATGTTTACTCAAAAGGCCTCTTTTCTTTTTCTTTTCCTTTTTTGTTGTCTTTCTCTTGTGTTTTCCTTTTGGGGGTGACGCAAGGCATTAAGACTACAATGTATCTCTCATGTTGACCCAAAAGCTTTGTCATTTTCTTTCACCTTTTCATTTTTCTTCTGTTTTCCTTTTGGGGATGATGTAAAGTGTCGACACATCTTGTGTCTCTTCCATGTTGACCCAAATGGATCTTTCTTTTTCTTTTTTTTTCACTCTCTTTGTGTCATTCTTCTAGTTCTATGTATTCAGGGAATGGTGACAATTCCAATCTCTTTCCAAAACATTGTAGAAAAGAACATACTGACCCCAAATCCATAGATCCCTCATGTGTTTGGTGTTTTCATTTTGGGGGCAACTCCTTCCATTTTTATTTTTCCTTTCTTTCTCATGTCATAACCTTACTCGAAAATGTATGACTTGGCATAGGGGCTTTCCAAGTTGGCTCTCATGTCTTCCTTCTTTTTTCATTTTTCACTTGCTACTTTAAAGTAATTGCTCATAGTACGGTGTGTAGTAATTCCTTTAAAGTGGGGGCATACATTGGCATTATCATTTTGCATTTTTCCTTTTCCTTGGTTCCTAGTGCAGCCTTGTTACTTCATACAATACATTTTTCACTTTGTGGATAACATTGGGTGTGATGCCCTTCATGAGCTAGATCTATCTTATCATATTGCATTCCTCTTAGTGCCTTGATGTGACACATTGCATCCCCTAAGTTGCAAATTTTCTATTCTTTGATTGGTTATCTCTTGGAGACATTAGACACAATGTTCCCTAAGTTAAATACCTCACATGAACTAAACAAGACTCCTTTGAACATATTTTTCATGTTCAATTTTGCATTTGTTATATGGTCACCTTGCATAACACAGCTTGTATGCCTGTGGTGCTAGTGTGTTTGTTCATGAGCTCCAAGCATACAAAGCTTTGAAATGTCTCATGAAGCTCAAAATTTTATTTTATTTTGTGGAACCTTATTAAAGTTATCAGGAGGTATAACTATGGTTTGGCTGAGTGGGAAGCCCATTCTAAGGCATGAATTTTCCCCATAGCCACCTGCATGTGTGTGAGTGCATACCAACCATGAGTGTATGTTTCTCACCTTTTTGGTCTTCTCACCCGGTGGACAACCATGGGTTTCATCACCTTAGAGTGATTACACATTCTCTTTTTTAGACAAACAACCTAGATTTGATCCACAATAGGATGGACAAATTATCGAAGCTTGATCTGACTTTCTTTCCTTTTGACTTCTCTCTTTCATTCCTTTCCATCATTCTCTTGTTTGTTTCTTTGTTTTTATGTTTGTTTTGCCATGAGATCTTGATCCTAGGGGCTTGATCATTCCTCTTGATTATTGTTGTCTCATTTTACCAACATGGGTGCATTTGGATCCCTCTTGATGTGCATGTTGGGATACTTTAGTGTGAGTTTGAAGCAAGTTCATCTCTCACTAAAGTGGGGGATTAATGTGTCACCAAAAAATGTATTGTTGGACATTTTTACACTCACTTGAGTCTCTTTCATGGAATTTGGCTTTATTTTCCTTAGATTTAATGTTGTTGTGATAGGTTGAATTAGGTGGTTAGAAAGCAAGCAACAAGCCAAAAGAGTGCAAATAAACAACTTAAACAACCTACACTTCAAGATTAGCCTAAGTTAGAAACAAAACAAGACAAAGCCACAAAATGGAACTTTATACCTTGCATTGAGTCGATCCTTTGGTTGGCCCTTCGATCTTTGACGTGTATGCTCCTTGGATGGCAAGATGCAAGCTAGATGAGGATGTGAAAATGGATGCAAGTGGATGAAAATGTGAAAATGGCTAAGTAGAGGTTGAGAAACAAAACTGCAAGAGTTTGGCTAGCACAAATGATCTCCCTAAAATGAGAGAAAAGAGGGTATTTATAGGATTTTGGGAAATCCTAGGGGAAATGGACGGTCAAGATTGATCCACCAAATATCAAGATGTAGGGCTAAGGTGAGTTGAGAACTCACAAGCCCTCACATCTTGACATGTGGCATGTGAGATAGCCCTAAAAGGTGAAGTGGACATGAGATGGAAGGAGAAGGACATGACATGGAGGGGGTACAAAGTACCTTGGGATTGGACAAGATCTCCTCATAAAGGAGGTACTTTTCCCCATGTGGGAGAGAGGACAAGTGGGGAATTAAAAATTCCTCAAATATCCTTATGGGGAAGAGGGAAGGAATTTAAAATTCCTTAAAGGGTGCATTGGGGGATTAAAAGGTGAATTAAAAATTCACATGGGGAAGAGAGGAGCCTAGGATAAATAAAAAGGAATTAAAAATTCCTTGGGGGATGGGGAGAGTTGACTAAAGGGGGTGATTAGGATTGTGCAAGTACTTGATTAGATTAATTAATGAAGATTAGAAGAGGGTTAGATCTCACATGTGACTTGATGTGACAAGTCAAAGATCACATGGGGAAGAGAAAAAAGAATTTAATATTCCTTGTAAGGATAAAAAGAATTAAAAATTCCTTGAGAGGTTGATTAGGCTAGTTAGTGGAGGATTAGAGGATGGTTAGGTGTCTAAGAGAGATTAGAGGCCAACTTGCAAAAGTTGGAGGATGTGACACATCCTAATCAAGGATTAGGCATGTGCACACCTTAATGATGGGATTTAGAAGAAGGATTAAGATAAGATAAAAATGATGGAGGATGTGACATGAGGGGGAATTAAATAAATGGAATATTTATTTAATTCAATTGATGGAAGGAGGATTAAAGAGATAAGGTATTATTGATTAAATACCTTAGGGATTAGAAGAACTTAAGGATGTTAATTAAAGGGGATAAATTTGGATAAATTAAGTGTCCAAATTTAGACATCTACAGTTGTAATGTGGTCAACACATTCACACTAGGTCTTGGACCCTTGAGAAACATTAAGAATTATAGGATGTCTTGTAAAAGTGTTGTTAAGTGTTGTTACCCATTTTCACACTTTTCTAGGAACCTTTTATTATAATTCACTTAAATAACCCCTTTTTATCACCTACCAAGTCTTATTTCAAAGTTTTGTAAAGAGTTGTAACAAACTCTCATGCTTTTCTAGGCTTGCCATCAATAACTTGACCCTTTCTTATGTTTAAATGACCCCTTAATGCACTTTCCAGCCATACTTAAGTGTATTTTTGAGAATATTCCCATTAAACCTTATTAAATATACTTTAATCCCTGAAACTCAGTAAAATTTCCCTGGTGGGACCAAGTCGCCACCTACGGCGACTTAGTCCCACTGGGCAAAAAAATAAAAATAATTTTAATTTTTTGGCACGATTTTATTCTCTTGACCTTAAGGTCAGCCTGTGGTGTGTTATTTTTGAGAAATATTGGAAAATAAAGTATAAACAAAGGGTTTTTCCCCTCAATTTTCATCTCCTACAATCTTTTAATTCCCAATTCATTATTCAAGTATTTTCGTATTCATTCTCAAACATTCAAAGCACTTTCAAGCATCCATTGGAGCATATTGTTGCATATCTTCATATTTCAACATCAAGGGTTTGGTGAGTTTGTTGTATTGCTTGTTATTCATTCATCATTCTCTCTTTATTTCATTTCATTATCTAGGGTTTTATTACCAAATTAGGGTTTGACCAAGGCAAAGCCCTATTCTCTAACCCTTAACCATTTTTCTCCTCTTTGCATGTGTGTTTTGTAGGTTTTGTATGTATATTTTTCAAAGAGAAAGGTGTTAAAAAGTGTTCAATAGCTCATCAAAGTCATTCAAGTCAACAAATCCCTAATTGAACCTTGCAGACCTCTTTCAGCCCATTTTCTACAGAATCTAAATTAAACACCTATTAGAAAGGGAAGTGCAGATAGAAAGCTATAGATTCTTGTCCTGAATTTCCCAAGATTTTAAAGTGAACTAAGTTTCCATCAATGGAAAATTAGTCCCACTACCAGGCCTAAAAAGTGATTTTTAAATTTTTGAGTACCCATTTGGTAGAAACTTGTTCTAGCAGAATTTCTCGAAAACAAGACTAAGTCACCTAGCTTAGCATAAGTGTCCCAATTGGTTTCAAAAGAAAAATTTGTAGGATTCCAAATCCTCTCCACATGACACTTCATTTTCCAAGTGCACCTCTTCAATCTTGTTTAATTCTATTATTGTTTGCTTGCATTTATAGGCCTTTTTGCATACATCATTGTGTTTTCAAACAACTTGCATATCTTAGGTTTTGCATTAATATTCATTTTTTATCAGTTCTTTGCATTTAGACATATTTCAATCATACTATCATTAGTATTTAGTGAACTTCCAAGTTTTTGTGGGATACCTTTCTCCTTTTAGGTGAGAAACCCTAGAAGTGTAAGAGAGAACCCTCCTACAAAAAGTTGCATTTCAGTTAGATTATCTTATAAATAAAAGGATATCAAATTAATACCTTCCCGAGCTATGGTTCCTTTCCTCTTGTATGGTTACTTTCCTCTTTTCTGGTTTAACAATTTTAATGGTCAAATTATTTTAATCATGAGATTTAATCGTAATTCCAGTGATTTAAAAGGAAGTCTTGTGGTTCCTTTATATTTTTTATGCTAGTTTATATATGCAAGTTTATGCATTGCTAAAATCCTTTGGCATTGTTATTCATAATTTTTTAGTGCATGTATGTGAATTTTAGAGGTTTAGGTTTACCCAACGTCAAATACTTTCTTTGGGTAACATCCATTTGTTCAATTTTGTATTGAAGGGCTTTTGTTGTCATATTGGAATTTCATTGATGATCCTTCTTGTGCCGTTAGAACTCCATTTTTCAAAAAGATAAATGTCTATGGCTAATATTTATTTTCCAAAAATATTTTAACCTCTCTAATTAGGGCTATGCCACCTATACATTTGTCTTTCACCCTTGGGCCAGCCCATGAATGGATTCAATGTACTTCTGGGTTGTTCCCTTCTTAAATCATGATTGATATTCCTCCTTGGGTATTTACATGGAACATTCATTCAGTTTAGATGGTAATGGGGTCAAAGTGGCCCATGACACATGTGCAAAGTTTTGGCTACCAAGCCTCATTTTAAGTTGCTTGGTATTTCAAAATGGGTCCTTTATTTTTTGTTTTTGTGTTTTTGTTTCAACATTGTTTAGGGAGAGCCCTAGTTACAGAAACCCTAGTTTTTTTAACCTATAGCAAATCTCAATTAACATTCCTTGGGCCAATTTTTGACAAACATTTATAAGGTTTGTTGGAGAACCCAAAATTTTTTACCATTAAGGCTCTAAAAATTGTATTGGGGAGGAGGTTCATGACCACTAGCGAAAGATACTAGGTAAATTCATATATCACTTCTTGCTTTGTGGCATCCTTACTATATCTTCATGCCAACGAGGAAATGATACTTGAATTGACACAATGAGTTTTTAAACCCACTTTTCTCCAAGGATTAGACATGGCATTGGATGTTTCTCAATTAGGAGAGGGAATTCTTCGCCCTCATGACTTATATCATCCAAACTACCACCATTGAAATTCTTCCTTTTTTAACAAATGCTAATGAGTAAAATTATTGGTTACATCATTTCACACTAAAAGTTCTTATGAATTTCTCAATAATTTGTATCAACTCATGCTTATGAAATATTCTAAATGGATTTCTCATTTTATTGCTTATGAGGCATAGGGAGCACAGTTTCTAACTCAGTTTTGAAAGTTGTTTATAATAGTATATATATTTGTAGAGTTTTGGGTTGCCCTAACGGCTAGGGATAACTTGTCATTTCATGAGTAGGATATAGAGTCAAAGATTAGCATAGTTTTCTTTACAACCATTCTAGATTCACTCTATCATCTATGTCACAATTTTGTGGTCGGTTTATCTTAAAATCATAAACATCTTTGTATTTGATCTTAAAGTAGTCATTAGTTGTTCATTTTGGATGTACATAGAAAAGTTTGCGGAAAAATAAAGCTACTTTTATAACCTTTGTAATGATGTCACTTTACCTCGTGTGAATACACTTATGAGTTTGCTATATCTACTTTATAAGAAAGAATGCATGCCATTAGTTAATTGATTAATCTGATTAGTTCTATGTTTCCTCTTATGAAATTTCAATAGTATGGTAAAAAGGTTCAAAATATATGTTGCTTGTAAATCTATTTCTTTTGGTATCTAGTGAAAGAGAAAACTAATTTCATTAAAACTATGGATGACAATGTTTCCAATGTTATTTATTGTCTTCATTATTTTTGTTTAGTTAATCCTTAATTATTGTGAATTGCCTCTTCTTGAAATGACTACGTGGGTTGGCCTTGGTTCTATGGTTTTACAAAGCTTGAGTTTTTTTACCTTATATCCTTTAGTTTTATCACTATTTAGGTTGATTGCTATGATTCAATTTGCTTCTCTTTGTTTGTACATTATTACTTATTAGTTCTTTTATAAGAACCAAATCAGTTTTAAGTTTAAGAGCATGTGCCTTTCCTATGGTTTAGGATTTTTAACATTGAGCACTTACCATATGCTTGATCACATTACCTTTCTTTGAGCTTCTTCGTTATGCTCATATTTCTTCATCTAATTTCTCTTCTTGGATTATTGTTTCCAAGTCCTTCCATGCCTCTATTTGTGTTGCAGTTAGACAAATCTCTTTCTCATTAATGCCATGGTTTTCTAATTTGTCTGTAGCCTTGTTTATTTCTCAATATATGTGGCTGATTGAAACAATCTATAATTCTTACATGAGTTCTTTAATTTTATTGAATTTTGATTGTAATTACCAATCTCCAATCTAGCTTTTTGTGATGGTACTTACACACACTTTCAAATCACATTATAACTCGATAGACCTTATTCCTTTTTCCTTGTAGAGTAGTAATATGTTTAGGATACCTTCTATTTCTATCACATTGTTTGTTGATGGTGGGAGTTTAATTGATCTAGATGTGATCATTATGCCCTTCTCATTATGGATAATTCATCTTGCTCCTGATAGTCCTTGATTTCCTCGGGACGCTCCATCCATATTTAATTTGAATTTTCCTTTTGTGGGGCGGCACAATTTGGCTTTATCCCTCTTTTCTTTTTGGTCCAAGGCTAGTTGGAAAGATGATAGAATTTTTAGTTCCTTCAAGTTCATCAGTCTTTCATCCCAACAAGTGAATTTGGTTTTCTTTTGTAGCTTAATGTGAGCATTCAATGATTCTATTATATTTCTTTTGATGGTTTGTGTGATTTCCTCAATTTTTTTGGCTTTTTCCTAAAAGATTCTTCCATTGCATTCTTTCCATATGCTCTATATCATAATTGAGGGAGTTTTTTGTTATATTTTACCCCATAGGGACTCTTTCTTCAAGTTAGACCAACTAGTCAGTAAATCCCTTATCTTATTATTTCTCAGGGCCTTCACCCTAATTTTTTCTATAACCATTCCTAACAATGTTCTGCGAAGGGGTAGTTTAGGAGTAGGTGATCTGAGTCTTCTTCATTCTTGTAGCTACACATTACACATCTGCTTGGGCCTTCAAAGCCTATAGATTTCAATCTATCCCCTATTAGGATTCTTCCATTTAGTGTTGTCTAGGTGAATGCCCTAGCCTTAGGGAGCACCACTTTACCCCAACATAGTTTTTTGGGTCAATCACCACTTTCTTGCTTAATTTGCATCTCATAACCCATTTTAATTGTATATTTTCCTGATTTGGTGCCATACCAAATTATCTTGTCTACTTGACTATTCAGACTTACCAAAGGTTCCTTTCTTGTATTATTTTTGCTAGCTTCTTTTTTTTTTAATCACCCATGGGGAGATCAGCTGGGATCTGCCATTGACTTCCCCTATTTGCTTCCTCCTTAACATAGTCCTGTACACTTCTACCAAACCTATTATTAATAAAATGAATATGGGGTGCTATTTCTTAGTATTCTTTTAATGGTTTGTATGCACCCCATGAGTCATTCCAGAAGTCTTCTCTTCTCCCATTATTGATTTTCCATGTTATGTGGTCAGTTATTACATGCCTTAAGCTTTGCATAAATTTTTGGAGATATGAGATCCATTTCTTGTGTTTTCTATTTTCAAGATCCTTTCTGGTTCTGGACTATCGAAGTATTTCTTTTTCATTACTTTGCACCATAATATGGATGGATTTTGGTACATTTTCCAAACTAACTTAGCCCCTAAGGCCACATTTTGTAACTTTAAGTTTCTTATACTAGCTTATCCCTCTTCTTGGGACCTACATACTTTGTCCAATTAGATTAGTGGTATTTTATGTTGTTAATTTGAGCCCTCCCAAAAAAAATGTTTAAGTATACTTTCTATCCCTACTGTAGCTTTAGATGTTAGTTGCATACATGAAATTGAATATATAGGGATTTTTTATAGGACTGCTTTAATCATTGTTATCCTTCCTACTAGTGTAAGCCATTTCCCCTCTAGATTAGAGCTTTTTTATTACACGTCTCTTTTATTTGTTCCCACAAGTCAGTTTGACTTATTCCCTTGAATAAAGGCACACCCAAAAATTTGTAGGGTAACACATTAGTTGAATAACCCAAAATTCTAGCAATTCCTCTTTGTAAGGTTTTCTTTGTGTGGAAGAAGTATATCTTGGATTTTTTCATATTTATTTCTTGACCCAAAACATTACTATATTATTGTAAATATTATCTTATATTCTCTCCCTATTGAATGGTAGCTCCCCTTGTGCAATTTGCAATCCTCTCCATATGCCTTGTTCTTGTTTGGAGGCAATGTGCCTACCTAAGGATTCTGTCATAATAACAAATAGAAAAGGGGTGATTGGTCTCCTTGCCTTATCCATTGGAGCTTTGGAAGAAGCCACATGGGGAGTTGTTAATCAATATTGAATATCTTGTTGAGGAAATGCATTGGAATATCATCTGCAACCATTCTTGGCCAAAACCAAACTTCTCCATGATTTTGATTAATAGTCTCCACTTTACCTTATTATATGCTTTGCTTATGTCCAACTTTATCATCATACTTTTTTTTCTCTATTTTTTTGTCATGTAGAAAACTTCATTGGCTAGAATGATGTTATCTACATTATCCCTTTCTAGAGTCAATCCACTTTGGTTTGGTGATTTGATCTTTTCCAAAACCATCTTGAGACTGTTTGCTAAGGCTTTAGAGAGGATCTTGTATATGTTATTGCATAGTGAGATGGGGCAATAATCACCAAAATTCTCACATACATCCTTCTTGGGTAAAAGTACTATCATAGTAATGCTTAGATCTTTCACAATTTTTTTGTGTCTTCTAAAATCTTCTATTAATTCCCATATTTCATTTTTAAAAATATGTTAGCATTTTTTATAAAAGAAAGTTGGATACCCATCAGGACCTAGAGATTTGTTAGGGTGGAACTGAAAGAGAAACCACCTTTATCTCTTATTTAGAAAATGGTTTGGTTAGCATATGGTTGTATTTTGGTGTAATTAGCTCGAGGATGTTTGCTATCATTGATAACTTCCTTGTCACCTTCTGGTGCTAAGACCTTTTTTATAAAATTTAACTATCTCTTCCTTAATACTTTTTTACTCTTGGATCAAGATTCCTTCTATAGATTGAATACTTGATATTTTCTTTTGGGAATTTTTAATTTTAGATGTATCATGAAAAAACTTTGTTTTTGCATCCCCTTCTATTAACTACACCTCCCTTGACTTAGTTTACCAATACTCCTCTTCCCTGGCCAAAATCTATTCATATTTTGCCATTTGTGTTTTTTCTTTCAAGTAATCCTCTTGCACCATATGTTCTTTAATAACTTTATTATTTAGCAATTAGAGTTCTTCCTCCACTCTTCCTTTCTATGAGAAGACACTTTTGAAGATTGTCTTATTCTAGTTTTGTAACTTTTGCTTTATGTACTTCAATTTACACATAAAAATGAAAATTTTCATCCCACTATATTTAGGGTCCTCTTTCCACCATTTACCAATTGCTTCAATCATATCATCCCTTCTAAACCACATTTTTTCTATTTTGAAGTAAGACTTTGAGTTTTTTGTTTTCTTCTATTAGTGACATTTTGACTAGATAGTGGTCTAACCTGACTAATGGAAGAATTTTTTCCTCTATAGAATGGTCTCCTTCCAACTAGTCTTGAGAATAAATGAACCTAACTTATCTTTTATGCAAAAATCACCATTTCACTTGTTTGACCAGGTATAAACACCATTTTTAATAGGCACCTCTATGAGATTATTATGGCGAAGGAACACACCAAAGGCCACCATTGAAGGAGATTCTATTCTATTACCACCCCACTTTTCCTCTATTCTCAATACAGTGTTGAAATCTCCCCCTAAGATTATTCTTTTCATATTTATTTGGGATATTTTATAATTATATTCAAGGTGTTCCATAATTTCTCTTTCCCCCCACTCTTGGTAGGCCCATAAATATTGAACAAAAAAAAAAAATTATTGTTCTTTACATTCTTGATATTGCAAAACATCCAATTTGGCTGCTTTGTAGTTATATTCACATCAACAACATTGCTTTTCCACAATATGCCTAGGCCTCCTATTGTTCCAAAGGATTTGGAGTAAGCCTCCTCCCATCCAAAGATATAAAATACCTTCTTGTTTTCCTCCTCAATCTTGGTTTCTTGTAGGAGAATGATATCTATGTTTGCCTTTTCTATTTGGTGTCTGATCAGACTCCTTTTATTAGGGGCATTCAATCCCATAACGTTCCATGCAATAATCTTCATGGTTCTTTCTATTGGGAGTGCTCTTCTCCCTTAATGTCTTGTGGAAAGTTCTTTATGCTTTTCAACCCTCTCTCATGGGCCAATTCCTCCCTGATTTTCTTTCTCAACTTCCTCCATGTTGATGTGTTTTCTAAGCACTTCTCAACATAGGTAATGCATAGGTGCATCACCTCTCTTGAAAGACAATCTTCCACAATCAAATTGTAGAACACTATCCCAAGGTCTCTAATGCTAGGTCTTGACAGTGCTTGGAATATCTCAGTTGTTTCATGTGATTTGCTAGAATCACAAGGAAGAATTACAAATGAGTTACAAAGTGTAGGAATTTGGGCTTGCAAATGGAGTTCTTGAGGTGCAAAAATTGTTGTTCACTTGTTGCAGGTTCAAACAACAGCCTTGAACTCCATTTTATCATTGGATTTGGCTTTACAATGTGCAATGAACCTTAGCATAGGTAACTTATATAAAAAAAAGGAAAAGGGTAGGGAAGAGAGGAAGTTCCTAGGCCTGAAACTATGAATGAATAGTGATCATGGAGGCTACCACAGTAGAAAAATTCCCTAAACTAGGTTTTTCTTGGCTAAGAGGATCCTACAGTTACACAAAACCAATGCAATCTTCTAAGGACTGTAAATTTTCAGATTGTACACACATCATTAACATGCAATTGAACTAAGTTACATCAATAAAGGAAGGAAGCTCAAAATAGCTTTACAAAGTGACTCGTCATCAATGAACCACAAAAAGCATGAGCTGGAAATTCATCAAATACTGAAACAACAATCACCATCACAACTTCCATTCAAGAAACTAAGAACTAAACTAAAAGGGAAGTAAAACTATGCACATATAATGAGAAAACTCAAAAGAAACACCCATAGATCATGCAATGTTGCTTTCTATTGATGTAAAATGTATTTACACCAGTTTTCCAACCTTTTTCAAATGAGGGGGAGACCCCTATTTATAATTTTTCAAAGCCCAAATGAATGGATAGGATTGAATTACATTGTGTGGCTCAAATTTTATTGCACTAGGGCTTCACCTACCCCTCATTATAAAGGAATTTAAAATACATCATTTGTATCATTCCTATTTTGTCTTTTAGTGCCCAGGTGTTGTAGCAGCTTTGTCCTCTTGCTGATTTCCCTTTTATTGTAGCAAAAACTACTTGAAAGTTACCTTCTTCCCTTGATGGATTTGGAACATTTCTTAGCCAATCGAGTGCATCCTGTTTTCATATTTGATCATTGTGGAATGGGTTAGTGGTCCCTAATATAATGAAACAGCTTCTGATGGATCATGATCATTTGTTTGGAGGGAAGAAATAGCCACTCCCTCCCACCACCTTCAAGGCCACCCTTTGCAACTTTGTCATTGCCTTCCTTGACATAGACCTCCTTCTGATGTTAACTCTGTTGATGGGTGCTAGGGGGAGAGGCAAGCATAAAATGATTGGAAAAAGGAGCTATGTGCTTTTCCTTGTTCATCTTTCTCAAAGGGGCCCCCAATGGAACCACGGTAGGTTACTTGAATCCTACATACTTGAAGTGTCGTAAGTGCTTTTATATGCAAATCAAGGCAAACGTTAGCCAAATATTGCAAAATCCTAGTTAGATCCATCCATGCATCATCAAAAGATCATAATATTCATATTTGGAGCTCATTTGAACCATAAAAATAAATGTGAACTTAGGGGTGCGGGCGCCACAAGGCGAAAGGACGACAAATGGAAGGCGGACAGAAGGGAAGTTCCTGGATGACAACAAAGGGATGGCAGCTCAGAAGGGAAGTTCCTAGACGGTGACAGAGGGACATCAAACTAGAAGGGAAGTTACCAGATGGCAACGAAGGGATGACAGTCTAGAAGGGAAGTTCTTAGATGGTGACGAAGGGATGGTGGGCCGGAAGGGAAGGTCTTGGATGACAATGAGGGACGATGATTTAGAAGGGGAGTTATTGAACAACAATAGAGGGATGAAGGTCCAGAAGGGAAGTTCCTGGATGGCGACAGAGGGAGGATGACTCGAAAGGAAGTTCCTAGATGGTGACGAAGGGACGACGACCCAAAAGGGAAGTTCTAGGATGGTGATGGAGGGACAGCTGCCCAAAAGGGAAGTTCTTGGACTGTGACGGAGGGATGACGGTCCGAAAGGGAAGTTCCAAGACTTCATAAAACTTAACGAAACCTTGGAATTTCACTTAGGCACCACAAAAACATCCCAAATCCATAGGTAACTTGTCTCAAAAGTCAAAAAATGAAGGAAAAACCAAATCAAACGATCAGGGACCAAGTCACAAGGAAAAAAGCAAGAAAAGAAGGGGGGACTTTGCTTCTCCCCAGATTTGAATGCCCCAAGTAAAATGAAGGGTTGGGAGCAATTTTTATAGGCTAATTTCCATTAATGGCATGTATTGATTTCATGGTATGGTGGACCCAAGTCAGGTGAGATGCGGGAACCCATGCTCGTTTGGATGCTCAGTCAAGGCTTGAAGAGAGAAAATAAATGCGAGCTCTCCATGCAGGGAGAAGTTGGGTGCTAGTCACTACTTAGTAGCAAAACATGAGTGGCAACCTGCATGAGGCAACCTATAGCTACGGGTCCGTGAGGGCTAGAGGATGTCAGGGCTATGGATGAAGGGAAACCCATAGGGGCACTTCTGTGAAAGCAAAAGACTTAGCAAAACTCAAGTAGGTGAATTTGGTTAGGGGAATTTGATTGTTTGAGGGCACATGACCAATTTGGGCTTGGAAAAAGTGGCACATAAAATGAGACGAGAGAAAAGTAGCCCATCAGGAGCAAAAAGAGGGGGTCCCTGCCTACGGCGGGGTGTGTGTGCAAAACATGCACAACACTCCCTTTCTTCTTCTTTTTTTTCTTTGGAAATTCTAGAAACTATTCTACCATTTGTGTTATCCTCCTATTCTCAATTATATCGAGCTCGTCGACTTCTTCATAATCACTTTCCAATGAGAAGCCTTCTATCTCCTCTATTGGTTGATTGCAAGGGTCTACCTTTATTTGTGTGGGTTCCACCCACCTTGGATTTTTTGGATATTAGCTTCCTCTATTTGTTTGTGATATTCTCCTTCCTTTTCTGCAACTTGATTCTTGTGCATAGGGTTTGGGCCTAGTGGTTTCTTTGTGTGTAACTCTTGCGCCACCTTTACCTCATGCCTTATAATTTCTATATGGTTTATATTGGCAACTTCCTTGGGGCTTGGAGTCCTGCTTTCCCTTATTTTTTTGTTGGTTTCCTTTTTTCTCCACACGTACTTAGTTTTTAGGGGAGACTTTTTTTTTTGTGTTATTAGGTGTGTGCAAGAAGTTGAGTCCACTTTTTGGCCAAAAAGTGGAAGTGTTTTCCTGATTTTCAGAATTTGACACATTTGACCTTAAAATTTGAAGCACTTAGAGATGGAATCTTTTAAAAAATCACTAATCATAAAATGTACTGCTCGAAGTCTAGTTTCCAAATATGTAATTTATTTCAATGCCCAGATTGTACAAATTGAGTTTCAATAAGCATTTCAAAAAACCACTGTTTAAAAGTCACTTTTTTTTACCATACCATGCGCGTGTACGACATCCATATTTTGTCTTAAATTATCGTATTTTTCTAAATCCTTTTGGGAAAAGATTTGTGACTCACTAAAGCTTGTTCTTGATATTTTTTTGTAATTTTTTTTTGAATTTTTTTTTGTTAAATTTTTATGAGGCAGAATTGTCATTTTGAAAAATCGTCATGTACGACATGCATAAGATGACCTAAACTTATAATTTTTTGATTTTTTTAAAAATTGAAAAGAATTGTTTGAAGTTTGTTCTCGTGCAATCCATTTTTCAAAATGTTATGTTGATCAAAACTTATTAAAATAGTAAAAAACCTTAATATTTAAAGTCTATGAACCAATTTTATAAGAAATTAATTGAAAAGTAGAAAAATGAATCCAATTGTAAAATAAATTGCATAATTAGAATCTGCATTGTCTCATCTAAAATGGGTTTTAATTTTGTTAAAAAATTCTACAAAAAGAGTCATCAGCCATATGTCCAAAGTCGATATTTTTCTCCAACATTGTTAGGACCTTCAACTTACAGGTCAAACCAAGTTGAAGGCCTAGGTTCAGATTTCCAATTCTTTTCTTGAACCAAAATCCTAGGAAAAAACCTGACCACAAAGCTAATAGAAATTCAAATTTTTAAAAATGGGATCACGCTTTATAAAACAGGATCTCGTTTATTCAAAACGGGATCCCATTTTATAATCGGGATCTCGTTCCTTAGTTTATAATATTCAGACTGTTGGGAGGGAAACAAGATCTCGTTTTGTAAATAGGATCCCGTTTCCCTTCCAACAGTCCCAACATTGAATATGGGGGAATGGGATCTTGATTATAGAATGGGATCCCAGTTTTTATAAATGGGATCCTATTTCTTTTATTTAAATTTATTGCAAAAAATTACTATGAAGTCTGCAACTTCACATGTATGGCTGAGAGCAGTAAAAGTAAACTATTTTTCATGGGCTATTGTATTTATAGGTGGTGAACTTGATTTTTAGTTATTTTTTCAAATGAGGCATCATCTACACCATTTTTGAAGTGGAATTGTGTTATTTTTGTGCTTGTTTGGAGGAACAAAAGGTCTTCAACTTGCAATATGGATTGAATTTTTCAAAGGAGGCATGAAGAAAACAATTTTTAAAGCGGAATTGTGTTAGTTTTCTACTTGTTTTGAGGAACACAAGAGGAAGAATTTTGTCCTAATAGGTATTCAACTTCCAATTTGGATTGAGTATTTTGAAGAATTTCACTATTAACATTCATTTGTGCTTGAGAATTTTATAATCATGGGAGATAAAGCTCATAATAAGAGAAGGAAGACATTGACTCCTCAAGAAGTTGAAACAAATAGAGAGAAGGAGAGACAAAGACAAAGAGAAAGAAGAATGAGAATGAAATCAATGAATGATGGTGGAGCAACCAATTCCACAACTATTGAAGATGAAAAAATTGAGGATACCATGGTTGTAGATGAAGATAATTTGAAAGGAGTCAATTTGGAGAAGAATATGATTATACAAACAAGTCCTACTATGTCTTCAAATCCCTCTTTGAATGCTATGGAGAATGTTTCAATATGCACAAATCCAGGTACGTCTTCAAATCCACACATTAGTGAAATGGTAAATTTGTATGTAGAAGTTTTACAAGATGCTAGACTTAATGATGTTGACATTGATGATATTCAAAGAGATGAAACTTTTATAGAATTTGTTGAAAACGAAAAAGAAAAATATTTTGTTGCAAATGAAAAAAAAACCTGTATTTTTGATGAAAATGAAAATGAAAATGAAAACCGGTTTGTTGATGAAAATGAAGATGAAAATGTAAAAGAAAATGAAGATGAAGATGAAAATCTAGAATGTGATGTTGAATTTAATGAAAATACTTTTTTAAAAATTGGAAGTTGCGGTGTTTTTGATAATCTTCTTGGTCAAATTTATTAGAGGAAAATAAGAACACATGCGAATAGAATATACACCAAATTATTTTATCGTAAAAAAAATTGTATTTCAATGTCAACTAATGATGCAATTGATGAGAATACAAAAAATGAGGAAAGTAATGAAAAGGTTAGGCTTTTATGTTAAACCAAAAAAGAAAAGATCAATCATTAAAACATGTTATGTCTACTGTTGCTAGTGCCATTCAATCTATTGGGAAAAATAGTCGATCTAAAGATAAAAACACAACAAGAAGAGCTATAACAACTACTATAGTTAATAAAGAAACTTTGAATAAAAGAATGGTAAGCAATATTAGAAAAGTTTTAAAAATACATCCTAAAATATTGCTAAGAGCAGAAAAAAGAAGAGAAAGTATAGAAAATGATCCTATCAATCAATGTTAGAGTTTCAGTGGATGACTATCAAGGTCTGATATAAAATTAAATGTTGAAATTAAAGCTTTGATCGAAAAATATTGGCATGCTAATACTAGGGTTTCATCTAATGCTAGAGATGTTTTAAAATTAAGGGTGGGGTCCAAATTTCGCAATCCCCACCCAAAACACCTATTGGATACAACACAAACTAAATTTTATAGAAAATTTTGTAGCGATTCAGTGTTACCTGGTAATATTAAAATAATTCAAAGGTCTTTTGAAAAATGTAAACCTTGGTATGTAAAAATTAATAAGAAACAAATATCTTCTTGTTGTAAAATACATGTTCAATTTCATTATTTTTATGATGTTTTTTGATATATATGTTGTACCTTGCATACTAACATGATTATATAGGATTGTGGTATTGATATGCTACATGAAGCAATAAGAGCGTTTATTTTAGGTTTGTTTTGTGAAAAATCTAATGATAAATTATTTTATTTAAGTTCTTGTATTTTTGGACAATGCATTAACTATGGAAATCTTTCATTTTTAAGAATTTGTTTGCATGAAAGTGTTGATCATGATTTTGGACAACAATTAGTAGATGTCAAAAGATTTAGGAATGTTCACTATTCTTTAAAAGATGGAAAAATAGGAAAGTGCTGTAATTTAGTTACATAAAAAAGTTAGTGTGCATGCATTCATGAGTGAATTTAAGAATAAAGTTGTACCAAAATATGTCATGCACTCTAAACATGCTCAATGGCTTGATGGCCAATTTGGCACATGTAGAAACACATTTCCAATTGGTACTATACTTTCAGTGATTTATTTTCCAGAGAATTATACTCTCGCTCTGCAAGAGGAAATTCAATCTCAATATTATAATTTAGTGCAAGTAGTTATGTTTGTCCATATTATTTATAGACATGCAGATGATAGAAATTTTTTGAGGGAGTATCATTTTTATTTAAGTGACAATCGGTTACACTCATCAGAGTTTGTTCAATACTATTTCAATATATTTTATAGAAATTTAAGAGAAAGAGGAATCTAGATGAAAGAACACCTCATATGGTTAGATAGTTGTACAGGGCAGTTCAAGAATGCTCGAATGTTCTATTGGTTAAGTAGGGTTCACAAGGAACTTAATGTCTGGCATAAATGGAGTTTTTTTGAAGCTGGGCATGGTAAAGGAGAGCATGATGAAGTTTGTGCATGTGTCAAAAGAATTCTTGCTAGAGAACAATTAAAATTTGAGGATTCGGTAAAATTTAAAGATGCACGTGAGATTGTGGATTGGTGTAATAGAAGATTATCTGCACCTAGTTCGAGTGATTAATCTACAGTTCATCGATTCTTTTGGTTGGTGGAAGAAGAGAACATTGTACCTAGGGTTGATTGTAAGACAATTAGTGGATCTACTAAATGGCATTCATTTAGGAGTGTGATGGAAAGCACATGGACTATTTGGACAAGGGAGCTTGCATGTTTTTTCCAGTTTTGTATCTCAGGAGATTGGGAAGCATGTGAAAATACATAATGGGTTGAACAATGGGAGCAAAGATCGTTGACACTTGCAGAAGCACATAATCAATATGAAAGAACTATTGAAGAAAATGATCAAGTGTTTGCATCTGAAGATTATGACTGTGTTTCAGACCTTGTACAAGAAGGTAATTTTAATTCAATTTATTTCATTTTATTTCACTTTATTAAGTTATTTTGTAATACTAAATTATTTATATGGATATGCTCAAGTTATTAAATTGAATTTTGTTGGCAGGACATGTGTATGTTGTTATTGCACCTAAGGGGAATGAAGAGCAAATAGAATATTAGTTGGCTTGTTGTGTGGAAACTAAACATAATTTAATAACAATTCGAGAAGATGATGATGGATTTCATTATCCAACAGGTACGGTGATCCCCTTAAGACACCCCCTTAAGAAAATTTTGATAACAAGTTTTAGATCCCCTTAAGCAATTTTTTAGAATCCCCTTAAGAAAATTTTGATAACTTATTTGATGATGGTTTTTGAAGATGTTTTCCAATAGCGGTGGTGGTTGTTGGCACTTGGCTATGAAAATACCTAAGAAGAAAGAATGGTCTACCTGCATTTGAAGACTATGAAACACATAAAAATACTATACATTATTCACATTTGGTGGTGGCAATAAATATAAAACTAGAGCGGTATCGTGGAAGACCTTCAAAAAAAGTGCTATGGTCAATTTCTATGGAAGAGCATGAGGCAATCATAGATGCATTGCAAAAAAGAGAGGATGCAGATGGTACAATGGAATAAGTAAATACAAGTAAATATAGTTTTAGTTTTATTTTGTCCTTTTGAATACATTAAATACATGTTTCGACATTGGTAAAGTGTGTTATTAGTTGAAATTGATTTAAATTGTCCTTTTATACATCCTTAAGGCATAATCACAAAAAGGATCTAGTCTATGCATATTCAACCTAGACAACATGGAATACTTGGTAAAAATAGGTAATTATTAGTTAAAGGATATTTAAATACATGTTTTGATTACATATTGATATTGCTTGTACATTAATAGTTAAAATTGATTTATTATCATTTTTTGTATCCTTAAGCCATCATTGCATTGATCTCATACTTTGAAATAAAAAGGAAAGGATGCCTAGATTCAACCTACAAACATGTTTGGAATACTTTTAAATGCAAGTACTTGAGTTATGTACATATAGATAGTTTTATATAAATTAAAATATGCATGTTTTGATGATTTCATTGATATTGCTTGTACCTTTTTGATATCATGTGGTGTGAAGACCTACTACATTCTAGCTACAAGTTTGAGATGTTCTTGAGATGTCATATCCAAATTTTGTAAACATTGTTTTGAGATGACATATATGTACATACATACTTACAAAATTAAACATACTCTATGTACTTCTATGTATCAAATCAATATTCTATATTTTTTTTTGGATAAATGTGCATGTTTTCCTACTTTGAAACTTTATGTCTAATTGTATAATCACTAAATATCATGCATAAATTATTGTTAAATCAATTATATCCTCAAGATGTATTATGACCCCTTAATACATCCCCTTAATAAATTCTATTATGGACCCTTAAGACCCCTTAAGACATCCCCTTAAGACATTCTATTATGACCCCTTTAGACATCCCCTTAAGATGTTCTATTATGAACCCTTTAGACATCCCCTTAAGACTCCTTAAAACATCCCCTTAAGATGTTCTATTGTGACTCCTTAAGACATCCCCTTAAGACATTCTATTATGACCACTTTAGACATCCCCTTAAGACCCCTTAAGACATCCCCTTAAAACATTCTATTATGACCCCTTTAGACATCCCCTTAAGACCCCTTAAGACATCCCCTTAATACATATAACCCCTTAAGGCATCCTCTTAAGACGTTCTATTATGACCCCTTTAGACATCCCCTTAACACCCCTTAATACATACCCTTAAGACGTATTATAACCCCTTAAGACATCCCCTTAATACATCATTATTTGTTTTGACAACTTATAAATTAGTGTTAGATGTTATTATTTATAGAATGTATTAAATCTTTTATTTTCTAATCTTCTATGGTAATGTTTATTTCTTAAAATTTTATCCTTTCTAGTATATAAGTAGACTACTTTTGCTTGTAAATTATGATTTATTGACTAATTATTGATTGACGTGAATTGAATAAGTTCATTGAGTAATTATCACTATTTATTGAATGTACATATCATGTATATCATGTATGAAATCACTAAATTTGTAAAGTATAAATATTAAAATGTCCTATATTAATATCATGTATGAGATCACTAAATTTCACATTAATGTCCTATATTAATGTCTTGACTATGAACATAAAATGCATAAATGTACATGTGTAAATTAAAATTTCAAACAATAATAAATTCCATAATTTATGTAACATATTAAGTGCATGAAACCAATATATTAAGTGCATAAAATAAAGTCCAGAGTACAACCCGTGAAATAAAGTCCAACTAAGTACTTGAGCCATGAAATATGAAGTCCAACAGAGTACATGAGAAACCAGAAATATAGTCCATGAAATAAACAAATATAACATAAAATCACATGTTTCTAGGTCATGTATTGTCTCTATAATCAAGAGACCTCTTCACACCATGCAGACTATACAAATGACCTAAAACAATTTGTACAAGAGAAAGATGAAATCAGATGTAAGACAATGAAAAATGATTTAATGGCAATTTAATATATAATCCATCATAAAATTAAATTGCTGTCATATATGTGTCTAGATGCTCTGGTGCACCTGAAACAACCTCTAAATTCTCTAAATCAATCTACATAAACAAGATAAAGAAATTTGAAATTAGATGCACTACTCTACAATTTTTTTTTTTAATTCAATTTAATTTATAATTTATCATATTTTAATTGTACCGTATTTTGAGGTTGTGCACCAAACTCTTCTCCAGGACTTGTCTATACATGCTCAACTACAAGATGTGTCTCATGCTATAAAAGAAAAAGAATATGTAACAAATCTCATATTATGTATATATTCAATTTAAAATTTAAAATTTAAGTTATATTCAGAATATGTAATTTATAATTGACTTTAAATATAATAAAAAATTTAAATTACCATTTGATCTAGAGCCTGCTCTACATGTCCTCTTGGTGGTGTAACTATGTTTGGGTTAGGGCTGAAAGTTGCACTAACAAAGCCCTACAAGATCAAAATTAAAGCATGTACAATTGAATTAGGTTAATATATATATATATATACATATATATATACATATATATATATATATATATATACATATATATATTCAAGTTTGCACATTTTGTGTAGAAATTTTTGTAAACAACCTAGAAATCAGTGGCCTCACGAGTAGCTGCAACATCAAATGTTTTCCCAATGCCCTTGATCTATAACGCCCAATAGTGGAGTAGTGGTTGACAATCCCTCAGGAGGAATCAACATGGATGTCGATTGAATTTCCTAAACCAACATAAATATTTCAAAAATATATGTGATTCAATTATAAATTTAAAACTCAAGTTAAATTTATGATTTCATATATAATTTTAAAAATTGAAATCAAAATACACCATAAGGGTTGCCGAGTACGACCAGTGTCGATATATGTACTTGTGGAACAGATGATTGCCCCATCATTAGTGTCATGTACACCATACAATTTGATTGTTAAAATGTATTGCAAACTTTTCTTTGATATATACATCCATCAAAATTCTTATAAAATGAATGTACATCTAGATGCATATTCATACATGTCTCGCAGTGTCCTCAAGGTGATGGTCTATTGTAAGAAACTCTATAAATGAACTGATGTGACCAGATGAACCACCAAAATCTCCCTATCCACCTAAACTAGGTGTGGCCTGATTAGGTCCATAGCATACTTGATGACAACTAGTACATATATGGGGGACAGGCCTTGATACTCCTGGAGCGGTACTCAAACCAGCTCCATAAAAAAATCCTCCATCATAATCGTCTCTATGCTCCGCACCCGTTATCGCAGAAGCATGTTGATCAAGGTCTCCTGGAAGTGTACTAAGGGAACCTAATGTTGAGACCAGAGCTCAATGATGTACAAGTGTGAGAATGGGAGGACCAGGAGCAACAACAAGGGGTTGCACATGCACAAGGCATTGAGGATCAACCCTTGCTCCTAACCTCTATTGTGGCATGCTGCCACCAACACCCTGAAATGATCTAA
Source organism: Sequoia sempervirens (assembly GCA_007258455.2). NCBI lineage: Eukaryota > Viridiplantae > Streptophyta > Pinopsida > Cupressales > Cupressaceae > Sequoia > Sequoia sempervirens. Next base: position 440,362,927 of record VDFB02075321.1, read on the forward strand.
AATAAAAATAATTGGGCTTTTGCCCCAAAACAAACTCTACATATAGTTTTCTCAAAAAATACAATGGGCACTCCCAATTAGCATGTGGGAGACTATCAAAAACCATTTAACATCGATCCCAAAAATGTGCACTCATCTGTGGATGTATGCACCACCTCATGGATATTCTAGATTTGTTGGGTGGAATGGGTTGTTGAGTAATGGGATCAAGAATGTTGGGGGCTAGATGGGATTTCGTTATTTTAAGGTCTAATATTTGTTTGTAAGAGAGACCGTCAAAATAAAATTGTCTCATTTTTTATCTCTATTGTCGATGCCTATCAAGATCAGAATCGATCATCTTGATGGCATCAACAATTTTTTTCATCACAAATGAAAAATGTCTCACCTGTGGTGGAATCAATGCTTGACTCTGCATAGCATTGATTTGATTTTGTAAGGATGCAACTTGATCATTTATGTGTGCTCTCAAGCAAGTCTCTTCAGATGCGATAGGTGTTGGATTTGGCATATTAGGTGGAGGGGGAGGGGTAGGGGGAGGTGGAGGTGGAGGGGAAGGGGGAGGTGGATGTGGTTGTGGCTGAGGTGGTGGATTGATGATATCATCAATGTTAAAATCATCCATGATATGAGATATAAATGTGCACCTACATTAAATCATACAAAATAGGATGTGCATACATATATTAAGATCACATATTTAATTGAAATAGGATGAGCAACATATATATTAAGATCATATATTTAATTGTGATGAAGGCACAGCCCGAGACTTAGAAAATAAACCACAAACAAGAGAATAATTTTATTATTAAAAAAAAATGAAGCTTCTTACATGCAGAGGATCTCAAATCCCCAAGTTCTACAACACATGCAAGTTACAGAAAGCTACAGAATCACCCTTTCGCAACATGCGAGCTTGTCCCCCAAAAAGTTACCCAAAAATTAGAAACCCGCCCATAAATAGAGCTCCTCTTTAGTTTGGAGCCAAAAAAAAATCAAATTTGAGTTTAGGTGGTTTTGGTGCCGAAAAATTACAACTTGAAGTTCAAATTTCAAAAGAACATTTGCAATTGTATCTTCTAGAAAGTGCGCCAGCTTCCCGGGGCCATAACTTTTGATCCATGACTCCGATTTGTGAACCGTTTGAACCGTTGGAAAGGTATCAAAGTCAAGAAATCACTTGAAATTTTCTATTCCAATTTTGGTAAGTTTTGGGGCCGATCCGGGAACTCTAAGTTCCTCAAATCTAACTCGGAAGATTTTCAGGTGCAAATCTAGGACACTAAAACTACAATAACTTTTAATCCAAGAATAGAAAATAAAAATCATAAATTGGGAATTTCATTATGACGAAAAGGGTATCCAAAAATGTAAAAACATCTAAGTACTGAGAAACTTGAAATTTAACTATTTTTGGGTGATGCAAGATTGCCCTTACACCACTGGATGCTCATGCATCAGACACCCAGGGTAAATTGAGAAGTGACCCCATCACGTCTCAGATGGTGGAGGAAAAACCCAAATGGTCAACCTCTACCTTAGGTAACCAAGATGAATCTTCAATAGGCCTTCCTTTCCATTTCACCAGATATTCTTCATACTGCATGTTCCTGGTACTCCTTCCCACACAACTATCCAGGATTTCTTCAATCTCCTCCTTTTTTGAAGTAGGTGTTGGAATCCCACACTGTTCCATCGTTGGTACTTCCTCTGTGCCACCTTCATGATACTCTGCCAAATCTAAAATGTTGAACACATGGGAAATGTTGAATCCATTTGGCAACTCTACCTCATATGCATTCCCTGAATCATGCCTCTTCAAAATTTACAGGGACCGAATTTCTTCATCTTCAATTTGTTATATGTTCCCATTGGAAACCTTTCTTTCCTCAAGTGGACCATCACTTCATCACCAATCTGAAACTCCTTATACCTCCTCTTCTGATCTGCCTTAGCCTTATACTGCATGTTCATCTTGTTAGTATGTTCTCTTACCTTCTCATGTATATCTTTGATGTGTTCTGCAAAATATTTAACTTCAACATTTATTTTCTTTTTTTGGTCCATCTTCCTCAATTCAGGAGTTATTCTGCAGCTACCTCCATACACAATCTGGAATGGTGACCTACCAGTGCTTCTGTTGACAAAATTATTGTAAGAGAATTCTGCCTAGGGTAAGATCAAGTCCCATCCCTTGGGTTTATCTCCTACCAAACATCTCAATAGGTTACCTAGACTCCTGTTAACAACCTCTATATGCCCATCTATTTGTGAATGGTGTGCAGAACTGAACTTCAACTTTGTCTTCAGCTTCTTCCACAAGGTCCTCCAAAAGTGCCCCACAAATTTGGTGTCATGATCTGAAACAATACTCTTTGGCAGACCATGTAGCCTCACCACCTCTTTGAAGAAAAATTCAGCAATGTGGACTGCATCATGGGTCTTCTGACATGGAATGAAATGTGCCATCTTCGAAAACATATCAACCACTACAAATACTGAATCATTCCCTCGTTGTGTCCTTGGAAAACCAAGAACAAAGTCCATACTTATATCCTCCGATGGCCTCTCTGGTACAGGTAAGGGCTGATATAAGCTTGTATTCTGGCTCACTCATTTAGCCATCTGACATACCCTACAACTTTGTACAAACTTATTCACATCATGTATCAACTAAGGCCAATAATAATGCTTACTGATAATGGCAATGGTCTTATCCCGACCAAAATGTCCTGCCATTCCTCCACTGTGCTTCTCCTTTATCAGGTTCTCCCTCATATAACTCCTTGGGATACACAATTGACTTCCCTTAAATAACAAGCCATCCTGGATTATGAAATCTAGCCATCTTGTCCTATACACTATAACAGGTTCCTTGCAAGCTTTCCAAGCCTCTGTGAAATCGGGATCTTCTTCGTACAGTGTTTTAAGTTCATTGAACCCAACCACTTCAATCTGCATCTTTGTCATCAATGTATGCCTCCTACTTAAGGCATCTGCAACCCTAGTTGACTTCCCACTCCTATGTTTCAAAACAAAGGTATAACTCTGCAAAAACTCTACCCATTTCATATACCTTTGATTTAATTTTCCCTGACTATTTAGGTACTACAAGGCCGGATGATCAGTATATAGAACAAATTCCTTCGGCAACAAATAATGTCTCCATTTCTTTAATGCTTGAACTATTGCATAAAATTCCTAATCATATACAAAATACTTTCTCTTGGCATCATTTAACTTTTCATTGAAATAGGCAATGGGATTATCCTCTTGGCTCAACATTGCTCCAATGGCACAACCACTGGCATCACAATCCACCTGAAACACCTTGTTGAAATCTGGGAGGGCTAGAACAGGTTGCTCTGTCACCTTCTGCTTCAACAGTTCAAAATGTTTTGCTTCTCCACTACTCTACTTGAATTTTTTTCTATCCCCTCTCATTGTTTCAGTCAGGGGTCCACAAATACTACTGAAGTTTCTAATGAACTTTCTATAAAAACTAGCCAAACCATGGAAAGATCTCACCTTGGTAGAAGTTCTTGTGGTAGGCCATTCCAGAATAGCCTTCACCTTCTCTGGGTCCATCTTGAGACCTTTTGCTGAGACAACAAACCCCAAGCACACTAGCTCCCTCTTCACAAAACTGCACTTCTTTAGATTAATCAACAGTTTCTCTTCTCTTAACTTCTCAAAGGCTCTTCGAATATGCATTAGATGTTCATCCAACGTCTTACTGAAAATCAAAATATCATCTAAATACACAATAACAAAACTTCCCAGAAATTCTTTTAGTACTTCATTCATGAGCTGCATGAATGTGCTCAGTGCATTGGTTAGCCCAAAAGGCATGACTAACCACTCGTACAGGCCCTCTTTGGTCTTGAAGGCAGTCTTCCATTCATCTCCCTCACGAATCCGGATTTGGTGATATCCACTCTTTAGATCAATCTTTGTGAAGTACTGAGCTCCACTCAAACAGTCCATCAAGTCATCCATTCTTGGCAAGGGAAATCTGTACTTGATTGTTATCTTGTTTATGGCTTGGGAATCTATACACATACTCCACTCCCCATCCTTCTTTGGTGCTAGTACTGCAGGTACTGCACATGGACTCAAACTCTCCCATATCAAACTCTTTCTCAACAACTCTTGAACTTGTTTGTTCAACTCCTCATTTTCTGCTGGAGTCATTCTATGAGCTGCCTTATTTGGCAAACTGGCTCCAGGAATCAAGTCAATCTGATGACTGATCTTCCTTATTGGTAGTAAACCCTCAGGTACATTATTAGAAACAATATCCTGAAACTCATCCAACATCCCAAAAACTTCTTCTAGAACCTTCTCACTATCCTCTTCCGGCTCACTCTGGAATCAATGCATAACACACTGCGCTCATGCTTGATGCCTTCTAAAATTTCTTCCATCTACATAAAATTCTAGCACTACCACATACTGCTTTTCTTGGTCTCCTTGAGTTTCAACTTGTAACGAACCCATCACATCAAGGAATAAGTTTTTGCATGGACATCATGTATAGCTCACCTATCGAACTGCCATGACCTCCCCAACAACATATGACATGCATCCATGGGGATGATATCACAGAGTACCTCATCATGGTAGCTCCCGATCTTGAACTTTACTAAGCACTACTCATTGACCAAAACTTTGTGGTCTTTCTACAACTAGACAATCTGATACGGATGCGGGTGCCTTTCCCTCTTCAACTTCAACCTTGTGACCATCTCCTCTAACACCAAATTATCGGTGCTTCCACCATCAATAATGACATCACAATATTTTCCTTCACACTTGCACCTTGTGCGAAACATATTCTTCCTCTATTCTGGTTCCTTTTCCTTAGTCACCAGGGCTCTCCTAATCACTAGGGCTTCTCCCCTTTGAGCATCATCTGAATGTTCAGATTAGGCCTCCTCATCTACATGCGGAACCCTTCCATGACCTTCTGGCCTTTTTTCTACCCTTCATAGTGTTGTGGACATTCATAGGCTTGATGCCCTTCTTCACCACATTGGAAACCGTTCCTCTGAAACCACCTCTTCCAGATCCTTGTCCGTATCTCCCTCGTCCTCTACCTCTTTGATCACCACTATTTTGATCACGAGGGCGGTAGAAGTTGTCATTCCTTTGGCTTCAGTTGGTGCCCACATCTTCACTTTTCTTTTCATC
>VDFB02075321.1:440368222-440392271 GCA_007258455.2 Sequoia sempervirens
AATAATACATGGAGTGTGGATGCTTTTGGAGGCTGAGTTTTTCCCTCTTGAGGGTTTTGCTAGGGTATATCTTGTGCCATATTTGATGGGTATGTTTTCTATTCTCTTGCATGTTGATTTTGAGTATTTACTTGCATGTTTTCATACTAGGGTTATGTGGAAATTATCATTTTATGGCTGAAATTTTTCCTTACAAGTGGTATTAGAGCTAGGTTGTGTGATTGGATAACTCTAGGTTGCATAAGATAATGAAAGACAATGGCAAGACATGATGGTTTTGCAGGTGTTTTATTGCAAATTTGAAGGTTTTTAGTTTGTTGCTTTGATGGGTTGTTTGCAGATTTTTGGTGAGAATTTTTTTGGCAAAATAGGGTTTTTTAGTTGTGCATTTAAATGAGGGTTTTGTGAAGGAAAAATTATACATGACCTCCTATGACAAAATGGACCTCATGGTTGGAATCAGGTTGGATTAGAGATTTTTTTTGATATATAATTTTCCTTATTTTGGTTAAAAACAAAAAATTATTTTCTTGTCGATGAAAAAAATCCTATGAAACAAACCCATTGAAAAATCGGTAATGAATTTTATTTTTTATTTTTTTGGGGGGGGGCACATGGGGTCACCCCATACCCACCACCTTGCCACGGCTATACAGTTGATAGAAGTACTGTCAGTTAGCAGTCTGCTACCGGTGGTACAGCTGAACGGCCTAGTGGGCTCCGCTGACAGGTGTGCCGCCAACCCCAATGAGGTTTACAAACCAAAATATTTCAAATGATTTTTTTAAAATTTAAAATAAATTTGACCAATTTTTTTAGAAAATGCCACGGATTTTTTGAGACCGACCCACAATTTTGAAAATGAAAAAAACTTTTTGGGTCCACCACTAGGTGGGTGGCACCGTCTGGGTGGGGCCATCGCCTAGTCACCACTCGTGGCTAAATTTTTTTTGCCTCACATGCAAATAATTGTTTTACTTTATATTTTCATAAATTTTGCCTAGGGTGTCCATTTTTTGACTTCTTATAGTCATTCGAAAGCTGGTTCTGAGCACTACACAGTGGTGTAGGTGTTGTTCCATGATTTTGTAGTTTTGACAATGTTTTACTTGGTCAAAGTTAGGTGTTCATTTCAAGCTTTGAGAGGGCATATCAGGTGCATATAGAGTCATATTTTTGACTTCAAATAGTCAACGAAAAGCTTGTTTAGATCACTACACAGAGGATCAGGTTTGGAGTTATTTTGGCATGGTTTATTTGTTATTTTTCTCACCTAAGCTATTTATGGGTTTCTTTGACTATGGTGTTATGATGATCTTATGGATTTTCAAATTTGGGATATTTGATGTTGGATTCATTGTATGCTTAGTTTTACATCTCATATTATTCTCATTTGACATGTTTATTAATATATTGTTGGATTTGTATGTTGCATTGTTGTATCTACAAGTTGTGCAATGTTGTAGGCAACCTATACTTACATGTTGCATTTATGACTTGGATATGGGTTGTCTTTGCCCATTGATATTTCAGTGTTGATGCATGTTCAATTTTGGTGGCTTGGTTTAATCACTTGGTTTGTTGGTTTTGATGTCAGGTTGAGGAGGTGAGATGGTATTACCAGGTACAATCATGATTTCAGACCTATGCAGCTGACTATGATTATGCAAATATGTGGACACAGTTGGGTTAAGGTGTTGGTATATTTGGTGGTGATCATGATGTCATGGATGTTTCTTATGGATTAGATACTTTGGCATGTTATGATGGTTGATGTAGGTGCATTGTTGGTGGTGTTGGATTGATCCCACTATTTTGGTCACGAGGGCGGTAGAAGTCTTCATTCCTTTGGCTTCAGCTGGTACCCAATCTTCACTTTTCTTTTCATCATCATTTCAGCTTCCTGAAGGTCTTTCTACCCCTTCCACTTGACCTCCTCATCCTTTTTGCTTGCCCTAAATCTTTTGTTCAACTTCTCTTCACTTTCAGAGAAACTAATACACATCTTCAATGGTTGTCTTCTGACTAGGGTCTTAACTCCTCCTGAATGCCAGTCGTAACCCATTAAGATATCGGGCTACCTTCTCCTTTTGGCCTCTGTGTGGCCCGTTCTGATGATTATCTTATGAAATTCTTTAGTATATTTTTTCATAGATCTGCTTCCTTGCTTCTACCCTTGAATTCTTTAATAGATCTAACTTGTAGTCCACTGGTTGAGGTTTCTCTATGCGATCCCATCTGGTTATTTCATTTTCCTCTTCGACCAACTAGACCTCTTGGTGGCCCTTCAGCTTCAACAAACTTAACCCGATTTGATCCTCATACTCAAAATATTCTTCTAGCTCGTTGATCACGCTCAAGAAAACTTCGCTCTGATGCCACTTGATTGATAACCCACAAACAAGAGAATAATTTTATTATTCAAAAAATGGAAGCTTCTTATATGCAGAGGATCTCAAATCCCTAAGTTCTACAACACATGCAAGTTACAGAAAGCTATCGAATCACCCTTTCGCAACATGCGAGCTTGTCCCCCAAAAAGTTACCCAAAAATTAGAAACCCACCCATAAATAGAGCTCCTCTTTAGTTTGGAGCCAAAACAACATTCAAATTTGAGTTTAGGAAGTTTTGGCACCAAAAAATTACAACTTGAAGTTCAAATTTCAAAAGAACATTTGCAATTGTATCTTCTAAAAAGTGCGCCAACTTCCCGGGGCCATAACTTTTGATCCGGGACTCCGATTCGCGAACTGTTTGAACTGTTGGAAAGGTCTCGAAGTCAAGAACGCACTTGAAATATTCTATGTGAATTTCAGCAAGTTTTGGGGCCAATCCGGGAAATCTAAGTGCCTCAAATCTAACTCAAAAAAATTTCAGGTGTAAATCTGGGACACTAAAACTATAATATCTTTTAATCTAGGAATAAAAAATAAAAAACGTAAATTGGGAATTTCATTATGATGAAAAGGATATCCAAAAATGTAAAAACATCTAAGAACTGAGAAACTTGAAATTTAACTATTTTTGGGTGATGCAAGATTGCCCTTACACCACTAGATGCTCCTGCATCAAATTGAAATGCACATATATATACATTGATTGAACTTGAGCATGTCCATAGAAAATTCAAAATTTAACATGTACATGTTCATTTAAAATAAAAAAATATGATGCATAATTTGCATGTGTACAAATCATTAAACTAAACTATGTACATACATACAAATTTCAAAATTTAAGAACTATATATGTAAATTTTTAATACATGCACATACATACTAAACAATAAACTTAAAACATTCAAAAAAGCTCATTTTATGTCTAACACACACACACATATATATATTACAATTTTTCAGCAGGAGAAATCATGATCTAGTAGATAGTCATAAAATATATACTATTATATATTATTCATTATAAGGTCATAAATCCATGTCACTAAAATATCCATCTAGAACCAAAATCATAAATTCATGTCACTAAAAATATCCATCCAACCAAATTTATAAATTCATCACACAAAATATTCATTGTTCACCAAATTCATAAAACCATAACTATTTAAGATAATTTTCTTAATTTAGAAACTATTGTGGCTCTCTACTGCATCTCTTCATTTCTTTGTGTTTTCCTTTTCAGAATTGGAAGTTCTCCTCTCCTCTAGCCATTGTCGATGCTCATCTAAGATCTTATCCATAGCCCTAACAACATCAACAAGGGTTTGCATCCTAGATGCAAACATCCTCATAAGAGGTGCGACACATTCTTCTTTTTGAATAATTTTGATTTGATCTTGGATGGTTCTAACATTGGTATTGATTTGTGCATACAAGTGAGCATGTTCATTGATTTCAGGTGGTGGAGGTGGGGGGTTACGAGGTGGAGTGGGTGGAGGTGGAGATGAAGGTGGTGGAGATGGATGGTGTGGAGGCAGATTGTAAATATTATTGAATGGATCCATGTGATCTTTAAGATATGAGTGAACCTGCATTAGATTTGTAATTTCAAGATGTAGGATACATGTTTAGGAAATACCTTTAAACCATTCAATATAAATGGCCTTAAATAATTGAATACAAATGATAAAATATGTAAGCCTCATTTATATCTAAGGCACATGTTACTTGAATGAAAATACAATTAACTATTAATATTATATAATCTTGCATGATCTTATTATTGTTAAATTTGGTTTCCTTGGGAAACTTTGATCACCAAATTTTAAGAACTTCTTTGATCCCCTTAAGAAATGTCATATTGAGACCCCTTAAGAAATTGAAATAGGATTTAGGGTGACAGAATGACTTAAGGGGATCTACATCTAGTGAGGTCCTAGGAGAAAATGACATGGCTCAAGTGAATAAAATTTGGTGAAGTTGCCCAAGGCAACCAAATTTCATTAAAAGCCTTTAAAGAAAAAGTGATGGCTTTAGGGTTTAGGGTTTAAACTTTAGAGTTTAGGGTTTAGGGTAATAGGATAGCTTAAGGGGATCTACATGTAGTAAGATTCTAGGAAAAAATTACATGGCGTAAGGGAATGAAATTTGGTGGAGTTGCCTAAGGCAACCAAATTTCATTAAGAGCCTAAGAAAAAATGATGGATTTAGGGTTTAGGATTTAGGTTAATAGGATAACTTAAGGGGATATATGTAGTAAGATCCTATGACAAAATTACATGGCATAAGGAAATGAAATTTGGTGGATTTTTCTAAGACAACAAAATTTCACTTTAAGGTCAGGTAGGACAAAATGAATGGATTAGTGTTTAGGGTTTAGATTTTAGAGTTCAGGGTTTAGGGTTTACAGAACTTAGGGTGAAGTTTTGGTTCCCCTTGGAATATAATGAACTTGCAAGTTAGTGAAGAACATTTTCTTGTGGAATAGTTGATTGAGATCTACTCTTGTTTCAACTAACCAACCTAGATCATGAAATCAAATTCATATTATAATCTTGCATGATATTATTATTATTAAATTTGGTTTCCTTGGGAAACTTCACCAAATTTTAAGAACTTCTTTGATCCCCTTAAGAAATGTCATATTGGGACCCCTTAAGAAATCGATTTATGATTTAGGGTGATAGGATGGCTCAAGGGGATATAGATGTCTAGTGACGTCCAAATTTAGTCATACTATGACCTCATTAGTTTCATCTAGCTCTGGGTCAAAAGTTTTTACCCCTCTAATAAAAAAAAGTATCATGTTAAAAATGAATCAATCTATACATATCACAAAAATAACATACATCTATCAAAACAAGTAAAAATTTCCTCCTACATTAGAGGATGTCAAAATAAATATGAAATATTTTAATAATTATACTTGTAATCACTTATTAATAAGTTATATCATACATAATTTTAATCACATAATAAAGGAATAAATATACATATGTAGAAGATACAAAAATAAAAAGAGGCTACTCACATGGATCTTGATCCTTCTAGGAAGTGCCTTGATTGGTGTATTTCATGTAGAACTCTATGTAGGCATTGGGATCTTCACCTCTCTCCTTGTATATTTCCAACAATACCAATCACTCCCTCTATAGAATTATTTCCTTTTTTATTATCTAGTTCTTTTAATCTTCTAAATTAACCTCTTATTTATAGGAGCATAATATGAATCCTCCTCCTCTCTCTATTGTAATAATAGCCTAGTTCCTCCAACCTATCATCATGTACCTCCTCGCTTTCCCATGTAATAGGTGTACCTTAGGTGTTAAATGGTTCCATCTTGATCTCCTTATTGATGCATTTCTATCCTTCCACATAAATCTATATAGTATCAAAATATAGGTAATTTTATGGTTATTGAATCTCTCTTAATTGCTAAAGAATCCATTATGATTAAGGATGGGTGGATAATTATCTAGGATCACATATTAAAAGTCCTATAGAGGTCATGGTATGTGTTTATTAATACATATTTTCCCATACAAACCTCTTTCCATGTATTATCAACTCTCCTATATAATATACACCTTACTAGATTTAAATTTCATATGATATATACCCAAGTGTTTCCAATTGGAATTGCTATAATTATACTTTTATGGTATTCTAGATATTCATAATAGTTTTCATAAATCTACCAAATAGACCCATTCTTGACATTGAACCTACATAATTTTAGGTATGTCCAATGAAAGAAACTTTACCCATAGCACTCTCACTCACACTCTCCTATCTTGTGGATATAATAGAATAAAGTTTTCTTCCAATAATTTAGATCCCTAATGATCATGTCTAAGAGTCATAGAGAGTGATCATCCACTCTTCATAAACTTGTAGAAACTAAAAGGTTTTATATTATGTGTTCAAATAAGTGAAACATTACAAAAAGCTCTACTGAATGGTGACAACAGAGGGTTTTTTAAGGAAGCCAAATTTCATTTTAAGGTCCTAAGACAAAATTCAAATGCTTTAGTGTTGAGGGTTTAGATTTTACAGTTCAGGGTCTAGGGTTTAGAAAACTTAGGGTGAAGTTTGGGCGGCCCTTGTAATAATTTAGACTTGCAAGTTAATGCCAATTGGAATAGATTGTACATGCTTGGATTTATGAATTTTCTAAATAAATTTGCAAACAAACATTGATAAACTTTGTGAATTTTAACTATTCTTTAACATATTGTTTTCTAATCTAATTATAATTTAACATTGAAACTAAATTTTAACATATCATTTTTTTCATACAATGCAAATAAAATTTAAAACATTTAAGCGATGCAAATGATTTTTTTTTAGCTCGAAATTACCTAGTTTTCAAAATCAAAATGATTTGTTCGATTTCAATTTAGGGTTTTAACAAAAAAAATCTTCCAATTCAATTTAGGGTTTCAATTTCTAAGCAATTAGGGTTTTTAATGCAATTTTTTCATTTTAGTTCAAACTAGGGTTTTCAAATTCATTTTTTTCATTTGATTTGAATTTAGGTTTCAAAAAAGCTTGATTAGGGTTTCTAAATGAAATTTTTTATTTCATTTCAATTTCTAATTTCTAGGGTTTTGAAATGCATTTTTTTTTTAGTTTCAATTAGTTTTTCAAATTCAATTTTTTGGTTTAATCAAACAATTTAAGTTTCAAAAGTTAAATTTTGTTTGCAAAACACAATTCAAGGTTCATTTTTTCATTTCTATTAAAAAATCTTTAGGTTCCATTGCATTTTTTCATCTATTTTTACAATTACTCATTTCTACTATAACAGGAAAAAAATGCTCAAAACGTGAAATAAATTTTAAAAAAACATGCTAAAATCACTTATTTCTTCACAATTTCAATAAAAAATGCAAAAATGCAAAAAAAAGGGGCATAGGTGGGTACCTGGAGCTATTTGTGGGGGTCGCTATCACCTGTACTCGAGATACCATCTGCTACAAAATGAACTCTATTTGTTTATAAAAAATAAATAGCATTATCAAACAAGATCCCGATTTGTACAAAATGAGATCCTGATTTTTACAAATCAGGATCCCATTGCATAGTAATCGGGATCCCATTCCTTCTTTGTTGGTTCAGGATCCTGTAGGAAATGGGATCCCAATTTTTAAAAAGCGGGATCCCGTTTCATATTTAGGCTCAAAATCTCGAAGCTAAACGGGATCCTGATTTTTAAAATCAAGATCCCATTTATTAAAATCAGGATCCCGTTTTTGCAAAGCTGATTTCAATTTTTTGGCTAAGGCAAAAACTTGCACATTTCGTGGACTCAACTTTGTGCACTTACCCTATTGTCTTTTGGGATCCTTTTATGTCTTGGATTTTTTCATTCCTCTATTTCAATTCCCTATTTCTAGATCCTTGCTTTAGATTTTTTTTTTTTTTAGACTATAGGAATTGGTTAGGTATCCGTCCCCCTATATACTGTAGTGCGCTTGGTAAAACAATTTCACGTGACCGATGGCACTGACACGACACGCCCTCTAATACCATGAGTTTGGGGGGAGACTAGACCTCGTGACCTCTTTCCTACAACAAGATGCTTTAGCCAATCGAGCTAGGCCCTCCGCCCCAATCCCTACTTTAGATTTGAGATTTATTTCCTTAGGGATTTCTTTTATTGTTGCTATCTTAATTCTTGCATAAAGATAAGAGTTTTTTTTAAGTAGAGGAACATAAATTTTTACTAATGCTCCCAAAGACCTTCCAATCTTATCTAAGCATTCCTCAGACTAGAATTTGTGTGGTTCTTAGAATAATACTTGGTGATACCTTGAACAATCACAACTTCACATGTGGGCCCTTATTGTGAACTTGTGAAATCAAAGGATATTGCAATAAAGACACAAGCCAACACCTTCAAGATAGGTTTCATAAATTCAAAAACTTGTGACCTTCAACCAAAAGCCAAAAATGAACTCGTGACAAAATAATTCTGCACAATAAATCAAGGGATCGACACATGGATCTGATGTGGAAAGTGGTGGGGTCAAAATTTTAAAGGCTTGGACAAGGTACTTAATTGATTTAATAAAGCATGAGTATTTAATGGATAAAAAATCATTAGAACCATAGGGCCAATTAAAAAATGAATAAAAAGACTTCGCAAGAAAACTTAAGCAACCCAAAATGGGTCAAAGAAGTCACTTTCAAATTAGAATATAAAGTGATGGGAAAAGATGGAGCCTTAGGGTTTTTTAAGTTTTAGGGATAAAAACTTAGGAAATTCATAGATGAAAATCCTATGATACTAAAGAAACTTATCAATAAGTAGGAATGAAAACAAATTTACAATATGTCTCACTAACAATAAAACTTTTGACTTATACCATTTTCATAGACATTGAAGTACCAATTTGTAATTATAGTTTGGTAGGTCATAATGATGGCTAAACAAAAGATCTATTTGTAATATGATTAGTTTTTTGTTTGATCATGTTTTAGTTTGACAGTTTATGTTTACTAAAAAATGAGTGTAACTTGAACTTGTACTAATGTAATGTTTATCTTGTAATCTCTAACATGTTTCTTGGTGTAGGGTTTAGAGTTTAAATAGGTTTGGTCATAGAAGATGATATGTATCTTTCTCCTTTGAACCTTTGGATAATGCCATCTTATTACTATATTAGCTATAGTACTATAGAGTTCATGTTGTATGATATTTTATCTATCATGTTTTATCATGTAGTGTTTACAATTTATATAGGTTGGTCAATAGAAGATTATATATATATATATATATATATATATATATATATATATATTCTTTAAGCCTACATGATGTAACATCTTATTACGATATGAGGAATAGTAGTAATAATATTTCATGTATTAAAGTTTTCTATCATGTTTTGCTTTGTTGGGTTTGGAATTTAAATAGATTTTGCATATTTGTGTTTTCCATTTAGAAATTAAACATCATATATCTCAAATGATCAACTTACAACTTGAAATTGATTTGGTTGAATGTTTGTTTGGTCTAAAGTATTAAATTTACAAACTATATCAAGCATATAAGCATTTATAGTATATAAAGCATATAAGAATTTATAATATATAAAGCATATAAGCATTTATAGTATATAAAGCATATACGCATTGAGTAGATAGTAGTGTGCAATTTGAATAGATAGCAATATTCAATTTGAACTATGGAGGAATTATTTTGATGGGTTAGAATAAAATTGGACTAGAAAAATGAATGTATTAATAGCAAAATATAGGAGGACATGTTGATTTGTGCACTTTCATTTGATTGGTTGAATTTGAATTGTTGGATCGATTCATTTGAGATGAATAGATGAATTTGATGGATGTTTAAAATTTTGAATTTTGTAATAAGTTTAGCATTTTATTGATTTGGTTGAATGTTTGTTTGGTACAATACATCTTAAATTTTTGTCCTCTTATTTTGAAGGCTTGATTGGTGAGCCTTAATCATGAAGTGACCAATAGTTATGAAAATATCTCTTGTTAAAATTAAGTTGATGAGGAGACATGCGATGCATTTATTTGTCTGATAGGATACTTGGCAATGCATTTCATTTATGAAGGACTTTATATTAGACTAACAATAATTTATTTTAGATGGTTGCTTCATATGTATCTAAGACAATTAATATGTCTATGTTTAAAATATCATGGGTATCGGAAACAATTTCCATGCAAGTGCACTCACACAGACTTTTCATGGAAATATGACGAGTCTTGTATGGAAATTATAATTGTCTTTCCTTATGTCACTTTTTTTGCAGCGGTCAGTACACGGCTGATTACTAATTGACTAGACTTACAGAGTTGCCAAGTAAACAACAAATATCTTTAACATCACCTAAGAATTCAGATGCACAAAAGACCCAACTATTCAAATATTTTGGATGGATAATCTCGACAAATGAGGCGTACAACACAAAAGTAAACGAAGGCAGGCTGTCAATAATCTCGATCCCACTCACAGAATTTTTATACAAATAATTACTAGACTTTCAGACTTAGCCGTATGAATGAAGGCAGCCGTGAGACGTGAGAAGTGCATTATAAAAAGTAAAATAAAAATCACATTAAAGTCATAAATTGAAGATCTAAACTTTTCTATTGATCAGATTTTCCATAGAAAATTACAGAAGACTATTGAATTTTCTTTTGATGGAGAAAGAGAGGAAAATGATGGGCAAGTAAGTGATAGTGCAGAGTTTCTGTATGAACGAAGGCAGTCGTGAGAAGTGCATTATAAACATGACATTAAAGTCATAAATTGAAGATCTGAACTTTTCTATTGATCAGATTTGCCATAGAAAATTACACAAGACTCTTGAATTTTCTTTTGATGGAGAATGAGAGGAAAATGATGGGCAAGTAAGTGATAGTGCAGAGTTGCCATGTGGAAATAAAATAGCCACTTGACTCATGCATTCAAACAGCCGTGTGGAAATAAAACAGTCTAGAAGACGTAAAGATTGTGGTATAAATATGATAAAAGACATCACTATTGACTAGACTTGTGTAGAAGATTAAATAAACTTTAATGACTTTGACTTACTTCTTTAATCAAATAATATTTGAAGTTTAATTGTCTCATCTAAATTTATAAAAACTATAAATTTACTTTATTTTAAAAAACTTAAGAATTTAGATTTATTTAATAATTTTTATAACAATTGTTTTCAAATTTAGAATTTTTTTTATCATATTTAAAAATAAAAAAATTAATTGTATAATAATTTTTTTAGTCATATTATATTTCATTATAATGAGATATTATTTTTAATACAACACCTCTAAATCAATATAGCTTTTTACTTCTCTTTAAAATTACTTAAACAATCAATTAAACTTAAATTTTTCACTTTTATTTTTTTAAATTAATTTATGAATCCATTTTGTCCTCCTCTTTAAAAAAATTAATATGCATGCTTAACATATATCTCTTTTTTAGAAAATAAGATTTAAATTATATCCCATCACTTTCCTTTCTATTTTTAAAATCTAAGAATTTTGTAATATTAATTTGCAAGTATTTATAATAACCAATAAGTCATTTCTCATTGGCTTGCTGTACAATGACATATCATTTAATAAGTATATATTTTTATTTTTAAGTTAACTTGTATTTTAAATTATTTATAGGTGACTCAAAAACATAAATTTGATCATTGAATAAGATGATCCTAAATTAGAGTTAACTCAAACATGATAAAATAGTAAATCATAAATTTTTTAAATAGAGTTTATTAATTTTTAATATTCAAAATCATAAGGACAACATTATGTCAGCTACAAAAGTCCAAGCCTCTCTTCGCTTTTAATATATAAATTTGTTCAACTTACATTTTATTAATACTTTTGAGTAAGTGGGGTAATATATCTATTATTGATGAAATTCACTTGAGAAGGTTATATTTTTCTCATGTCATTCAATCTGTTTAGTTGAACAATGTGGTAGCATATAATGGATATATTACTTGGTAGGTTTAGGAATAAGTGTAATAAATGTGACATTAGGGTGATGTATTGGAATAAGTATGTATAAGAATAATGTAAGGACTAACTCCATAGGAATATGTGTATATGGATATGTAAAGGTTAGTGGAATGAACCCAAAATGTACATGTATAAAGGCATTTCCTCAAAATAGACACAAAACTACATGAGAAATGGCATGGTATGTAAATTTCACTATTAGAATAATGTAGAAAATAAAGCGCACTAGGTGCAAATATATATAAAGGATAAATTAGCATTATTCAAACATTAGATAAATTAGGATTTGAGATTGACAATTGAGTAATATGATATTAGAAGTAGATTGAATTAACAAAGACAAAATAAAGCTTACCTTGAAATTGATGCAATATTGAATTTGACTATTGAAATATTATAATACACTAAGGGCATGATAGTGTGTTTCACTTCCAACATTATTGCCACCAAGATTAGCATTTTTTAGCATTTAGTATATTCTGTCAATTATATTAAAGAAATTGTTAAGAATTTAAAGATCATGTAAACTAGTGATTTGTGTCATTTTCTTTTTAGACTCAATTTATAATTTTGAATTTAAAAAATCTACCATTTTTTTGTTAGTTTTCAATATTTTGTAATACTTTATTATTATTTTAAAGTGTAAAATTTAACCATAATGTATAACATTTATTGCAAATGACTTTTTAACATAGAATTAGATATTTATCCAAATTGATTTTTTCATTAAAACATAGACATCAATGTAAAGTTTGGTGCAATTTTTTAAATCTTCTTAAACCTAATGCATTTTTGCCAATTCTTTTCTCCTCTCTATTTTACCCCAAGTTTAGTGTGCAAGTAAAACTAGGTAATAAAGCATACCAAACTATAATAACTATGATAAGAAAAGAAAAATAATTTTTCAATTTAGAAATATACGAAATTGAAATAAGTGTATGCCTTATTTGTCTCCAATATGCCACAGGCATCCATCAAACCTATCATATCATCAAAAGAAAAGCACTAACCTATGAAACTATGCATAACATTCAAATATAATGAATAGATAATATTTCCTCTCAAATTGTAAATTTTAAGAAAGAATGCATACAAATTAAGGAGAAAAAATAAAAGTAAAAAAATTGTGACTAAAAGTTGAGTGCAAGAATATAACACAATTTATGTAAATGTAAAATTGAGTGGAGAAAGCATGCCTATAATATATAAAATCATATGCAGTTGAGCAATGTGTATGAAAAATGTGGATGACCGAAGGCTACCAATTTTATCTCTTAAGAGAAAGAATGTGAATATAAATGGTCTATAAAAAGAGACTACATTGCACCCAAGTGGCAAGATCAAGTGAAAATATAGATAGAACATGAAACTATAGACTAATATAATTTATAATAGGTAATATATAAGATAGTGTGAAAAAAGAGACTAACCAATTATGCTAATATACTTAGGTAGTAATATTTGGCTCTAGAAAATAAATATTAACCCATAATCTAGTGCAATAATTAGATAAAATAAAACTATGAATATAAATATAAAAACACAATAGAATTAGTTCCAAGAGACATACAAAGGCCCGTGATAATATATCTATAATTAAAAATATAGCATAAAGGAAACCTCACAATATATAACCTCATAGCTTCCAAATTAAAGAGAAAAAAGTAAAAATAGAATCAATGAAAGAAGAAGAATATGTGTGAAATCAAATGTTATCATGTCCTACTTAAGTAATGTTTAGAAATAGGTGCAATATTAGACTTAAGATAGAACATATCAAAGGTGAATAAAATATTACATTGGCGTCTTGTTGGAAAATGTGTAGATACTATGTTGTCATTGATGTTGACATCTGTTAGTGTTGTCACTAATGTCAAACTTGTTAATAAATGCATTCATATGGAAGGACAATTCATGGTTGGTTATCAAAGTCTTATAAATGTTCAAGATTGTCTCATCTGTTGAAGTTATCACTTGTACATCATTGATTCTTTGTAGGATGATAGAAGCCTTGGTTGAAAAAGGTTCAAATCTGCCTTAAGGCATAGGATTGGCCTCACAGGATCACCTTCAAAGGTTCCACATTCCTCAACAAATGGATTTTTAACCTTGTGGTTCGAAGAGTAGATCTAAACAAGTGAAAGGTAGGAATATTCCATGTATCCTTGAGTATGTTCTACCGTAGTATGTTTTAGAGTTGTCAGAGTGTGTGTTTTGCTAAGTCCCAGTAGATGTATGGTAAGTGAGATCTATATGTCTTTGTACTCCATTGTGTCACATTGCTTTGCCTTGTGATTTTGAAGATATGTTTATGAAGGTGATATGTCTACTCAGTTGTAATTTTAGATGATTTCATTCACCTATGGTGGCTCTATAGATGACAAGATGTTTCCTATGTTCTGGCAACCTAGTAAGTTGATCTATTGATGTCTAATCGATCTACGCTGGCATATTATGGTTCAAGAATGTATGTAGAGGCTTTGTAATATATGGTGAAAGCTTATTAAGCTCTTTGGTTGATCTACAAGATGGTATCTACTCATTTCCTCCACCGATTTGTCTTGAATCATTGTCTCCTAAAATTGAAGTGGTTGTACCAGCATGAATTGGTTTAAAATATCAAAGGGAATGCACAAGAATGTTGTTACGTTCTTTATTATATTGTTGAAGTGGTTTGAAAAATATTTTTTGGTCTCTCTAATACCGCCTTGTTCTGGAGTTGATGTTTTGATAGTTTGTTTACTTGTCGGGTTGACTTGTCATGATTGGTTGTTTGTGCCAAGTGTTCATGAATGTGCACTAGTTTTGAAGATATGTTTTATGAAGGATGGGTCGTAGATACCTCTCTTCTTGGAATGCATAAGATTTCCTTCCATTGCAAATGATTTTTGAGGTCAAATTCATTGAAAATACTATAATCTTATATCTTATGTTTGTAGCCAACTAAGAGAACCTTTTTGAAGGATGTGGATGATATAAATAGAAGATTAAAAATGTTGTGAAGGGATTGCAAGGATATGATGATTTTTCTATATTAGATAATGTGTGAGTTGTGTTCAACAAAATATATTTTGATCATGAAATGTGCGAAAGATCAATTCTGATAAATTAGTAGTGAATTGAAGAAACCTATAAAGAAGATTGTGAGTCTATAAATGGGTAAGTTTGCTAAAAGCAGTGGGCTCTAAGCAAAATAGCTTGTTGAAGAATTTTTTTTTACCAAAGGTAGTGAGCTAGAGGTTATTAATGTACTAAACTAATCCTATTCTGTAGAGGTAGTGAACCTTAGTTGTGAAAGTTGTAGTGAATAGGGAGTAGTGTAATTCCTTTAGTTAAAAACCATGAAATCCTATTGTAAAAAAATATTCTATTTGTGATGTTGGATTTGGAAATTAGATCCAAGTAGCTTAATCATCATGGTTTTTCCTTTGTAGGGTTTTCTACGTAAATTTGGTGTTATGGATATGTGCATTTGTTTTCTTCTCCTTATCATGTTTTGATCGATTAATTGTTGTTGAATAAAAGAAATTTTTTAAGTACTAATTCACCCCCTCTCTCATACTTACTATTGTGTGTTCAAAACATCTCCCCTTAATTTTAACTTATGAGGAAAAATAAATAGGTCCTAGGAACAAGACCTACTTAGGTACTCATGTACATAAATATCTCTCATAAATGAGTGAATGGAGAAAGCCCATAGGAAAACTCCCCTTAAAAAAGAGAAAATCCCTCTCTCAAAATAGAGAAAGAAAGGAAGAATTAAACTTAGCCCCCAAATATGTAGCCTCTTGGTGTCCTTACAAGATCAGTGTATCTACATAGTAGAAAGATAATGCGAATGAAGAATGTATCAAATTGAGTGTTGAAGTAGGTCCTTATGCAATAAATGATGCACCTTCCTTTTGGAAGAAATAATTTCCACTCCAAAAATGGAATTAAGGGAAGGATTAGGAAGAACTCTAGAAAATACATGCATATCTCTAAGTTAGTGTTAGATGTGCCAATGTTCAATTAAGATTGATAGGCCTAAATATAGAATATTGTAATAAGAAAGCATGAAATTATAGAGAGAGAGTGGTATGGTTTATAAGTAACCTCATGGGGATATAACTAAATTCCTACAAAAGATTTCAACATGAATGATAATGAAGGTGAACCATAGGATTTAGGAGCTACATGTTGGAAAATAAAGGATAGACAACTGAGAGGGGGGGTGAATCAGTTTTCACAAAATAATAAACTTTTCAAACTTTACTTAACTTAATCTTAGATCCGATGAATAAGCAATTAACCATAAAAAATTAACACATTAGAGAGACATAGAACACCAATATTTTTTACATGGAAACCCTATTAGGGGAAAAACCATAGTGGATGTTAGTCCACAGGATTATACTTTGTTAAAATTATAATTAAATCAATAAGGGGAATGCACATGCATTCAGGCATGCTACCTAGAGCTCACTACTCAATTGCAAAAGGGGCTCACTGCCCAAAAATACAGAATAGGATTAAAATTTGGAGGGTATGAACTAACAAAATAGCTTCTCTACAAGCCTGATTACAGTTCCAATTAAGCACAAAAAACTCCTTCACAAACTAATTCACTCTTCACTCGATCTCCTTCAAACTCTGCTCTATAATTGAATGATATTCTCACATACACACATAAGAGCACACTCATCACCTTCTCAACACACTACACCAATGAAAAAATCACTCTTATATATCCGCTACATGAGATTTCATTAATAACTTAGTCAACTAGGAAAATAAAACATATTTTCAATGTTGGCCCAAATTTACAAATAAATTTTTAATGTGAATCCACCAAGGTTAGCCACAACATAGTGGGGACCCAAATTAATATATCCACCACAAAAAGACTTCAATTAATTTCACCTTGAAGATCCACATGTTAGTGAAATGGTAAATTTGTATGTAGAAGTTTTATAAGATGCTAGACTTAGTGATGTTGACATTGATGATATTCGGAGAGATGAAAATTTTATAGAATTTGTTGAAAACAAAAAAGAAAAATAATTTGTTGTAAATGAAAAAAAAACCTGTATTTTTGATGAAAATGAAAGTGAAAACCATTTTGTTGATAAAAATGAAGATGAAAATGTAAATGAAAATGAAGATGAAGATGAAAATGAAGATGAAAATCTAGAATGTGATGTTGAATTGAATGAAAATACTTTTTTTTAAATTGGAAGTCATGGTGTTTTCGATAATCTTCCTGGTCAAATTTCCTGGAGGCAAATAAGAACACATGCAAATAGAATATACACCAAATTCTTTTATCGTAAAAAAATTGTATTTCAATGTCAACTAATGATGCAATCGATGAGAATGCAAAAAATGAGGAAAGTAATGAAAATGTTAGGCTTTTATGTTCAACCAAAAAGAAAAGATCAATCATTAAAACATGTTATGTCGACTGTTGTTAGTGCCCTTCAATCTATTGGGAAAAATAGTCCATCTAAAGATAAAAATGCAGCAAGAAGAGCTATAACAACTACTATAGTTAATAAAGAAACTTTGACTAAATTAATGGTAAGCAATATTAGTGAAGTTTTAAAAATACATATTAAAATATTGCTAAGTGCAGAAAAAAGAAGAGAAAGTATAGAAAATGATCCTATCAATCAATGTTGGAGTTTCAATGGACGACTACCGAGGTCTGATATAAAATTGAATGTTGAAATTAAATCTTTAATTGAAAAATATTGGCATGATAATACTAGGGTTTCATCTAATGTTAGAGATGTTTTATAATTAAGGGTGGGGTCCAAAGTTCATGATACTCACCCAAAACACCTATTAGATACAACACAAATTGACTTTTATAGAAAATTTTGTAGCGATTCAGTGTTACCTGGTAATATTAAAATAATTCAAAGGTCTTTTGAAAAATGTAAACCCTAGTATGTAAAAATTAATAAGCAACGAATATCTTGTTGCTATAAAATACATGTTCAATTTCGTTATTTTTATGATGTTTTTCGATATATATGTTGTACCTTGCATACTAACATGATTATATAGGATTGTGGTATTGATATGTTACATGAAGCAATAAGAGAGTTTATTTCAAGTTTTTTTTGTGAAAAATCTAATGATAAATTATTTTATTTAAGTTCTTATATTTTTGGACAATGCATTAACTATGGAAATATTTCATTTTTAAAAATTTGTTTGCATGAAAGTGTTGATCATGATTTTGGACAACAATTAGTAGATGTCAAAAGATTTAGGAATGTTCACTATTCTTTAAAAGATGGAAAAATAGGAAAGCGTTGTGATTTAGTTACAAAAAAAGTTAATGTGCATGCATTCATGAGTGAATTTAAGAATAAAATTGTACCAAAATATGTCATGGACTCTGAACATGCTCGATGGCTTGATGGCCAATTTATCACATTTAGAAACACATTTCCAATTGGTACTATACTTTTAGTGATTAATTTTGCAGAGAATTATACTCTCGGTTCGCAAGAGGAAATTCAATCTCAATATTATAATTCAGTGCAAGTAGCTATGTTTGTCCATATTATTTATAGACATGTAGATGATAGCACTGAGGATGATAGAAATTTTTTGAGGGAGTATCATTTTTATTTGAGTGGCAATCGGTTACACTCGTTAGAGTTTGTTCAATACTGTTTCAGTATATTTTATAGAAATTTAAGAGAAAGAGGAATCTAGATGAAAGAAGACCTAATATGGTCAGATAGTTGTATGGGGCAGTTCAAGAATGCTTGAATGTTCTATTGGTTAAGTAGGGTTCACAAGGAACTTAATGTCCAACATATATGGAGTTTTTTTGAAGCTGGGCATGGTAAAGGAGAACATGATGGAGTTGGTGCGTGTGTCAAAAGAATTCTTGCTAGAGAACAATTAAAATTTGAGCATTCGATAAAATTTAAAGATGCACGTGAGATTGTGGATTGGTGTAATAGAAGATTATCTGCACCTAGTTTGAGTGATTACTCTACAATTCATCGATTCTTTTGGTTGGTGGAAGAAGAGAACATTGTACTTAGAGTTGATTGTGAGACAATCAATGGATCTACTAAATGGCACTCATTTAGGAGTGTGACGACAATCACATGGACTATTTGGACAAGGGAGCTTACATGTTTTTTCTAGTTTTGTATCTCAAGAGATTGGGAAGCATGTGAAAATACATAATGGGTTGAATAATGGGAGCAAAGATCGTTGACACTTGCATAAGCACATAATCAATATGAATGAACTATTGAAGAAAATGATCAAGTGTTTACATATGAAGATTATGACCATGTTTCAGACCTTGTACAAGAAGGTAATTTTAATTCAATTTATTTCATTTTATTTTACTTTATTAAGTTATTTTGTAATACTAATTTATTTATATGGATATCCTCAAGTTATTAAATCAAATTTTGTTGGCAGGATATGTGTATGCTGTTATTGCACCTGAGGGGAATGAAGAGCAAATAGAATATTAGTTGGCTTGTTGTGTGGAAACTAAACATAATTTAATAACACCTCAAGAAGATGATGATGGCTTTTGTTATCCAATAGGTATGGTGATCCCCTTAAGACACCCCCTTAAGCAAATTTTGATAACAAGTTTTAGATCCCCTTAAGCAATTTTTTAGAACAAGTCTTTGATCCCCTTAAGAAAATTTTGAGAACCTATTTGATGATGGTTTTTGAACATGTTTTCCAATAGGATCAGTGGTGGTTGTTGGCACTTGGCTACGAAAATACCTGAGAAGAAAGAATGGTCTACCT
Organism: Sequoia sempervirens; assembly: GCA_007258455.2. NCBI lineage: Eukaryota > Viridiplantae > Streptophyta > Pinopsida > Cupressales > Cupressaceae > Sequoia > Sequoia sempervirens. The sequence goes on from VDFB02075321.1 coordinate 440,387,930, forward strand.
ACATTCGAAGACTATGAAACACATAAAAAGATTATACATTATTCACATTTGGTGGTGGCAACAAATATAAAACTAGAGCGGTATCATGGAAGACCTTAAAAAAAAGTGTGATGGTCAATTTCTGTGGAAGAGCATGAGGCAATCATATATGCATTGCAAAAAAGAGAGGATGCAGATGGTACAATGGAATAAGTAAATACAGGTAAATATAGTTTTAGTTTTATTTTGTCCTTTTAAATACATTAAATACATGTTTCGACATTGGTCAAGTGTGTTATTAGTTGAAATTGATTTAAATTGCCTTTTATACATCCTTAAGGCATAATCACAAAAAGGATCTAGTCCATGCATATTCAACCTAGACAACATGGAATACTTGGTAAAAATAGGTAATTATTAGTTAAATTATATTTAAATACATGTTTTGATTACATATTGATATTGCTTGTACATTAATAGTTAAAATTGATTTATTGTCATTTTTTGTATCCTTAAGCCATCATTGCATTGATCTCATACTTTGAAACAAAAAGGAGAGGATGCCTGGATTCAACCTACAAACATGTGTGGAATACTTTTAAATGCAGGTACTTGAGTTTTGTACATATAGATAGTTTTATATAAATTAAAATATGTATGTTTTGATGATTTCATTGATATTGCTTGTACCTTTTTGATATCAGGTGGTGTGAAGACCTACTACATTCTAGCCACAAGTTTGAGATGTTCTTGAGATGGCATATCCAAATTTTGTAAACATTGTTTTGAGATGACATATATGTACATACATACTTACAGAATTAAACATACTCTATGTACTTTTATGTATCAAATCAATATTCTATATATTTTGTTTGTTAAATGTGCATGTTTTTCTACTTTGAAACTTTATGTCTAATTGTATAATCATTAAATATCATGCATACATTATTGTTAAATCAATTATATCCTTAAGACATATTATGACCCCTTAATACATCCCCTTAATAAATTCTATTATGACCCCTTAAGACCCCTTAAGACATCCCCTTAAGAAATTCTATTATGACCCCTTTAGACATCCCCTTAAGACCCCTTAAGACATCCCCTTAAGATGTTCTATTATGACCCCTTTAGACATCCCCTTAAGACGTTCTATTATGACCCCTTTAGACATCCCCTTAAGACCCCTTAAAACATCCCCTTAATGTGTTTTATTATTTTAGGCATCCCCTTAAGACCCCTTAAGACATCCCCTTAAGATGTTCTATTCTGACCCCTTTAGACATCCTCTTAAGACCCCTTAAGACATCCCCTTAAGACATTGTATTATGTCCCCTTTAGACATCCCCTTAAGACCCCTTAAGACATCCCCTTAAGATGTATAACCCCTTAATACATACCCTTAAGATGTATTATAACCCCTTAAGACATCCTCTTAAGATGTCATTATTTGTTTTGACAAATTATAAATTAGTGTTAGATGTTATTATTTATAGAATTTATTAATTCTTTTATTCTCTAATCTTCTATGGTATGGTTTATTTCTTAAAATTTTATCCTTTCTAGTATATAAGTAGACTACTTTTGTTTGTAAATTATGATTTATTGACTAATTATTGATTCACATGAATTGAATAAGTTCATTGAGTAATTATCACTATTTATTGAATGTACATATCATGTATATCATGTATGAAATCACTAAATTTGTAAAGTATAACTATTAAAATGTCCTATATTAATATCATGTATGAGATCACTAAATTTCACATTAATGTCTTGACTATGAACATAAAATGCATAAATGTACATGTGTAAATTAAAATTTCAAACAATAATAAAGTCCATAATTTATGTAACATATTAAGTGCATGTAACCAATATATTAAGCGCATGAAATAAAGTCCAACTAAGTACTTGAGCCATGAAATATAAAGTCCAATAGAGTACATGAGAAACCAGAAATATAGTCCATGAAATAAACAAATATAACACATAAAATCACATGTTTCTAGGTCATGTATTGTCTCTATAATCAAGAGACCTCTTCACACCATGCGAAATATGCAGATGACCTGAAACAATCTATACAAGAGAAAGATGAAATTAGATGTAAGACAATGAAAAATGATTTAATGATAATTTAATATATAATCCATCATAAAATTAAATTACCATCATATCTATGTCTGGATGCTCCGGTGCACCTAAAACAACCTCTAAATTCTCTAAATCAATCTATATAAACAAGACAAAGAAATTTGAAATTAGATGTACTACTCTACAATTAATTTTTTTTAATTCAATTTAATTTATAATTTATCATATTTTAATTGTACCATATTTTGAGGTTGTGCACCAGGCTCTTCTCCAGGACCTATCTGTACATGCTCAACTACAAGATGTGTCTCATGCTATAAAAGAAAAAGAATATGTAACAAATCTCATATTATGTATATATTCAATTTAAAATTTAAAATTTAAGTTATATTCAAAATATGTAATTTATAATTGACTTTAAATATAATAAAAAAATTAAATTACCATTTGATCTAGAGCCTACTCTACATGTCCTCTTGGTGGTGTAGCTATATCTGGGCCAGGGCTGAAAGTTGCACTAACAAAGTCCTACAAGATCAAAATTAAAGCATGTAAAATTGAATTAGGTTAATATATATATATATATATATATATATATATATATATATATATATATTCAAGTTTGCACATTTTATGTAGAAAGTTTTGTAAACAACCTGGAAATCAGTGGCCTCACGAGTAGCTACAACATCAAATGTTTTCCCGATGCCCATTCTTATTGTGGTATCAACCTAGACATACATGTACATAAACATTTAATGCTTATAATATTTACAAGTGTTCATGCATGCATCTCATATATCTTGTGAATTCAAAATTCATAAAATTGTAACTATACTAATGTAAACTTTTAAAAAAATTACAATATGAATGTACCTGCCCCTGATCTATGACACCCGATAGTGGAGGAGTGGTTGACAATCCCTCAGGAGGAATCGACGTGGATGTTGATTGACTTGCCTAAACCAACATAAATATTTCAAACATATATGTGATTCAATTATAAATTTAAAACTCAAGTTAAATTTATGATTTCATATATAATTTTAAAAATTGAAATCAAAATACCCCATAAGGGTTGCTGAGTATGACTGGTGTCGATATATGTACTTGTGGAACAGATGATTGCCCCATCGTTAGTGTCATCTATACACCATACAATTTGATTGTTAAAATGTATTGCAAACTTTTTTTTGATATATACATCCATAAAAATTCTTATAAAATGAACGTACATCTAGATGCATATTTATACCTATGTCGCAGTGTCCTCAATGTGATGGTCTACTATAAGAAACTCTAAAAATGAACTGATGTGACCAGATGAAGCACTAGAATCTCCCTGTCCACCTGAACTAGGTGTGGCCTAATCAGGTCTGTAGCATACTTGATGACAACTAGTACATATATGGGGGATGGGCCTCGACACTCCTGGTACTCAGACCAACTCCATAAAAAACTCCTCCATCATCATCATCTCTATGCTCCCCACCCATTATCGCAGAAGCATGCTGATCAAGGTCTCCTGCAAGTGTACTAAGGGAACCTAATGTTGAGACCAGAGCTCGATGATGTACAAGTGTGAGAATGGGAGGACCAGGAGCAACAATAAGGGGTTGTGCATGCACAAGGCATTGGGGATCAACCCTTGCCCCTAACCTCTATTGTGGCATGCCGCCACCAACACCCTGAAATGATCTAAAATCAAAATAATTGGGATTTTTCCCCAAAACAAACTCTACATACAGTTTTATCAAAAAATACAATGGGCACTCCCAATTAGCATGTGGGGGACTATCAAAAACTGATGAGGGCACAACCAGAGACACAAAAAATAACCCACAAACAAAAGAATAATTTTATTTAGAAAATGGAGCTTCTTACATGTAGAGGATCTCAAATCCCCAAGTTCTACAACACATGCAAGCTACGAAAAGTTTCAGAATAACCCTTTCGCAACATGGGAGCTTGTCCCCTAAAAGATTGCCCAAAAATTAGAAAACCTACCCATAAATAGAGCTCCTCATTAGTTTAGAGCCAAAACAACATTCAAATTGAGTTTAGGCGGTTTGGCACCAAAAATTTACAACATGAAGTTCAAATTTTAAAAGAGTATTTGCAATGGTATCTTCTAGAAAGTGCGCCAACTTCCCGGGGCCATAAATTTTGATCCAGGACTCCAATTCACGAACCATTTGAACCGTTGGAAAGGTCTCAGAGTCAAGAACGCACTCAAAATTTGACATGCCAATTTTGGCAA
>VDFB02075321.1:440392371-440470833 GCA_007258455.2 Sequoia sempervirens
CGAATACTTTCTCTTGGCATCATTTAACTTTTCACTGAAATAGGCAATGGGCTTACCTTCTTGGCTCAACATTGTTCCAATGGCACAACCACTAGCATCACAATCCACCTGAAACAACTTGTTAAAATCTGGGAGGGCTAGAATAGGTTTCCCTTTCACCTTTTGCTTCAACAGTTCAAAAATTTTTGCCACTCCACTGCTCCACTTGAATTCTTTTCTATCCCCTCTCATTGTTTCAGTCAGGGGTCCAAATATACTACTGAAGTTTCTAATGAACTTCCTATAAAAACTAGCCAAACCATAGAAAGATCTCACCTCGGTAGCAGTTCTTGGGGTAGGCCATTCTAGAATAGCCTTCACCTTCTCTGGGTCCATCTTGAGACCTTCTGCTGAGACAACAAATCCCAAGTACACTAACTCCCTCTTCACAAAATTGCACTTCTTTAGATTAATCAACAGTTTGTCTTCTCTTAACTTCTCAAAGGCTCTCTGAATATGCATTAGAGGCTCATCCAACGTCTTACTGAAAATCAAAATATCATCTAAATACACAATAACAAAACTTCCCAGAAATTCTTTTAGTGCCTCATTCATGAGCCGCATGAATGTGCTTGGTGCATTGGTTAGCCCAAAAGGCATGACTAACCACTCGTACAAGCCCTCTTTAGTCTTGAAGGCAGTCTTCCATTCATCTCCCTCTCGAATCTGGATTTGGTGATATCCACTCTTCAGATCAATCTTTGTGAAGTACTGAGCTCCACTCAAACAGTCCATCAGGTCATCCATCCTTGGCAGGGGAAATCTGTACTTGATTGTTATCTTGTTTATGGCTCGATAATCTGTACACATCCTCCATTCCCCATCCTTCTTTGGTGCTAGTACTGTAGGTACTGCACATGGACTCAAACTCTCTCGTATCAAACCCTTTCTCAACAACTCTTGAACTTGTCTATTCAAATCCTCATTTTCTACTGGAGTCATTCTATGGGCTGCCTTATTTGGCAAACTAGCTCTAGGAATCAAGTCAATCTGATGATTGATCTTCTTTATTGGTGGTAAACCCTTAGGAACATTATCAGAAACAATATCCTGAAACTCATCCAACATCCCAGAAACTTCTTCTAGAACCTTCTCACTATCCTCATTACTAACTCTAGGAATCAATGTATAAATACACACTTCATGCTTCATATACCTTCTAAAAAATTTCTTCCATCTTAGTATAACAAATTTAGCACTATTTCACATACCTTTCCCTTCTCGTGGCCTCTTTTAGGGTTTCAACTTGTGACGAACCCCATCTTTTGTCAAGGAATAAGTGTTTGCATGGCCATCATGTATAGCTCGCTTATCGAACTGCCATGGCCTCCCTAACAACATGTGACATGCATCCATGGGGATGATATCACAAAGTACCTCATCATGGTAGCTTCTGATCTTGAACTTTACTAGGCACTGCTCATTGACCAAAACTTTGTGGTCTTTCTACAACCAGGCAATCCGATACGGATGCGGGTGTCTTTCCCTCTTCAACTTCAACTTTGTGACCATCTCCTCTGACACCAGATTATTAGTGCTCCCGCCATCAATAATGACATCACAACATTTTCCTTCACACTTGCACCTTGTGCGAAACAAATTCTTCCTCTGTTCTGGTTCTTTTTCTTCAGTCACTAGGGCTCTCCTAATCACTAGAGCTTCTCCCCTTTCAGCATCATCTGAATGTTCAGATTGGGCCTCCTCATCTGCATGTGCGACCCTTCCATGACCTTCTGGCCTTTTGTCTGCCCTTCCTTGGTGTTGTGGACATTCATAGACTCGGTTCCCTTCTTCACCACACTGGAAACACGTCCCTCTGAAACCACCTCTTCCAGATCCTTGTCCATATCTCCCTCGTCCTCTACCTCTTTGATCACCACTGTTTTGATCACGAGGGTGGTAGGAGTTGTCATTCCTTTGGCTTCGGCTGGTACCCACATCTTCACTTTTCTTTTCATCATCATTTCAGCTTGCCGAAGGTCTGCCATTTCCCCTTCCGCTTTGACCTCCTCGTCCTTTTTGCTTGCTATCAAATCTTTTGTTCGGCTTCTCTTCTACCTTCAAAGCAAGCTAATACACATCCTCAATGGTGGTCATTCTGACTAGGCTTAACTCCTCCTGAATGCTCGGTCGTAACCCATTAAGATATTGGGCTACCTTCTCCTTATTGGATTCTGTGTGACCTATTCTAATGATTATCTTGTGGAAATCTTCAGTATATTCTTTCACAGATCTGCTTCCTTGCTTCAACCCTTGCAATTTCTTTAACAGATCTAACTCGTAGTCCACTGGTATGAATTTCTTCTTCAGTTTCTCTACCATGCGATCCCATCTGGTGATCTTGACCTTTCCTCTTCTATTTCTTTCCAACTGGACCTCTATCCACCAAATACTGGCATGGCCCTTCAGCTTCATTTTTGCAAACTTAACCCGATCTGGGTCCTCTATTTCCTCATACTCAAAATATTCTTCTAGCTCGTTGATCCAGTCGATCAACTCTTCTGGGTTCAGAATTCTAGAATAACTGGGGACTTCTGCTCTGGGTCTTTTTCTGATCTTTGAAATGGCCCTTATTAGCCGCATTTGGTCTTGATCAATTACTTCTTCTTCCTCTTCTACCTCTGAACCTTCTTCCTCTCCTTCATCCTCACTTTCCTCCCTCAGGTTTAACCCTCTTCTCAACTGCTCTTGTAACGCATCAACCTGTCTCTGGAGGGCTGCCAGTGCATCTCGTCCACCGGCATCTCTGCCGCCTCGACCACCTCTGGCACCACCACGCCTACTAGGCATCACTCTTGGAGGCATCTTTCTTGACCTCGACCCACAACCACGGTCCTGGTGCGAACTGCCTCACGATCGGCAATCTGTCCACACGCTCAAGAAAAACCCGCTTTGATACCACTTGATGATGGCGCAACCCGAGACACAGAAAATAACCCACAAATAAGAGAATAATTTTATTCAAAAAATGGATCTTCTTACATGTAGAGGATCTCAAATCCCAAAGTTCTACAACACATGCAAGCTATGGAAAGCTTCAGAATAACCCTTTCGCAACATGCGAGCTTGTCACCCAAAAGATTTCCCAAAAATTAGAAAACCCGCCCATAAATAGAGGTCCTCATTAGTTTAGAGCCAAAAAAACATTCAAATTGAGTTTAGGCGGTTTGGCGCCAAAAATTTACAACATGAAGTTCAAATTTTAGAAGAGTATTTGCAATGGGATCTTCTAGAAAGTGCGCCAACTTCCTAGGGCCATAACTTTTGATCCGGGACTCTGATTCATGAACTGTTTGAACTGTTGGAAAGGTCTCAAAGTCAAGAACGCGCTCAAAATTTTCTACACGAATTTCAGCAAGTTTCGGGCCCATTCCGGAAGCTCTAAATGCCTCAAATCCAACTCGAAAGATTTTTAGGTGCAAATATGGGAAACTAAAACTGCAATATCTTTCAACCCAGGAATAGAAAATAAAAACCGTAAATTGAGAATTTCATTATGATGAAAAGGGTATCCAAAAATGTAAAAACATATAAAAAATTATAAACTTGAAATTTAACTATTTTTGGGTGATGCAAGATTGCCCTTACACCACTGGATGCTCCTGCATCAAAAACCATATACCATCAATCCCAAAAATGTGCACTCATCTGCAGATGTATGCACCACCTGATGGATATTCTAGATTTGTTGGGTGGAATGGGTTGTTGAGTATGGGGTCAAGAAAGTAGGGGGCTAGATGGTCTTTCGTTATTTTAGGGTCTAATATTTTTTTGTAAGAGAGACTATCAAAAGAAAATTGTCTCATTTGTTCTCTCTCTCGTCGATGCCTATCAAGATCATAATCGATCATCCTGATGGCATCAACAACATTTTTCATCGCAGATGGAAAATGTCTCACATGTGGTGGAATCAATGCTTAACTCTGCATAGCACTGATTTGATTTTGTAAGGATGCAACTTGATCATTTATACGTGCTCTCAAGCGAGCCTTGTCAGATGTGATAGGTGTTGGATGTGGCATATTAGATGGAGGGGGAGGTGGATGGGGAGGAGGAGGGGGAGGGAGAGGTGGAGGTGGACGGGGAGGGGGAGGTGGATGTGGATGTGGCTGAGGTGGTGGATTGATGATATCACCAATGTTAAAATCATCCATGATATGAGATATAAATGCGCACCTGCATTAAATCATACAAAATAGGATGTGCATACAAATATTAAGATCATATATTTAATTGAAATAGGATGAGCAACATATATATTAAGATCATATATTTAATTGAAATGGACATATATATATACATTGATTGAACTTGAGCATGTCCATACAAAATTCAAAATTTAACATGTACATGTAAATTTATTAAAATAAAAAATATGATGCATAATTTGCATGCGTACAGATCATTAAACTAAACTATGTATATACATACAAATTTCAAAATTTAAGAACTATATATGCAAATTTTTAATACATGCACATACATACTAAACAATAAACTTAAAACATTCACAAAAGCTCATTTTATGTCTAACACACACACACACACACATATATTACAATTTTTCAGGAGGAGAAATCATGATCTAGTAGATAGTCGTAAAATATATACTATTATATATTATTCATTATAAGTTCATAAATTCCACCAAATTCATAAATCCATGTCACTAAAAATATCCATCTAGAACCAAAATCATAAATTCATGTCACTAAAAATATCCATCCAACCAAATTTATAAATTCATCACACAAAATATCCATCGTTCACCAAATTCATAAATTCATAACTATTTAAGATCATTGTCTTAATTTAGAAACTATTGTGGCTCTCTACTACATCTCTTCATTTCTTTGTGTTTTCCTTTTCAGAATCGAAAGTTCTCCTCTCCTCTAGCCATTGTCGATGCTCATCTAAGATCTCATCCATAGCCTTGATAACATCAACAAGGGTTTGCATCCTAGATGCAAACATCCTCACAGGAGGTACGACACATTCTTCATTTTGAATAATGTTGATTTGATCTTGGATGGTTCTAACATTCGCATTGATTTGTGCTTGCAAGTGAGCATGTTCATTGATTTCAGGTGGTGGAGGTGGGGGGTTATGAGGTGGAGTGGGTGGAGGTGGAGGTGAAGGTGGTGGAGATGGATGGCGTGGAGGCGGATTGTGAATATTATTGAATGGATCCATGTGATCTTTAAAATATGAGTGAACTTGCATTAGATTTGTAATTTGAAGATGTAGCATACATGTTTAGGAAATACCTTTAAACCATTCAATATAAATGACCTTAAATAATTGAATACAAATGATAAAATATGTAAGCCTCATTTATGTCTAAGGCACATGTTACTTGAATGAAAATACAATTAACTATTAATATTATATAATCTTGCATAATCTTATTATTGTTAAATTTGGTTGCCTTGGGCAACTTTGATCACCAAATTTTAAGAACTTCTTCGATCCCCTTAAGAAATGTCATATTGGGACCCCTTAAGAAATCAAATTAGGATTTAGGGTGATAGGATGGCTTAAGGGGATCTACATCTAGTGAGGTCCTAGGAGAAAATGAAATGTCTCAAGTGAATAAAATTTGGTGAAGTTGCCCAAGGCAACCAAATTTCATTAAGAGCATTTAAAGAAAAAGTGATGGCTTGAGGGTTTAGGGTTTAGAATTTAGATTTTAAGGTTTAGGGTAATAGGATAGCTTAAGAGGATCTACATGTAGTAAGATCCTAGGAAAAAATTACATGGCATAAGGGAATGAAATTTGGTGGAGTTGCCTAAGGCAACCAAATTTCATTAAGAGCCAAAGAAAAAATAATGGCTTTAGGGTTTAGGGTTTAGGGTAATTGGATAACTTAAGGGGATATATGTAGTAAGATCCTATGAAAAAATTACATGGCATAAGGAAATGAAATTTGGTGGATTTTTCTAAGACAACCAAATTTCACTTTAAGGTCAAGTAGGACAAAATGAATGGTTTAGTGTTTAGGGTTTAGATTTTAGAGTTCAGGGTTTAGGGTTTTACAAAACTTAGGGTGAAGTTTTGGTTCCCCTTGTAATATAATGAACTTGCAAGTTAGTGAAGAACATTTTCTTGTGGAATATTTGATTGAGATCTACTCTTGTTTCAACTGACCAACCTAGATCATGAAATCTCATTCATATTATAACCTTGCATGATCGTATTATTGTTAAATTTGGTTGCCCTGGGAAACTTCACCAAATTTTAAGAACTTCTTTGATCCCCCTAAGAAGTCAATTTATGATTTAGGGTGATAGGATGGCTTAAGGGGATATAGATGTCTAGTGAGGTCCAAATTTAGTCATACTGTGACCTCATTGGTTTCATCTAGCTCTGGGTCAAAAGTGTTTACCCCTCTAATAAAAAAAATTATCATGTTAAAAATGAATCAATCTATACATATCACAAAAATTACATCTATTAAAACAAGTAAAAATTTCCTCCTACATTAGAGGAATCAAAATAAATATGAAATATTTTAATAATTATACTTGTAATCACTTATTAATAAGTTATATCATGCATAATTTTAATCACATAATAAAGGAATAAATATACATATGTAGAAGATACAAAAATAAAAAGAGGCTACTCACATAGATCTTGATCCTTCTAGGAAGTGCCTTGATTGGTGTATTTCGTGTAGAACTCTATGTAGGCATTGGGACCTTCATGTCTCTCCTTGTATATTTCCAACAATCCCACTCACTCCCTCTATAGAATTATTTACTTTGTTATTATCTAGTTCTTTTAATCTTCTAAATTAACCTCTTATTTATAGGAGCATAATATGAATCCTCCTCCTCTCTCTATTGTAATAACAGCCTAGTTCTTCCAACCTATCATCATGTACCTCCTCCCTTTCCCATGTAATAGGTGTACTTTAGGTGTTAAATGGTTCCATCTTGGTCTCCTTATTGATGCATTTCTATCCTTCAACATAAATCTATATAGTATCAAAATATAGGTAATTTTATGGTTATTGAATCTCTCTTAATTGCTAAAGAATCCATTATGATTGAGGATGGGTGGATTATTATCTAGGATCACATCTTAAAAATCCTATAGAGGTCATGGTATGTGTTTCTTAATACATATATTCCCATACAAACCTCTTTCCATGTATTATCAACTCTCCTATATAATAGACACCTTACTAGATTTAAATTTCATATGATATATACCCAAGTGTTTCCAATTGGAATTGCTATAATTATACTTTTATGGTATTCTAGATATTCATAATAGTTTTCATAAATCTACCAAATAGACCCATTCTTGACATTGAACCTACATAATTTTAGGTATGTCCAATGAAAGAAACTTTACCCATAGCACTCTCACTCGTACTCTCCTATCTTGTGGATATAATAGAATAATTTTTTCTTCCAATGATTTAGATCCCTAATGATCATGTCTAAGTGTCATAGAGAGTGATCATCCACTCTTCATAAACTTGTAGAAACCAAAAGGTTTTATATTATGTGTTCAAATAAGTGAAACATTACAAAAAGCTCTAATAAATGGTGAGAACAAAGGGTTTTTTAAGGAAGCCAAATTTCATTTTAAGGTCCTAAGACAAAATTCAAATGCTTTAGTGTTGAGGGTTTAGATTTTACAGTTCAGGGTCTAGGGTTTAGAAAACTTAGGGTGAAGTTTGGGCAACACTTGAAATAATTTAGACTTGCAAGTTAGTGCCAATTGGAATAGATTGTACGTGCTTGGATTTACGAATTTGCTAACTAAATTTGCAAACAAACGTTGATAAACTTGATGAATTTTAACTATTCTTTAACATATTGCTTTCTAATCTAATTATAATTTAACATTGAAACTAAAGTTTAACATATCATTTTTTCCATACAATGCAAATAAAATTTAAAACATTTAAGCAATGCAAATGATTTTTTTTTAGCTCGAAATTACCTAGTTTTCAAAATCAAAATGATTTGTTCAATTTCAATTTAGGGTTTTAACAAAAAAATTCTTCCAATTCAATTTAGGGTTTCAATTTCTAAGCAATTAGGGTTTTTAATGTAATTTTTTCATTTCAGTTCAAACTAAGGTTTTCAAATTCAATTTTTTTCATTTGATTTGAATTTAGGGTTTCAAAAATAGTGATTAGGGTTTCTAAATGCAATTTTTTTATTTCATTTCTATTTCTAATTTCTAGGGTTTTGAAATGCAATTTTTTTTGTTTAGTTTCAATTAGGGTTTTCAAATTCAATTTTTTTTGGTTTAATCGAGCAATTTAAGTTTCAAAAGTTAAATTTTATTTGCAAAACACAATTCAAGGTTCATTTTTTCATTTCTATTAAAAAATCTTTAGGTTCCATTGCATTTTTTTGTCTATTTTTATAATTACTCATTTCTACTATAATAGGAAAAAAATGCTCAAAACTTGAAATAAATTAAAAAAAAACATGCTAAATTCACTTATTTTCTTCACAATTTCAATAAAAAATGCAAAAATGCAAAAAAAGTGGCATAGGCGGCTACCTGGAGCTATTTGTGGGGGTTGTTGTCACCTGTACTCGAGATCTTGTCTGCTACAAAATGAACTCTATTTGTTTTAAAAAAAATAAATAGCATTATCAAACAAGATCTCGATTTCTACAAAATTAGATTTTGATTTTTACAAATTAGGATCTCGTTTCGTAGTAATCGGGATCCTGTTCCTTCTTCATTGGTTCAGGATCCTATGGGAAATGGGATCCTAATTTTTAAAAAGCGGGATCCCGTTTCATATTTAGGCTTAGAATCTCGAAGCTAAATGGGATCCCGATTTTTAAAAATCAGGATCACATTTTTGCAAAGCCGATTTCAATTTTTTGGCTAAGGCAAAAACTTCCACATTTCATGGACTCAACTTTGTGCACTTACCCTATTGTATTTTTGGATCCTTTTATGTCTTGGATTTTTTCATTCCTCTATTTCAATTCCCTATTTCCAGATCCTTGCTTTAGATTTTTGTTTTTTAGACTATAGGAATTGGTCAGGTATCCGTCCCCCTATAAACTATAGTGCGCTTGGTAAGAAAAATTCACGTGACTGATGGCACTGACACGAAATGCCCTCCAATACCATGAGTTTGAGGTTAAACTAGACCTCATGATCTCTTTCCTGCAACATGATGCTTTAGCCAATCGAGCTAGGCCCTCCGCCCCAATCCCTACTTTAGATTTGAGATTTATTTCCTTAGGGATTTCTTCTATTGTTGCTATCTTAATTCTTGCGTAAAGATAAGAGTTTTGTTTAAGTAGAGGAACATAAATTTTTACTAATGCTCCCAAAGACCTTCCAATCTTCTCTAAGCATTCCTTAGACTAGAATTTGTGGGGTTCTTATAATAATACTTGGTGATACCTTGAACAATCACAACTTCACATGTGGGCCCTTATTGTGAACTTGTGAAATCAAAGGATATTGCAATAAAGACACAAGCCAACACCTTCAAGATAGGTTTCATAAATTCAAAAACTTGCGGCCTTCAACCAAAAGCCAAAAATGAACCTACAACAAAATAATTATGCACAATAAATTGAGGAATCGACACATGGATCTAGTGTGGAAAGTGGTGGGGTCAAAATTTTAAAGGTTTGGACAAGGTACTTAATTGATTTAATAAAGCATGAGTATTTAATGGACAAAAAAATCATTAGAACCAAAGGGCCAATTAAAAAATGAATAAAAGGACTTCGCAAGGAAACTTAAGCGACCCAAAATGGGCCAAAGAAGTCGCTTTCAAATTAGAATATAAAGTGATGGGAAAATATGGAGCCTTAGGGTTTTTTAAGTTTTAGGGATAAACACTTAGGAAATTCATAGATTAAAATCCTATGATACTCAAGAATCCTATTGAATAAGTAGGAATGAAAACAAATTTACAATATGTCTCACTGACAATAAAACTTTTGACTTATACCATTTTCATTGCCATATAAGTACCAATTTGTAATTATAGTTTGGTAGATCATAATGATGACTAAACGAAAGATCTATTTGTAATACGATTAGTTTTTTGTTTGATAGTGTTTTAGTTTGATAGTTTATGTTTACTGAAAAATGAGTGTAACTTGAACTTGTACTAATGTAATGTTTGTCTTGTAATCTCTAACACATTTCTTGGTGTAGGGTTTAAAGTTTAAATAGGTTTTGTCATAGAAGATGATATGTATCTTTCTCCTTTGAACCTTTGGATAATGCCATCTTATTACTATATTAGCTATAGTACTAGAGAGTTTGTTTGTATGATATTTTATCTATCATGTTTTATCATGTAGTGTTTACAATTTATATAGGTTGGTCAATAGAAGATTATATATATATATATTCTTTCAGCCTACATGATTTATAAAAGCAACCACAAGGGTAGTTGTTTAGGGTTGGATAGTTTGCTGCAAGTTAGCAGGTTGAGCTTATGCATGTGTGAGGGTTTGAAGCATGGCATGGGATGTGTGGATTCATGCTTGGTCACATGGAATTCATGGATAGCTTGTGCTTCAGAAGTGTTCATGGAGTCTCTGTAGATGTATTGTAATGGGTTTTCATTGCAGAATGATACATGTCCAGAGTGTGGATACTTTTGGAGGTTGGGTTTTTCCCTCTTGAGGGTTTTCCCAGGGTATATCTTGTGTCATCTTTGATGGGTATGTTGTCTATTCTCTTGCATGTTGATGTTGAGTAATTACTTGCATCTTTTCATATTAGAGTTATGTGGAAATTGTCATTATATAGCTGAAAGTTTCCCTTACACAATGATGGGGAAAAAGGGTTGGCTACCAAAGCCTCAGTAGTTGAGTGGAGGTCAGTGGTGGTAGCCTCATAAGACCACTAGCGAAAGATATCCAACTGGAACCCATAAATGTGCAAAAATCTAGTCGTGCGAGTGATAGCATCATTCCACCAAATAATCCAACCTGTATGATGAGCTGGCCTACACTCCAGATTCTATACTTTGCAAATGTGGGTTAGGGTAGAATTGTGGTAGAGTAAAGATGTGTAACTTAGAAAGAATTAAGTTTTACACGTGCGAGGTTGTCAAGTCTCCCATTCAATGCGAAAAGAAATGGGGAAGTGATTTGACAAAGTCACATCCACTAATGGCTTAATCGAGAGAGAAGAACTGTCAAAAGAGAAAACATATTGAGCCGAGATCATGGCACGATCAAGGCATTTAAATACTCTTTTAGAACCAGCCCTGTAATTGCACCAAGTGTTCTAGAGAGAATGAGAATGGTGGCAGCCAATATAAGGATCAAAGAGCCCCAATTTATTGCACATGTAAAACCATGCCTCCCTTTTTCCAGCTATCCATCTAAATGTAAAGGTACCATCTTTGTCATACACCATCTCAACCATACTAAAATCCCCACACAAGAACCGGGTAGCAACTAGAAATGAATCAATAATCTAACACCAAAGCAAAGAACATTCCAAAACATCATTAGAGGCATAGACATTAATAATCCCAAAGGAATGATTATCAATGTTGAGAAGGATCCAGATGATCCAATGAGTGGGATCAGACCCATGGTTGACCACACAAGAGTGCCGCTATGGGGAAAAAAAGGTGACAACTTCACCACACCTAGCATCATGACCAATGCAAAACATTTTACTGGCTAGCCAAATAGAGTGACAAGCATAAGCAAGTAAAATAAAATAAAATAAACTTCTTGGAGACAAAGCACTTCAATACCAAAATACTTACTCAAGGTATCCCTGACAGAATAATTTTTGGAGAGGTCTGTCAGATCTCAAACATTCCATGAGAGGAAATTCATGAATGAAACTCCTCCATATCATTGGAGTCTGGTTCCTCTTCATTCAGAGAAGAGAAATGATTCTACAAAAATTCTATTAGAACTAGCCCAATCTGGATAGGAAAGGAAAATCTCTGATTTTCTTGTACATATTCCCCTTCTTCCCTTGGTGGAGAAGAGCTGCGAGACCGCCTTTGAGATCTTGACACAGGAGGAGAAACATTCAGTTGTGCTATCATGACAACAACAGGCTGAGGAATTTCATTTGGCCTAGGCTGCAATGAAACATTATCAGCCCCAACAGGAGCTTTCTTCCCCTTCATTGAAGGGTTTGAAACAACTTTCGTTGGTTCGGAGGCCTTGGGGACCAACCCAGAACCAGTGGACTTATTCTTGTGGTTTGTAACCGTAGTCCATTGCTCATCAAGTTTGGTAGTAGAAGTATCCGCTAAGTGAGGTTTTTCAACATCTCATGGAAAAGAAGCTGTACGAGGAACTGCCAAAGGGCAGTTCTTGATCTTGTGGTCTACGGACTAACACCTATAACACATGTTGGGAAGATTAAAATAAGTGACCTTCTGGGTATGTTGGATAGCTCCAATTTGGATCTCAAAGGAGTCTTTCAAATATTTGGAAGGGTACACTTCCACACAAACCCTTTTCTGGCCCGTTGGGCCTGAAAGAACCTATCTGGCTCAATGCAAATAACCCTCCCTAGCGAGGACACAATATGATTCAAAAAAGGCACAGAAGGCAAGGGTAAACTAGGAAATTTGTTTTTGCATCCCCTTCTGTTAACCACACCTCCCTTGACTTAGTTCGCAAATACTCTGAGTCTTCCCTAGCCAAAATCTATTCATATTCTGCCATTAGTGTTTTTTATTTCAAGTAATCCTCTTGGACCATATGTTCTTTAATAACTTTATTATTTAGTAGTGATATTTCTTCCTTCACTCTTCCTTTCTATGAGAAGATACTTTTAAAGACTTTCTTATTCCAGTTTTGTAACTTTTGCTTTATGTACTTCAATTTACACATAAAAGTGAAACTTTTCATCACATTATATTTAGGGGCCTCTTTGCACCATTTAACAATTGCTTCAATTAGATCATCCCTTCTAAACCACATTTTTTCTATTTTGAAGTAAGACTTTGAGTTTTCATTTTCTTCTATGAGTGACATTTTGACTAGATAGTGGTCTAACCTGACTAATGGAAGGATTTCTTCCTCTATAGAATGGTCTCCTTCCAACCAGTCTTGAGAATAAATGAACCTATCTAACTTCTCTTTTATGCAAAAATCACCATTTTTGATAGGTACCTCTAAGAGATTTTTATGGTGAAGGAACACACCAAAGGCCACCATTGAAGGAGATACTGTTCTATTACCACCCCACTTTTCCTCTATTCTCAGTATAGTGTTGAAATCTCCCCCTAAGATTATTCTTTGCATATCTGTTTGGGAAATTTTATAATTCAAGGTGTTCCATAATTTCTCTTTCTCCCCACTCCTAGTAGGCCCATAAATATTAAACAAGTAAAAATCTTTATTGTTCTTTACATTCTTGATATTGCACAACATCCAATTTGACTGCTTTTCAATTATATTCACATCAACAACATTTATTTTCCATAGTATGCCTAAGCCTCCTATTGTTCCAAAGGCTTTGGAGTAAGCCTCCTCCCATCCAAAGATATAAAATATCTTCTTGTTTTCCTCCTCAATTTTGGTTTCTTTTAGGAGAATGATATCTATGTCTACCTTTTCTATTTGGCATCTAATTAGACACATTTTATTAGGGGTATTCAATCCCCTAATATTTTGTGCAATAATCTTCATGGTTCTTTCTATTGGGTGTGCTCTTCTCCCTTAATGTCTTGTGGAAAGTTCTTGATGCTTTTCAACCCTTTCTCATGGGCCAGCTCCTCCCTGATTTGCTTTCTTGACTTCCTCCATTTCTTCTTTTTGTTTTTCGTTGGCACATCTAGAAATTGTTCTACTATTTGTGTTATGCTCCTATTCTCAATTATATCAAGCTCTTCGACTTCTTTGTAATCACTTTCCAACAAGAAGCCTTCTATCTCCTCTATTGGTTGATTGCAAGGGTCTGCCTTTATTTGTGTGGGTTCCACCCACCTTGGATTTTTTGGATATTAGCTTCCTCTGTTTGTTTGTGATATTTTGCTTCCTTTTTTGCAACTTGATTCTTGTGCATAGGGCTTGGGCCTAGTGGTGTCTTGTGTGTAACTCTTGTGCCACCTTTACCTCATTCCTTATAATTTCTATATGGTTTATATTTGTGGCTTCCTTGGGGCTGGGAGTCCTGCTTTCCCTTATTTGTTTATTGGTTTCCTTTTTTCTCCACACCTGGTTAGTTTTATGGGGAGACTTGTTTTTTTGTGTTATTGTTTTTTGGGATCCTTTTATGTTTTAGAGTTTTCCATTCCTCTATTTCAATTCCCTATTTCTAGATCCTTGCTTTAGATTTTTTTTTAGACTACAGGAATTGGTTGGGTATCCACCACCTTATTTACTATAGTGTGCCTAGTAAACTTTTTTCATGTGATTGATGGTGCTAGCACGACACACCCTCTGATACCATGAGTTTGGGGGGAAGACTAGAGCTTGTGACCTCTTGCCAACAACAAGATGCTTTAGCTAATCGAGCTAGGCCTGCTGCCCCAATCCCTGCTTTAGATTTGAGATTTATTTCCTTAGGGATTTCTTTTATTGTTGCTATCTATTACTAATGCTCCCAAAGACCTTCCAATCTTCTCTAAGAATTCCTCAAACTAGAATTTGTGGGTTTCTTAGAATAATACTTGGTGATACCTTGCACAATCACGGCTTCACATGTGGGCCCTTATTGAGAACTTGTGAAATCAAAGGATATTGCAATAAAGACACAAGCCAACACCTTCAAGATAGGTTTCATAAATTCAAAAACTTACGGCCTTCAACCAAAAGCCAAAAATGAACCCACAACAAAATAATTTTGCACAATAAATTGAGGGATCGACACATGGATCTAGTGTGGAAAGTGGTGGGGTCAAAATTTTAAAGGCTTGGACAAGGCACTTAATTGATTTAATAAAGCATGAGTATTTAATGGATAAAAAATGGTTAGAACCAAAGGGCCAATTAAAAAATGAATAAAAAGACTTCAAAAGGAAACTTAAGCGACCCAAAATGGGCCAAAGAAGTCACTTTCAAATTAGAATATAAAGTGATGGGCAACCATGGAGCCTTAGGGTTTTTTAAGTTTTAGGGATAAACACTTAGGAAATTCATAGATGAAAATCCTATGATACTCAAGAATCCTATTGAATAAGTAGGAATGAAAACAAATTTACAATATGTCTCACTAACAATAAAAATTTTGACTTATACCATTGAAGTACCAGTTTGTAATTATAGTTTGGTAGATCATAATGATGGCTAAACAAAAGATCTATTTGTAATACGATTAGGTTTTTGTTTGATAGTTTTTTAGTTTGACAGTTTATGTTTATTGAAAAATGAGTGTAACTTGAACTTATACTAATGTAATGTTTGTCTTGTAATCTCTAACACGTTTCTTGGTGTAGGGTTTAGAGTTTAAATAGGTTTGGTCATAGAAGATGATATGTGTCTTTCTTCTTTGAACCTTTGGATAATACCATCTTATTACTATATTAGCTATAGTACTATAGAGTTCGTGTTTATGATATTTTATCTATCATGTTTTATTATGTAGTGTTTACAATTTATATAGGTTGGGCGATAGAAGATTACACACACACACACACACACACACACACACACATCTTCTTTGAGCCTACATGATGTAACATCTTGTTACAATATGAGGTATAGTAGTAATAATATTTCATGTATTAAAGTTTTCTATCATGGTTTGCTCTATTGGGTTTGGAATTTAAATAGATTTTGCATATTTGTGTTTTCCATTTAGAAATTAAACACCATATATCTCAAATGATCAACATACAAATTGTAATTGATTTGCTTTAATGTTTGTTTGGTCTAAAGTATTAAATTTACAAACTATAGTTGATTGAGTATATAGTAGTGTGCAATTTGAATAGATAGCAATATGCAATTTGAACTATGGAGGAATTATTTTGATGGGTTACAATAAAATTGGACTAGAAAAATTAATGTATTATTAGCAAAATAAGGGAGGACATGTTGATTTGTGCACTTTCATTTGATTGGTTGAATTTGAATTGTTGGATCGATTCATTTGAGATGAATAGATGAATTTGATGGATGTTTAAAATTTTGAATTTTGTAATAAGTTTGGCATTTGATTGATTTGGTTGAATGTTTGTTTGGTACAATACATCTTAAATTTTTTTCCTCTTATTTTGAAGGCTTGATTGGTGAGCCTTAATCATGAAGTGACCAGTAGTTGAGAAAATATCTCTTGATAAAATTAAGTTGATGAGGAGACATGCGATGCATTTGTTTGTCTGATAGAGTACTTGGCAATGCATTTCATTTGTGAAGGACTTTATATTAGACTAACAATAATTTATTTTAGATGGTTGCTTCATATGTATATAAGACAATTAATATGTCTATGCTTTAAAATATCATGGATATTGGAAACAATTTCCATGCAACTGCACTCACACAGACTTTTCATGGAAATATGACGAGTATTGTATGGAAATTATAATTGTCTTTCCTTATCAGTCACATTTTGAGTAGACTGGACTTACAGATTTCACATTACCCAACTATTCAAAATTTTGGACGGATAAACAAAAGTAAACAAAGGCAGGCTGTCAATAATCTCGATCCCACTCGCACAGACTTTTTATACAAATATTTAGTAGACTTTCAGACTTGCCGTATGAACGAAAGCAGCCGTGAGAAGTGCGTTATAAACATGACATTAAAGTCATAAATTGAAGATCTGAACTTTTCTATTGATCAGATTTGCCATAGAAAATTACACAAGACTATTGAATTTTCTTTTGATGGAGAATGAGAGGAAAATGATGAGCAAGTAAGTGATGGTGCAGAGTAGCCGTGTGGAAATAAAACAGCCTAGAAGACGTAAAGATTGTGTGGTATAAATAGGATAAAGACATCATTATTGACTAGACTTGTGTAGAAGATTAAATAAACTTTAATGACTTTGATTCACTTCTTTAATCAAATAATATTTGAAGTTTAATTGTCTCATCTAAATTTATAAAAACTATAGATTTATTTTATTTAAGAATTTAGATCTATTTAATAATTTTTATAATAATTATTTTCAAATTTAAATTTTTTTATCATATTTAAAAATAAAAAAATTAGATAAATCATACATATGATTGTGTAAAAATGGCGGAGCGGCAACAATGGGTAGGGTTTCGAAAGCACAGAGATTTGGCGTACAACACTGGAATCTAGGCTCGTTGGCCTTTCAATAAACGTTGGAATTGGCATTCTCAGAACACCAGTTGGGCGGGTAAGAATCAGGCTTGGCAGGCTCCGGTGAATAAGGGCTTTAGGGCAGGGCCTCGAAACAATGTTGGACGGAAAGACTGGTTTCATCCTAAGAAGGGTGACCAATTTAGGACATGGCATCTAGCCGAAAAGGTGGACTTCAGGTGGGTTGAAGGAAAGTTCTGGAGGCCGAAGGTCCTACCGGATAAAGTTGGTTCTAGTAAGGTATCACCAAGTATCTCTGTTACAACTTTATCTTCGTTACTCCTAGATAATAGAGAATGGAGTGATACTGTTAGGTTCTTAAAAGCAAAAGCTTTTTTCATGAAATGGGGAGGAAAATGGCCAACTTTTGCAAAAATAAGGGCCTGGTGTGATAAAACATGGGGAAAAGAATGCGAATTGAAAACTCTGGAGAATGGCTTTTATCTGGTGATTTGTAAATCTGCACAAGATAAGGATTGGATTATTGATAGTGGCCCGTTTGAAATGGATGGTTTAGGGTTTCTTATTAAAGACTAGACCCCAAACTTTAACCCTAATGAAACTTTCCTTGAGGAAATCCCGGTATGGATAAAACTGAAAAACCTACCTCATGAATACTGGGATGTTGAAACCCTGAAAAGAATTGGAAGCAAGCTGGGGAGTTTTGTGAATTCTGAGGAAGCGGTGGACAAATATGATTTCAGCATCTACCCCAAGATATGTGTAATGAGATAGGGTATCCATACTTTGCCTGAAACTATCCAATTACACATTGGGGAAGGTATTTGGCGCCAGAAGTTAGAAGTAGTTGCTAACCCTTTTGAATGCTTAAGTTGTGTGGGAAAAATGGTCTTGTACAAGGAGTGTCCTCCTTGTGAAAAAGGGAAAATTCCTGCTCATAAATCTTTGTCAGAGGAAGCTGGTATTGGCATGGTGTGATGGTTTATAGGTGGCATTGTTGTTCTTGCCACCAAGGTTCAAACCCCGTTGGGGTGGTATTGTTGAATGATTGTATCCAGTTCATAGCTCTGGTCAAAAGCGTTTACCCCTTAAATAAAAAAAAATTCTTTGTCAGAGGAAATAATTACCCTTTCAAAGGTTAGGGTTCTTGATGATGTTGATTCTTTGCCTTGGGGGTCGGATGGCTCTTGGGGCTTTTCACAATCTTTGGTGGAAGAGGTCCGAGGGGGCTTTTTGAAAGCAGAAGTTGATGACATCTTTGCATGAGCTAGCTTTGGGCTTGCCCAGGAACGGCCTGTTCAGGTTCCCACAATGGTTAATACTACAAAGCAGTCTTTGGGCCAAGTGGTAGGATCTACAATGGTTTCAGCAATGGGGATTTCTATGGTCTGGAAGATATTAGAAGTGAGAATGCTTTTATTCCTAGGCAAGAAAAAGTGCCACATGTTTCAGATACTCCAGTTATGGAGTATGTGTGTTCCTAGTCCCGTGAGTTTACCAATGTTATTCAATGTTCCTCCATTGTCCCAGAATCTAGGCATAAAGTGGATTCATTTTTGGTTGCTCAAGTAAATCAAGACAGTTGGGTTCAACTGATTCAAGATCTGGATTTGACAAAACAAGTCCAAGAGGATTCTGTTGGTTTTGCCTCAATGATGGTGGGTCAGGGAATGGAGCCAGATGATCAAGTGTTTAAAGATATCCCAATTTCTCCTATAAGAAACTTAGATAATGCCTTTGATGGAGTTTGAGACAGTGGTGGAAATTTAGAGGGTGCTTCTTCGAAATCCGATTCTGAAGAGGATGATGGAGAAGAAGACATTTTGGGTTTGCATGATAACATTGATATTGTTGAAAAGAGAACCATAGAACAAACTCTTGCCCAAAACAACAAGGTTAAGATTGGGGAAAAGAGGAGGAGAGGTCCAAAAACAAATAGAATGAGGCTGGAATTGGCAGGTAATGCTACGGGTCAAAGTAAATTAAGGTCGAGGAAAGGCTATGCCTTCCCCCGATAGCCATGAAAATCTTATCTTGGATTGTCAGGGGCTGCAATGCCTCTGACAAGATTCGTTTGATCAAAAGATGTCTTGATCAAACGAGATCGACTTTACTTTTGCTTCAAGAGACTAAAGTAAAAGATTATGATGTTGCTCTTTTCTCAAGGTGTTTTGCCCACTGGAATTGCACCTTAGTTGGGGCTGAAGGTGCTTCGGGTGGTTTGGGCATTCTCTGGAATGCATCGGTGGTGGATGTCCAAGTTGTTCGTCAGGAGAAAAATTGGCAATGGATAAAGGTGGTCTCTTCTCATTTGCAAAATTGTTTTTTTATTATCAATATTTATGGCCCTAACAATTTTGCCAAGAAGAAGGAGCTTTGGCAAGATATTTCTTTGCATCTAAATGTGAATGGCGACAATAGGTTCCTCCTTGGAGGTGACTTTAATGCCATCTTGTGGCCATCTGATAAGTTTGCGGGAGTGAGTTGGCATGGGTAGAGTCAACAGGATTTCAGTGATTTTGTTCTAAACAATGGGTTGTGTGAAGTTTTTCTTAAGAAAGGTGATTTTACTTGGACTAATAGAAGGAGTGGTTTTCTTAACATTGCGGAGAAATTAGACAGATTTTTCCTGGCTGGAGATTGGGCTTCTATGAATTAGATGTGTGAAGCGGAGATTCTGCCCATTTCTAGTTCGGATCATTATCCTATTTATTTGAGGATTCAAGAGGATGCTACTCTAGACAGGTGCCCCTTTAAATTTGAAACGATGTGGTTTAGAGCTGATAATTTTGAGACTTTGGTCAAGGATTGGTGGATGAACGCTCCAACTTGGACTAGTTGTAAAGCATTCATCTTCTTCAAGAAGCTGCAATATGTTAAAGAGTGTTTGAAAGCTTGGAATAGGGAATCTTTCAAAAACATTTTTAGTGAGAAGCTCTTGATTGAAAAATAGTTAAATGACCTTCATGCCAAGGTCATAGATTTGGGGATGTGTGATGTGGATTTTGAGCTGGAGAAGAAGCTAAATAAAGATTACTTTGAAATCTTAGCGCGCGAGGAAATTTTCTGGCGACAGAAGTCTAGGGAAACATGGCTGAAAGATGGTGATAAGAATTCCAAGTTCTTCCACAATTCTGTCAAGGTTCACAGATCTGGTAATAAAATCTAGACAATAAAGAATGATGTGGGGGAAACTCTGTCTAATGCTAATCAAATTAATCTGGAGGCTGTCAAGTTCTTTTCTGGTTGTTTTAATTCTGGGGTGGCGGCTTTAGAGTCAAATTCTAATGTTTTGGATGTCATTCCAAGTTGCATTTCGGATTCCCAAAATAAGTTGCTGATGGCGGAGGTTTCTTTCATGGAAGTGAAGAAAGCCTTGTTTGGTTTAGGTGGGGACAAAGCCCCTGGACCGGATGGTTTCCCTGCAATTTTCTTCCAAAGGTTTTGGGACCTTTTTCGTAATGAGATCAAGGAGGTGGTTGAAGAATCTAGGAAAAAAGGTTTGGTTCTTAAGGAGCTAAATAATACTTTCATAGCTCTAATTCCGAAAAATTCTGTGGTGAATTCCTTTGAGGATTTTAGTCCTATTTCTTTATGCAACACGATCTACAAAGTTATTGCCAAAGTCAT
Source organism: Sequoia sempervirens (assembly GCA_007258455.2). Classification (NCBI taxonomy): domain Eukaryota; kingdom Viridiplantae; phylum Streptophyta; class Pinopsida; order Cupressales; family Cupressaceae; genus Sequoia; species Sequoia sempervirens. The sequence goes on from VDFB02075321.1 coordinate 440,413,231, forward strand.
TGCTAATAGGTTAAAAATGGTTTTGAAGTCCGTTATCTCAGTTGAACAGAGTGGTTTCTCCCCAAATCGTTCAATCTTTGAAGGAATTATTGTTGCACATGAGGCCATTCATTCTGTTCAAATGGCAAAAATTGAGAAAATGTTGGTTAAGCTGGATATTAGAAGGGCTTATGATGAGGTCGATAGGGGCTTTATGTTGAAAGTGCTTGAGAAATTTGGTTTTGGGGTGGAATGGCAGACATGGGTTGAAAGTTGTATCAGCACACCGCGGTTTTTTGTTTTGGTCAATGGCAGTCCACAAGGATTCTTTTACTCATGCAAAGGAATCAGGCAAGGCAATCCAATGTCACCCTTTCTCTTTATTATCATGGCTGAGGTTTTGGGTAGATTGATTTCCCATAAATGAAGTGAAGGTTTATGGAAAGGTATTAAAGTGGCTGAAGGGGTTGAAGCTATCTCTCACTTGTAGTTTGCGGATGACACCTTTTTGCTGGGGGATGCATCCTTGAGAGAAGCCAGGGTGATGAAGAACACACTTGATTTATATGGATCGGCCTCAGGACAATGCATTAATTGGCAAAAATCTGAAATTTTCTTTTTTAATACCCCTATTCAACATCAACTTGATATTAGTCAGATTCTTGCAATGAAGATTGGTTCTCTCCCTGGCAAGTACTTAGGTATACCTTTGTTTGCTAGGGTGAATAAAGCTTGTTTATGGAAGGATCTTGTGGAGTCTTGTTTAAAGCGTATGGAAGGATGGAAGAGTAAGTGGCTTACCTCTGTTGGAAGAATCTTATTGCTTAAATCTGTGATTTTTGCTATCCCCATTTATTCTATGATGTGCCTTAAAAATCCCCAAGAAAATTTTGAATTCTAGAGGGCCCAGCGTATGCGAATTTTTTTTTGGAATGGGGCTAGTGATGATGATAAAATTCCTTTATTGTCCTAGGATAAAATTTGCAAGGAAAAGGTTCAAGGTGGTGCTAGTTTGAGGAACTGGCAGTTATTAAATAGGGCTCTTGGTGCGAAACTAGTTTGGAATCTATATGCTAATCCTGAGCTTTTGTGGGTTAAAATCTTAAAGGCTAAATATCTTGATTCAAATGAGGAGCAAAGAATTTTCACAATTCGCAACCCTCCTAAAGGTTCTGCGATTTGGAATTTTATTGTGTCTTGTAGACCTGTGATCCTAAGCCATCTTTCATGGCAAATTGGTAATGGTGCAAAAGCTAATTTCTGGGAGGATTTGTGGGATGGTTTACCAAACTTTGGGGATGGGGCTGATATTATGGCTCTTTAATAGTATTTTTCTCATAAATGGGGAACTGAGGTTCGTGATTACTTGACTTTAAAGCTGGGTCCTTTAGGCAATGAATGGGTGTGGAAAGATATTAGGGGAGAGGACCTCTCAGAGGATCATATTCAGTTCATGTAGAGATTGTTGCAGGGAAGGAAAGTTTTTATTTATGGAAATGAAGATAAATTGATCTGGTGTGGTTCTTCCTCTGATTCTTATTTGGTTAAAATTGGCTACCAACTGCTAGACTCGTTGGAATGGGAGGTCTTTTGGGCAAAAGACTTATGTTGGAATAAACATGTTCTTCCAAAAGTAGGATCTTTCGCTTGGTTAGCTATCAGGGGGGAATCCTGACTAGGGATAGGCAGAAACGTTTGGGGTTTGCTGGCCCATCCAAGTGTGTTCTTTGTAATAGGGCTGAGGAGTCGGTTGGCCACTTGTTAGTACAATGTGAGGTGGCTTCAAGATGCTGGGACTTTGTGCGACATAAGTTGGGGTGGCAAGGCCCTTTGCAAAGGTCTGTTCGTGAGATTTTTGAAAGTTGGCCCTGTTTGATGAAAGGCTCCTTTTTGTTGAGTATTTGGGTGGTGACGCCCTCTTTGGTGATTTGGGAGATTTGGAAAGAAAGGAATAGGAGAATTTTTGTTGAGAAAAGTGAGTCCTTACCAAGAATATTATGGCTGATTATGCACAGTATTGAAGAGGTTATGAGTAGTGTAGTTTCAATGCCACAGAATTTGCGTTGTTCATTTTCAATGGAAGATAGGAGAGTTCAAAGGGAATGGCTTGGAATCTGGATCAAATATTGGCCAGGGTCTGTTAAAGTAAAATCTAGCAATGACTTTAAACCTATGGTGAGTTGGGATAGACCTTTGAATGGGTGGATGAAAGAAAATTTTGATGGAGCAACCAAAGGTAATCCTGGTCCGTCTGGGGCAGGTGTGATTCTGAGGGATCATCTTGGTAATACAATTGCTCTTGCAGCAAAAAAAATTGAGGATGGATCAAATAACTTGGCTGAAGCTAAAGCTGCCCTTCTGGCAGTTAAGCTGGCTAAACAATTTGGTGTAAGGAATTTGCATCTTGAAGGAGATTCCTTAATTATTATTCAAGCCATTAAAATTGGGGAATCAAAGGCTTGGCATCTTCAAAAATATGTCAAATATATCGCCCAAGTCCTGGAAACATTTGACGACTTTGTTGTTAGTCATATTAAAAGAGAGGGGAATAGGGAGGCAGATATTCTTTCCAAATGGGCCGTGTCCTTTGAGGAGTTTGAAAAACTATCCATTGAGGATTTTAAGAATTGTATTTTCTAATGTTTTCTTGGGGTGGCGTGGTGCCGGTATCCAAGTACAAAGCTTATGTGGTGGATGTTCTCTCTTCCTTGTGGATGGCCTAGTTGGAAAATTTGATTCTGCGGGTGGTGTTTTGGGAAGTGTGTTCTTTTGGATAGAAAGAATTTAAGATCTTTCCCTATGTGGCAGTATGTTTGTAGGTTGAGAGGACAATGACATGGGAAATTGGGTGGAAAAGGACTGGGTGGAGTGCAAGGGCCCGTGGCATTTATGGCAGAGATGATATTCAGTCCACTCTACACCAAGTGGTGTGCATTTTGTACTAACTACTTTTTAAATGTTGTATTGCAGTCGATGGAAGTACCAAATTTTTGTGTGCAAGTTGTTTGGGTTTTAAATGGTGTTAGTTCAATGTTATGGACATTACTTTTCAAGTGTTGCTACGGCGACTCAAGGTGAGAAGCTGCTCACAAATGGAGGCAATGTGGGGTTTTTCCACAAAACTACAACAAAAAGGTTTTTTTGGCCCCCCCACAACGAAACGTTTGAAGCAGGTGTTAAAAGACCACCAAAAGGAGGTAGTGGATGTGGTGGTAGGGGTTTTAGGGCCGCATTTCATGGAAGCGACGCACAGGGGCCATCTTAATGCTGATATAGCTTCAATGGTTTTTGCGTGGGCAATGGAGCTGGGAGAGGATGTAAAGGAAACTAAATGGGTAATGCTAAAGCTTTTCGATGGAGCACTGCTAGGTAAGTTGGAGTCATTTTTGGAATGGGCGGTGCCGGGTGTGGGTTTTGATGTTTCAGAAGGAAAAGAGGATATGGATGAGGCCACCAATGAAGGATTGATCCCGTTTGTCAGATGGAGATGGCAGACGGATAGAGAAGTCTACAAACAAACAATTTTGGTAGCTTGGGAGAAACTGGAAACAGAATTGCATCATCCGGATACGGCTAGGTGCCAGGTGAATGCAAGGGTGTCGTGTGTGTTTCCTCGAAAGAAGCGAGGTGTGCGAAGGAGATGCCGTTGAGGAGGAAATTTCTTAGGAAATGTGGCTTGAGGATAAGGTGTATGGGTTTTTTGAAATTTGTCTCTGGAATGTTCTTAATGCCATGATGGGAGTGCTGCATGGGTTGGGTTGTAGTATGGGGAACACGGGTGGCGTTATAAGTGCTTAATTATATGACATTTTCAGGCTTTTGGTGTTAACTGAATGGGTTTTTTGGTGTGCCGCGTAGGGGTCTTTTGATGCTGATTTTTGGCCATGGTTTCCTTGTTTAACAGTTGAAAGGTGGTGCCATGGAGGTGGGGACAACTGGATGGTGATATTTACCCGTTTTGAATGTAGGGGTTGATATGGTTTCTTTGGCTGCTGATGTACTGGGGTGTTTTTTGTATGGTTCTTATCCCTTTGTTTTTCTTGGGTGGTTCTTCTTCTTAAACTCTCTTGTAATTTCCTTATATTATCAATAAAATATCACCTTTTACCGATCAAAAATAAAATAAAATTGTATAATAATTTTTTTAGTCATATTATATGTCATTACAATGAGATATTATTTTTAATACAACACCTCTAAATCAATATAGCTTTTTACTTCCCTTTAAAATTTCTTAAGCAATCAATTAAATCTAAATTTATCACTTTTATTTTTTTAAATTAATTTATGAAATCTATTTTGTCCTTCTCTTTAAAAAAATTAATATGCATGCCTAACATTTATCTCCTTTTTAGAAACTAAGATTTAAATTATATCCCATCACTTTCCTTTCTATTTTTAAAATCTAATAATTTTGTAATATTAATTTGAGTATTTACAATAACCAATAAGTCATTTCTAATTAGCTTGCTTTACAATGACATATCATTTAATAAGTATATATTTTTATTTTTAAGTTAACAGTTTGTGTTTTAAATTATTTATAGGTGACTCAAAAACATAAATTCGATCATTCAATAAGATGATCCTAAATTAGAGTTAACTCAAACATGATAAAATAGTAAATCATATATTTTTTAAATAGAGTTTATTAATTTTTAATGTTCAAAATCATAAGAACAACATTATGTTAGCTACAAAAGTCCAAGCCTCTCTTCCCTTTTAATATATAAATTTGTTCAACTTAATCAAATTTTATTAAAAATTTTGAGTGAGTGGGGTAATATATCTATTATTGATGAATTTACTTGAGAAGGTTATATTTTTCTCATGTCATTCAATCTATTTAGTTGAACAATGTGGTAGCATATAATGGATATACAACTTGGTAGGTTTCAGAATAAGTGTAATAAATGTGACATTAGGGTGATGTATTGGAATAAGATTGTATAAGAATAATGTTTGGACTAACTCCATAGGAATATGTGTATATCTAGATGAGTAAAGGTTAGTGGAATGAACCCAAAATGTACATGTATCAAGACATTTCCTCAAAATAGACACAAAACTATATGAGAAATGGGCATGGTATGTAAATTCCACTATTAGAATAATGTAGAAAATAAAGTACACTAGGTGAAAATATATATAAAGGATAAATTATCATTATTCAAATATTAGATAAATTAGGATTTGAGATTGATAATTGAGTAATATGATATTAGAAGTAAATTGAATTAACAAAGGAAAAATAAAGCTTACCTTGAAATTGATGCAATATTGACTTTGACTATTGAAATATTATAATACACTAAAGGCATGACAGTGTGTTCCACTTCCAACATTATTGCCACCAAGATTAGCATTTTTAGCATTTACTATATTTTGTCAATTATATTAAAGAAATTGTTAATAATTTAAAGATCGTGTAAACTAGTGATTTGTGTCATTTTCTTTATAGACTCAATTTATAATATATATAAAATCCTATTTGGTTGAGCAATGTGTATGAAAATGTGGATGACTGAAGGCTACCAATTTTATCTCTTAAGAGAAACAATGTGAATATAAATGGTCTATAAAAAGAGACTACATTGCCCCCAAGTGGCAAGATCAAGTGAAAATATAGATAGAACATGAAACTATAGACTAATATAATTTATAATAGGTAATATATAAGATAGTGTGAAAAAAGAGACTAACCAATTATGTTAATATACTTAGGTAGTAATATTTGGCTCTACAAAATAAATATTAACCCATAATCTAGTGCAATAATTAGATAAAATAAAACTATGAATATAAATATAAAAAAAACCATAGAATTAGTTCCAAGAGACATGCAAAGTCTCGTGATAATATATCTATAATTAAAAATATAGCATAAAGGAAACCTCACAATATCTTAAAAAATATATACATTAAATATATTAGAATTAAAGGAAAGAGCTACAATATATAACCTCATAGTTTCCAAATCTAAGAGAAAAAAGAAAAAATAGAATTGATGAAAGAAGAAGAATATGAGTGAAATCAAATGTTATTATATCCTACTTTTAAGTAATGTTTAGAAATAGGTGCAATATTAGACTTAAGATAGAACATATCAAAGGTGAATAAAATATTACACTAACATCTTGTTGAAAAATGTGCAGATAGTGTGTTGTCATTGATGTTGACATCTTTTAGTGTTGTTACTAATGTCAAACTTGTTAATAAATGCATTCATATGGAAGGAAAATTCATGGTTGGTTATCAAAGTCTTATTTGTTCAAGATTATCTCATCTGTTGAAGTTATCACTTTTACATAATTGATTCTTTGTAGGATGATAGAAGCCTTGGTTGAAAAAGGCTCAAGTCTACCTAAGGCATACGATTATCCTCACACTATCACCTTCAAAGGCTCCACATCCCTCAACAAATGGAGTTTTAACCTTGTGGTTTGAAGAGTAGTTCTACACAAGTGAAAGGTAGGCATATTCCATGTATCCTTGCATATGTTCTACCGTAGTATATTTTAGAGTTGTCAGAGTGAGCTTTTTGCTAAGTCGCAATAGATGTACATGATAAGTGAGATATATATGTCTATATAATCCATTGCAATACATTTCTTTTCCTTGTGATTTTGAAGATATGTTTATGAAGGTGATATGTCTTCTTAGTTGTAATTTCAAATGATTTGGTTCACCTATGGTGGTTCTATAGATGGCAGGATGTTGCCTATGTTCTGGCAACCTAGTAAGTTGATCTATTGATGTCTAATCAATCTATGCTAGCATATGATGGTTCAATAATGTATGTAGAGGCTTTGTAATATATGGTGAAAGCTTATTGAGCTCTTTGGTTGATCTACTAGATGGTATCTAATCATTTCCTTCACTGATTTGTCTTGAATCATTGTCTCGTAAAATTGAAGTGGTTGTACTAGCATGAATTGGTTTAAAATCTCAAAGGGAATGCACAAGAATGTTGTTACATTCTTTATTAGTTTGTTGAAGTGGTTTGAAAAATATTTTTTGGTCTCTCTAATACCGCCTTGTTCTGGAGTTGATGTTTTGACAGTTTGTTTACTTGTCGGGCTGACTTGTCATGATTGGTTGTTTGCGCCAAGTGTTCAGGAATGTGCACTAGTTTTGAAGATATGTTTTATGAAGGATGGGTCATGGATACCTCTCTTGTTGGACTGCATAATATTTCCTTCTATTGCAAATGATTTTTGAGGTCAACTTCATTGCAAATACTATATATCTTATATCTCATGTTTGTAGCCAACTAAGAGAACCTTTTTGAAGGATGTGGATGATATAAATAGAAGATTAAAAATGTTGTGAAGGGATTGCAAGGATATGATGATTTTTCTAGAGTAGATAATGTGTGAGTAGTGTTCAACAAAATATATTTTGAGCATGAAATGTTTCAAAGATCAATTCTGATAAATTAGTAGTGAATTGAAGAAATATATAAAGAAGATTGTGAGTCTATAAATGGGTAAGTTTGCTAAAAGCAGTGGGGTCTAAGAAAAACAGCTTGTTGAAGCAATTTTTTTAACCAAAGGCAGTGAGCTAGAGGTTATTAATGTACTGAAATAATCCTATTATATGTAGGGGTAGTGAACCTTAGTTGTGAAAGTAGTAGTGAGTATGGAGTAGTGTACTTCCTTTGGTTAAAGACCATGAAATCCTATTGTAAAGAATTATTATATTTGTGATGTTGGATTTGGAAATTAGATCCAAGTAGCTTAATCATCATGGTTTTTCCCTTGTAGGGTTTTCTATGTAAATTCAAGGTGTTATGGATATGTGCATTGTTTTCTTCTCCTTATCATGTTTTGATTGATTAATTGTTGTTGAATAAAAGAATTTTTTTATGTACTAATTCACCCCCCCTCTCAGTACTATTGTGTGTTCAAAACATCTCCCCTTAATTTTAACTTATGAGGAAAAATAAATAGGTCCTAGGGACAAGACCTAATGAGGTACTCATGTACATAAATATCTCTCATAAATGAGTGAATGGAGAAAACCCATAGGAAAACTCCCCTTAAAAAAAGAGAAAACCTCTCTCTCAAAATAGAGAAAGAAAGGAAGAATTAAAGTTATTCCCCAAATATGTAGCCTCTTGATGTCCTTACAAGATCAGTGTATCTACATAGTAGAAAGATAATGTGAAAGAAGAATGTATCAAATTGAGTGTTGAAGTAGGTCCCTACGCAATAAATGATGCACCTTCCTTTTGGAAGAAATAATTTCCACTCCAAAAATGGAATTAAGGGAAGGATTAGGAAGAAGAACTCTAGAAAATGCTTGCATATCTCTAAGTTAGTGCTAGATGTGCCAAAGTTCAATTAAGATTCATAGGCCTAAATATAGAATATTGTAATAAGAAAGCATGAAATTATAGAGGAGAGAGAGTGGCAGGGTTTATAAGTAACCTCATGGGGATATAACTAAATTCCTTCAAAAGATTTCAACATGAATGATGATGAAGGTGACCCATAGGATTTAGGAGCTACATGTTGGCAAAACAAAGACAGACAACTGAGAGGTGGGGGGGTGAATCAGTTGTCACATAATAATAAACTTTTCAAACTTTACTTAACTTAATCTCAAATCTGATGAATAAGCAATTAACCATAAACAAATTAACACATCAGAGAGACATAGAACACCAATATTTTTTTACATGGAAACCCTATTAGGGGAAAAACCACGGTGGACATTTGTCCACAAGATTATACTTTGTTAAAAGTATAATGAAATCAATAAGGGGAATGCACATGCATTCATGCACACTGCCTAGAGCTCACTACTCAATTACAAAAGGGGATCACTACCCAACAATATAGAATAGGATTAAAATCCAGAGGGTATGAATTGAGAAAGTAGCTTCTCTACAAGCCTGATTATAGTTCCAATTAAGCACAAAAAACTCCTTCAGAAACTACTTCACTCTTCACTTGATCTTCTTCACACTCTGCTCTATAATGGAATGATATTCTCAAATACACACATAAGAGCACACTCATCACCTTTTGAACACTCCACACCAATGAAATAATCACTCTTATATATCTACTACATGAGATTTCATCAATAACTTAGTCAGCCAGGAAAATAAAACATATTTTCAATGTCAGCCCAAATTTACAAATAAATTTTTAATGTGAATCCACCAAGGTCAGCCACAACATAGTGGGGACCCAAATTAATATCTCCAACACAAAAAGACTTCAATTAATTTCACCTCGAAGATCCACAACACACTACCATCATCATGTCGGCCAAGAACAAGAAAAACCAAACATACGCAATTTGTTTTTGACCATGAGCACACTGATCAATGTGGATGTACCACAAAGATAGAGATGATCTAAAGACATCCAAGAGCACCAATAAACAATAGAGAAACATTTGCATCAAATGAGATTTCCTTAATCACACAAACTTCACTCAGGAACACTGACAGACACCACAGAAACACCTCCAGACCACAACATGATCAAATCTATACGTGAACCTCTAAAAATTTTGGTAGATGATCTAGATACACTCAATAGAAAACCCTTTAGTCCACAACAGCTGAAATTTAATGCAAAGAACAAGACGCCTTCATGACATGCACAATTCCATTGGGAACCTGGAACACTTTCTTTTACAATTTTCTCAATATCCTCGACATATACAACCTCTAATACACCAAATGCTAATAGTGTTGACATCAATGACAACCACATATCAAAAACACATCCACAACATCCAACAATCTCCCCCTTTTGCACTGATGGCAACACATGATGTGAAAAATACCATCAACCCAACACACTTTCTTTCCCTTTGTTTCTGACTCTTCTCCTCAATTTCTCTTCGATTCTCAAAAGGATTTTTGGCATTGCACTTCTCCCCCTTTGGAAACAATGGAAAGGTAACCATGAATTTTCCATATACACACTTTGAACCACATATCTACACATTTGACTACTCCCCCTGAGTAGCAACCACATAAACATCAACCCAGATCAGAATATAGCAATGTAGCTCATAGATTGATGCAAGTAAATGCATCTCTTAGTTCTCATCAGGAGGGGTGATTACCCCTAGCATTCCTATGAGATACTCAAAAGTATCCTTCAACAATGGGTTAGTAAATATTTTCGCAATCTGCTCTTTAGTAGGCACATACGCCAATTTGAATTCTTTCTCATTCACTTTCTCCCTCAAGAAATGAAACTTAATTGATATATGCTTAGTCTTAGAGTGTAGTACTGGATTCTTTGAAATATTTATTGCACTTGAATTGTCACAGTATATGGCAATAGGCTCTTCATATATCACCCATATATCTTTCAACATTTATTTCATCCATATTACTTGAGTTCAATTTTTTGCAGCAACAATATATTATGCTTCAGTAGTAGATAGAGAAATGGAATTATGCTTTTTGCTCAACCAGGACACTAGTGTCTTCCCTAGGAAGAAAGCACCACCACTAGTACTTTTCCTGTCATCTACATCACCAGCCCAATCTGCATTAGTGTATGCACTCAGAATGAGATCATCATCTTTTAGATACCTAAGTCCAAAGTCAACTATTCCTTTCAAATATCTGAAGAGCCTCTTAATAACAGTCACATGCGATTCTTTTGGATCAGCCTGAAATCTAGCAAGGTCATACATACAACATTCATAATATCTGGTCTAGTTTGGGTTCAATAAAGTAATCCACCGATCATTGACCTATATCTAGTTTTATTTTCTTTAGGAGAATCATTATTCTGTGTTAGCTTACATCCGGTCACCATGGGAGTACCAATAGGCTTTGAATCTTCCATCCCAAATTTCTTCAGTAGCTCTCTTACATATTTGGACTGAGATATGAATATTCTCTTGTCTAACTGGGTCACTTGTAATCATAGAAAGAACTTCATTTCTCCAATCATACTCATCTCAAATTCATCCTTCATCTCATCAACAAACTTCATACATATATTGTCATCTCCTCCAAAAATGATGTCATCAACAAAGAATTCTATAATTAACTCTTTATCATGATCCAATTTGAAATATAAGTTGCTATCAGTAGTACCTTTAGTGAATCCAAGCTTTAGTAAGTATTTGTCCAATCTAGCATACCAAGCTCTGGGGGCTTGCTTGAGTCCATATAAAGCTTTCTTCAAGTGGCATTCCATATCTTCCTTGTCAGTTAGCTAAAATCCATCTAACTGTTCAATGTATACTTCTTCTTCTAGTTCTCCATTCAGGAATGTTGACTTCACATCCATCTGATAGACTTTGTAGTCCTTGTATGCAACATAAGCAAGAAATAATTTAACGGCTTCGATTTTGGAAACAAGGAAATTTTTTTCTTTAAAATCAACACCTTCCATCTGAGAATACCCTTTACATACCAATCTTGCTTTATTCCGGACCACTTCACCTTGTTCATTCAGCTTGTTCCGAAACACCCATTTAGTACCAATCACATTTTTGTGTTTAGGTATGGGAACCAGTATCCACGTGTCATTCTTTTCAATTTGTGTTAGCTTTTCCTTCATAGCTTCCATCCAGTGTTCCTCTTGGTAGGCTTCAGTGACATTTTTAGGTTCAATCTTGGAAATCAGGCAGTATTCTTCTACAATCTTCCTTCTAGTTTGCACTCCTTTATTCTTATCTCCTATAATTTGGTTTCCGTAATGGTTTAGCTTTACATACCTTGGAGTTTTGGAATTTTCTCGAACTTTTAGTTTTTTTGATCTTCCCTTTGTACTTGCACTTATCTCTGCTTCCTTACTACCTTGACTTACCAGAACAAATTAAGGTTGCTTTACCAGAACATATGGAACATATGGCACAATTTGAACTTGATTTTGTGTTTGAACATTCTTCCCTTTGTCTTTATTTTATTCACTAGAATCATATCCACAATATCTGAATGATTTGACAGAATCCTCATCAACTCTGACATTTGCACTGTCAACCATCTTTCTTAGCCTTCTGTTATAGCATCGGTAGGCATTGATCTTAGTAGAATAACCTAAAAATATTCCTTCATCACTTCTTGCATCAAAATTTCCTATATCATCATCTCTCTTGATATAACATTTTCTTCCAAAGATCTTGAAATATTTAACAGTAGGTTTGTAACCAAACCATAGCTCAAAAGGGGTCTTACTAGAATTTCCATTAACATTTACCCAATTTAAAGTGTACATAGCAGTGCTTACAGCTTCACTTCAATAGCTCTAGGGCACATTTCATTCTATCATCATTGTTCTAGCAACATCCAAGATTGTTCTATTCTTTCTCTCTACAACTCCATTATGTTGAGGGGTTTGGGGAGTAGATAATTGTCTTTTAATTCCATGATCTTCACAAAAAGAGTTGAATTCCCTAGAGGTGAACTCACCACCTTGGTCAGATCTCAGACACTTGATTTTTAGACCTTTCTCATTCTCTGCCATAGCCTTGAAAATTTTGAACTTTTCTAGTTCTTCATATTTTTCTCTTAAAAATGAAACCCATATTATTCTAGAACAATCATCAATAATCAACATAAAGTACCTTTCTCCAAGAATACATCTGACTCTAGAGGGACCATAGAGGTCATTATGTAGTAGCTCCAACAAATCATTTGAATGAAATTGTTTTCTCTAGAAGGAGACTCTAGTCTATTTACCCATCTGAGATTCCTTACAAATTGTGTTAGGAGGATTTACTAACTTAGGTAGATCTCTTACTACTTGAGTGGAACTTACCCCGAAAATGTTATCAAAATTTACATTACACAACCTCCTATGCCACAACCAGCTTTCATCTACTTGAGAAATTAAACAACTCCCATTAGCAGTATTCAAGTGAAAAATATTACCTTTTGTCTATTTACCAATAGCAATCATATTGCTAAAACTTCCACGTATCTTGCATCTTCCATTTTTGAATTGTAGATCATAGCCTTTTCCCACCATATTTCCAACACTCAAAAGATTGTGCTTCAATCCTTCAACATAAAGAACATCATCAGTTTTATCCTTACCACCAAGTCAAATAGAACCTCTACCATGAATCACACCAACATTGTTGTCTCCAAATCTTACAAAACCACCATCATACTTCTCTATACTTACAAATTTATTTTTATCACCAATCATATGATGTGAGCATCCACTATCAATAACCCACTCATCCTTTTCTTCAACTTGGGTTGCAAGAGCTTTCTCATCTTTAGTAGATTTAGTAACCATAGGAAAATTTTCAACGGTAGCAATGAAAACCCATTCATCTTCATTTCGAGTATCTTTATCAAACTCATCATCAGTCACTCCTTCAGCAAAGTAACATTTATTTTGGAATCTAGACTTGTTAGGCTTAGTTATAGGGACTCTTTCAAGAAATCTTGATGCAAAATGACCTATTTTACTGCATGAAAAACATTTAATAGGTAACATGTTCCTTCATACTTACCTTTTCCTCTACCTTCTTTTTTTACAATCAGTGCTTCCTATTCTTCTACCTCTCTTTCTTTATCTTCAAGTTGCTTCAGTTCTTCGTCATACTTGGATATCTTTCTAGAAAATTCTCCCATACCATATCTTTGCTTGTTATTTCCGGATACAGTTGCCTTGAATGCAAATTTAGTTTTTAGAACAAATTCACTGAATTCACTTAATTCAAAAGCAGCAACCTTACCAAACAGTCTGTTTCTTGACATCTTTGTTACTAATCTAAGCTCTTCAATAGCATGAGCCTTCCCTTTGTAGGATGGAGGCAAGGATCTGAGTATCTTAGCACCAATTTCATCCTCATCCAGAGAACCACCTGTTGGAGCTGTAAATTTCTAAAATATTTTCACATATTTTGCTTGACCCTATGTTTCCATATGGTCCTCATCCTAAAACACTAGGGTTTGTTTTCCTATCATTCTGCTCAATTTTTTGTCCATTGTATCCATCGGGTCTTGCATGATTCACATCATGGTCTATGTCTCCCTGATCCATTTTGCATGTTTCAGCTTGCATGAGTCTATATTGCCTATCGGCAAGACTCATTTGGTGTCTTAGTGAATAGATTTTATCTGCAGGTGGTTGTCGACATAGCTTTCACAGGGTTTCAGTGACAAGAATATGCATATTTTCAAAATGAGTTTGGGTGTCATTGTAATGTCACTTCAATTTTTTTTTGTCTTAGCAACTGGTCAAAGTGGATTTTTATCAGTGTAAGACTTTGTTTCTGTATAACATCTTGGTGAGTTCTCGTGGTTTCACCGACAATCACATTGAATGTTCTTTTCGGCCAGACTAGGGTATTCAGTATAAAGTCATAACGATTTCCATTTGTTTCACCTACCGGCGTTTAGGGGTTACAATTCAGTGTGAGTTGGGGCTTTCGATATATCATCTTGGTGAATGACCTTTGGTATCATCGATAATGCATATGGAGACTCCATCGGTATGAAAATATTTTGGTCTTGGCGAACATGAATGACTTCAAGGTACTTCGGTATGACATGGTGTTGTCTCCGACAGGTCTCGCCGATACTGTATTGTCTTGGTGAAAGCGAGTGGGGAATGGTTTTTGGCATAGGAGGTGCTTTGTCTCGGTGACTCGGAGTTGGGTGAGAAGCCTTCGATGAAACATTGTATAATCTACATAAGGTTTCCCCAGTAGTTATAGGTTATAGCGACTTTGAACAAAATGAAAAGATTACATCGGTGAGAGATATGCTCGTCTCAGAAAATGGAAAGAACATTAAGGAATTGCATATCGATATAACATTTGGTTTTCGATATGATATCTCACCGACGGTAGAAGGCTATAACGAAACGTAAAAGAACAAAAGGCTACTCCTAGACTTTGGCATAAAGAGCAAGTGGTCACGGCGAGGCGCGAAGAACAGGGGAGCACTGGCAGGGAGCGATAAGTCATACAATTGCCTTCGGCATACCTTAAGGCTTGTCTTGGCGATTGGTTGGCAATTAAAACAATATTTCAAAGCGCTATGGCTGACATGATTTGGGCCCGATTTCTACAGGGGCTGACATGAATTTGAAATGATATGATTTCTAAATGCTGGTGTATATATATGCACCTGGATTGTATTTGTAAAAAAGGAGATTTTAGATTAGAAAAATACACTAGAGTAAGAATGGGAATGGTAGAATAAAGTTCTCATTCTGGAGACCATGGTGCATGTTTTTAAATGGCGATTTCAATGAAATTCAGCTGGTGTGACAGGTTATTTTGGTATCAATTGTTTGTTAAGCTTATTGAACAGTATTGCTGAAGTTGTCTCTAATTTGATTTTTTCCAGTTGTTTAAATTGGAATAACAAGTTTATTTTTAGTTTATCTGTGCACATTTTCTGCATTTGTGTGATTAATTAACTGGTTCTCTCAAGTAGGGATTAAATCCTTTTCATTGATCATAGTAATCAGGAAGATTCTTTTGGATTATTAAAGAAGAGCTTAGCAGTCATAATCTTGCATTGTTTATACAAGTTATAAATAGATCACATGCCTACAATTCGATCTTCTGCCAAAATAAGTTTCCCACTTCTATTTCATTTGACTCTGCATACCCAATAAAGCACTAGTCTCTGCAATTTCATTATTTGAATTCATTCAATCTCTTTTATCAGTTAATTAAGCATTTTAGGATTTAGATAAGAAGATAGCTATCAAGTTTGGTTTCATTGGTTCACTGTTATCTGCCATTGTGGACAAAGCATTTCAAAGAAATAATCACAAGTTAAGTCTGCGCTATTCAGAAAGGTACACCTGCCTAGGTTTAGTAGCACCTAAAGAGCAGAAGGTTTGATTGTTTTAAGCCTTGTTATGTTACCCTAAAATGTTGTGAAAGCTTGGCAACCTTTCATGGTTCAAACCTGTGTTTTTGAGAGCTAACAAATTAGCGACTCTGCTGGGGAATACATCAGAAAATTCAGTTGAATACCATCATATAGAGTCATTGAAGAAAATTTTATAATTTCAAAAAGAGTGATTCCGCTAGGAAAAGATCAAAACTAATGATTTTCCTACTTTTGGAAAAGTAGGTGGCGAATCTGAAAGAATATTTTGTAGATGTTCAAATATGAATGGAGGAAGTTTTCAGTTCAGCCCCTGTGAGGTCATGTTGGAGCTCCTCATGATCAATGGTATATGCATTATCATCTGATGTACCAGTATCAGTACCCACATAATGCTCCCCCTTATCAACATACAACAATGATCAGACAGTTTGATTTGGCAGGGATTAAATTATCCCCTTATCCAATGGATGGCAGTTGGAGAGGTCTTGTTCCAAAATTTACAGGGTGTGATGCTATCACTGTTGAAGATCATTTAAGAAGTTTTGATGCTTTCATCCAACATTTGGATGTGCCCTATGAAGATTTACGAATGAAGCTATTCATGATATCACTTGTTGAATATGCTAGGGATTTGTTCAATAGCTTACTAGCTGTCTCTATTGATTCTATCCAAGGATTTCAAGATCAATTCCTCGAGTAGTTTGGGAATCTAGGTGCACCAGATTATGCTCTTCATGAATTATTGCATATTTAGAAAGATCAAAGTGATACAATTTATGATTTCAATCATAGATTCAATAAGTTGCAGAATAGGATACCGCCTAGATCAAAGTTGCCAGATTCTATAGCACTAGGTATTTATTTGAATGCATTTGAACCTAAGATAGGGTATGAGTTAAGAAATAAATTCCCAAGAAGTTTGGTTGAAGCACAGAAGATGGCACAAACAATTGAAAACAATAGGAAGGCTGTTGGGATAATTAATAAAAGACATATTCCTAGGGTTTCTCAGCAAAGCAACATATACAGGGATGAAAGGGCGAGGATGCATGATATGCCTTTTAATACAGACTGGAAGGACAATAAACCTATAATAGCTAGGCTTGGAAACAAGGAAGCTCCTAATGCATTGACAAAGAGAACCTATATGGTAAGTAACAATTACTTCTATGATTTCTGTGACATGCCACATTCCCCAGATCATTGTTTTGTAGCCCAAAGAATGCAGGAAGAGGGAATGCTAATGGGAAACAATGGAGATGATCAAACAGTATATTTGGCTTCAGATACTTTGCATCAGGTTGAGGAGGATGAGGGTGCAGGGCTTATCTCTTTCAAAATAGATTGTCACAGAGAGAGTAGTGTTCGTTGTAAATATTCTGATGTTGATGATGAACCTAAGGATTTTGATCTACAGTCAAGGGATTCTTCTACTTCTTATGAGGATCTAGATGAAGAGGCAATGGGAAATGTTGATTCATCAGATAGTAAGTATACAATACCTTTGGCTGCAGTTGAAAGTTATGAAGATACATTTGATCATGATGAGGTTTGTACATTTGAAAGTGATTTCCATTTTTTTCAAACTCGTTGTATGATGAAGAGTTAAATGAAGATCAGATGATTTTTTTCCAAGGTGTGTCAATGAGTGAGTTTTAGATATTTTCAAATTCACTTTATGAGAAGGAGGAAATAATTTCAGACAAGCAGAATGATGGAATAAATAAATGCACTAATGATGTTTCTGATTTCCCATTCTCTGATGGTATTGGATTTCTGTTTGATGATGACAAAAGTGAGGAGTATGACTGTAGTGATGAAAATATAGAGGCTTGTTCACTTAGTTGTGAACAAATTGCAGATTTGTTTACTTGTGAATACCAAGGATGTACACATGATGATCTTGAAGTTTTGTCTCCAGCTTACTTTTGTTTTGATAGTGAAAAATCTTTGTGTAAAGATTCTTATGACTCCCTATGTATTTCTTAGAATGATTGTGATACTTTTGGTGTTGATCAATATTCTGTGTTTGTTCAGAAGGAGGTATGTGATTCTAGAATTTTTAACTCATGTGGAAATAACATTTGTTTGCATACCAAGGATGATAGAAGCCAAGATTTTATTTCACATATGCATGATATTGAGGATATGAGTCATGATCTAATTTTGATTCCAAATAATGATACTAAAGAGGCGCAAAAGGTTTCAAATTTTAGTGTTGATATAACAGAACATTTTGTTTCTCAAGTGAAGCAATTTGATGATAAATTTTCAATACAGCTGGGAGAATGTTTCATAATACATGACAGTGACAAAGATAATACAAAATGTTGTATTGAATATGTTTGCATTTTGTATGTTGAAGATAATAGAGTTTTATCTGATGATAGAAAATATAAACTGCTGAATACAGTTGGGAAGTTGTTCCAAGCTGAGCATGGTGATTTTCTAAAAAACTTGCAATAACAGTGACAGGAAAGATTGCATCTGTGTCTTCAAGAGAAATCTGATGAACTCAAAACAAAACCAGGTATTTGATAGGGGAAATTTTGATTTGATTTTCAGATTGTAACAACTCAAGACATGAGAAGTTAACACATAGATAATTGAGGGTTTCCAGTGCATGGACAACTCTTACTTGTTCTCTTTAAAAAAAATTTCCATTCACAGTAGTGTAGGATGGTGGTTCACCTCCATTTTGCATCCATTTTGCATTCATTCCATCATGCTTCTCGTCCATTTCCATGTTGCTCTTTTTGTGTTGTTTCTGGTCTGCTCATCCAAGATTTTGGATCCTTGCAATGATCTGACTATCATTCATCCCCAGACGGAGCCACTGTTGGAGCTGTAAATTTTTGAAATATTTTCACATATTTTGCTTGACCCTAAGTTTCCATATGGTCCTCATCCTAAAACACTAGGGTTTGTTTTCCTATCATTCTACTCATTTTTCATCCATTGTATCCATCGGGTCTTGCATGATTCACATTGTGGTCTATGTCTCCCTGATCCATTTTGTGTGTTTCAACTTGCATAAGTTTGTATTGCCTATCGACAAGACTCATCCGGTGTCTTAGCGAATATATTTTATCTGCAGGTGGTTGTCAGCATAGCTTTCACAGGGTTTCAGCGACAGGAAGATGCATATTTCAGAATGAGTTTGGGCATCATTGTAATGTCATGCTGAAATTGTTTTGTCTTAGCGACTGGTCAAAGTGGATTTTTATTGATGTAAGACTTTTTTTCTGCATAATGTCTTGGTGAGTTTTCATGGTTTCACTGACAATCACATTAAATGTTCTTTTCTGCCAGACTAGGGTATCCGGTATAAAGTCATAACAATTTCCATTTGTTTCACCGATTGGCATTTAGGGGTGACATTTCGGTGTGAGTTGGGGCTTTCAAAATATCATCTTGGCGAATGACCTTTAGTCTCGTCGATAATGCATATGGAGACTCCATTGGTATGAAAATATTTTGGTCTTGGCGAACACGAATGACTTCAAGGTACTTCGGTATGACATGGTGTTGTCTCTGACAGGTCTCACCGATATTGTATTGTCTTGGTGAAAGCAAGTGGGGAATGGTTTTTGGCATAGGAGGTGCTTTGTCTCAACGACTTGGAGTTGGGTGAGAAGCCTTTGGTGAAACATTGTATAATCTACATAAGGTTTCCCCGGCAGTTACAAGTTATAGCAACTGTGAACAAAATGAAAAGATTACATCGGTGAGATATATGCTCGTCTCGGCGAATGGAAAGCACATCAAGGAATTGCATATTAATATAACATTTGGTTTTCGATATGATATCTCACCAATGGCAGAAGGCTATAACAAAACGCAAAAGAAGAAAAGGATACTCCTGGACTTTGGCATAACAAGCAGGTACTCACGGCGAGGCGCAAAGAAAAGGGGAGCACTGGCAAGGAGTGATAAGCGATACAATTGCCTTCAGCATACCTTCAGGCCTATCTTCACGATTGTTTAGCAAATAAAATAGAATTTCAAAGTGCTATGGCCAACATGATTTGTGCCCGATTTCTACAGGGGATGACATGAATTTGAAATGATATGATATGTAAATGCTGGTGTATATATATGCACCTGGATTGTATTTTGTAAAAAAGGAGATTTTAGATTAGAAAAATACACTAGAGTAGGAATGGGCACGGTAGAATAAAGTTCTCATTCTAGAGACCATGGTGCATGTTTTTAAATGGTGATTTCAATGAAATTCAGCTGGTGTGACAGGTTATTTTGGTATCAATTGTTTGTTAAGCTTATTGAAAAGTATTGCTGAAGTTGTCTCCAATTTAATTTTTTTTGGTTGTTTAAATTGGAATAACAAGTTTATTTTTAGTTTATCTATGCACATTTTCTGCATTTGTGTGATTAATTAACTGGTTCTCTCAAGTAGGGATTAAATCCTTTTCATTGATCACAATAATCAGGAAGATTCATTTGGATTATTAAAGAAGAGCTCAGTAGTCATAATCTTGCATTGTTTATACAAGTTATAAATAGATCACATGCCTACAATTCGATCTTCTGCCAGAATAAGTTGCCACTTCTGTTTCATTTGACTCTGCATACCCAATAAAGCACTGGTCTTTGCAATTTCATTATTTGAATTTCATTCAATCACTTTTATTAGTTAATTAAGCATTCTAGGATTTAGATCAGAAGATAGCTATCAGGTTTGGTTTCATTGGTTCACTTTATCTGCCATTGTGGACAAAGCATTTCAGAGAAATAATCACAATTAAGTTTGTGCTATTTAGAAAGGTACACCCACCTAAGTTTAGCAGCACTTTAAGAGCATAAGGTTTGATTATTTCAAGCCTTGTTCTGCTCCCTAAAACATTGTGAAAGCTTGGGTACCTTTTATGGTTCAAACCTGCATTTTTGAGAGCTAACAAATTGGCAACTTTGTTGGGGAATACAAAAGAAAATTCGGTTGAAGACCATCATATAGAGTCATTGAAGAAAAGGATATAATTTCAAAAAGAGTGATTCCATTGGGAAAAGATCAGAAATAATGATTTTCCTACTTTTGGAAAAGTAGGTGGCGACTCTGAAAGAATATTTTGTAGCTGTTCAAACATGAATGGAGGAAGTTTTTAGTTCGGGGGAGGTCATGCTGGAGCTCCTCGTGATCAGCGGTATAAGCATTATGGTCTGATGTACCAATATCAATACCCACATAATGCTCCTCCTTATCAACATACAATAATGATCAGACAGTTTGATTTGGCAGGGATTCAATTATCCCCTTATCCAATGGATGGCAGTTGGAGAGGTCTGGTTCCAAAGTTTACATGGTGTGATGCTATCACTGTTGAAGATCATTTAAGAAGTTTCGATGCTTTCATCCAAGATTTGGATGTTCCCTAAGAAGATTTATGCATGAAGCTATTCATGATATCACTTGTTGAAGATGCTAGGGATTGGTTCAATAGCTTACCATCTGTCTCTATTGGTTCTCTCCAAGGATTTCAAGATCAATTCCTTGAGCAATTTGGGAATCTAGGTGCACCAAATTATGCTCTTCGTGAATTACTGCACATTCACAAAGATCAAAGTGATACAATTTATGATTTCAATCGAAGATTCAATAAGTTGCAGAATAGGATACCTCCTAGATCAAAGTTGCCAGATTTTGTAGCACTGAGTGTTTATTTGAATGCATTTGAATCTAAGACAGGGTATGAGTTAAGAAATAAATTCCCAAGAAGTTTGGCTGAAGCACAAAAGATGGCACAAACAATTGAAAACAATAGGAAGGCTGCTGGGATAATAAGTAAAAGAGATATTCCTAGGGTTTCTCAGCAAAGCAACATATACAGGGATGAAAGGGAAAGGATGCATGATATGCCTTATAATACAGACTGGAAGGACATCAAACCTATAATAGCTAGGCTTGGAAACAAGGAAGCTCCTGATCCATTGACAAAGAGAACCTATATGGTAAATAAAAATTACTTATGTGATTTCTGTGACATGCCACATTCCCCAGATCATTGTTTTGTAGCCCAAAGAATGCAGGAAGAGGGAATGCTGATGGGAAACAATGGAGATGATCACACAGTATATCTAGCTTCAGATACTTTGCATCAGGTTGAGGAGGATGAGGGTGCAGGGCTTATATCTTGCACAACAGATTGTCACAGAGAGAGCAGTGTTTGTTGTAAATATTCTGATGCTGATGATGAACCTGCGGATTTTAATTTGCAGTCAAGGGATTCTTCTACTTCTTATGAGGATCTGGATGAAGAGGCAATGGGAAATATTGATTCATCAGATAGTAAGTATACAATAACTTTGGCTACAATTGAAATTTATGAAGATACATTTGATCATGATGAGGTTTGTACATTTGAAAGTGATTTCCATTTTTTTTCAAACTCGTTATATGATGAAGAGTTAAATGAAGATCAAATGATTTTTTGCTAAGGTTTGTCAATGAGTGAGTTTCATATCTTTTCAAATTCACTTTATGAGAAGGAGGAAATAATTTCAGATGAGCAGAATGATGGAATAAGTAATAAACACTAATGATGTTTCTGATTTCCCATTCTCTGATGGTATTGGATTTCTGTTTGATGATGACAAAAGTGAGGAGTATGACTGTAGTGATGACAATATAGAGGCTTGTTCACTTAGTTGTGAATAGATTACAGATTTGTTTACTTTTGAATACCAGGGATGTGCACATGATGATCTTGAAGTTTTGTCTCTAGCTTACTTTTGTTTTGGCAGTGAAAAATCTTTGTGTAAATATTCTTATGACTCCCTATGTATTTCTTAGAATGATGGTGATACTTTTGGTTTTGATCAATATTCTGTGTTTGTTCAAAAGGAGGTATGTGATTCTGGAATTTCTAACTCATTTGGAAATAACATTTGTTTGCATACCAAGGATGATAGAAGTCGAGATTTTATTTCACATATGCATGATATTGAGGATATGAGTCATGATCTAATGTTGATTCCAAATAATGATACTAAAGAGGTGCAAAAGGTTTCAGATTTTAGTGTTGATATAACAGAACATTTTGTTTCTCAAGTGAAGCACTTCGATGATAAATTTTCAATACAACTAGGAGAATTTTTCATAATACATGACAGTGAGAAAGATAATACAAAAATGTTGTATTGAATATGTTTGCATTTTGTATGTTAAAGATAATAGAGTTCTATTTGATGATAGAAAATATAAACTGTTGAATACAGTTGGGAAGTTGTTCCAAGCTGAGCATGATGATTTTCTAAAAACTTGCAATAACAGTGACAGGAAAGATTGCATCTATGTCTTCAAGAGAAATCTGATGAACTCAAAACAAAACCAGGTATTTGAAAGGGGAAAGTATGATTTGAGTTTCAGATTGTAATAGCTCAAGAAAAGAGAAGTTAACAGACAGAGGATTTAGGGGTGCCAGTGCATGGACAACTCTTACTTGTTCTCTTGAAAATTCTTTTCCATGCACAGTAGTTTAGGATGGTGGTTCACCTCCATTTTGCATCCATTTTGCATTCATTCCATCATGCTTCTGGTCCATTTCCATGTTGTTCTTTTTGTGTTGTTTTTGGTCTGCTCACCCAAGATTCTGGATCCTTTCAATGATCTGACTATCATTCATCCCCAGACGGAGCCACTGTTGGAGCTATAAATTTTTGAAATATTTTCACATATTTTGCTTGACCCTAAGTTTCCATATGGTCCTCATCCTAAAACACTAGGGTTTGTTTTCCTATCATTCTGCTCATTTTTCGTCCATTGTATCCATTGGGTCTTGGATGATTCACATTGTGGTTTATGTCTCCCTGGTCCATTTTGCGTGTTTTAGCTTGCATGAGTCTATATTTCCTATCGGCAAGACTCATCCAATGTCTTTACGAATAGATTTTATCTGTAGGTGGTTGTCAGCATAGCTTTCATAGGGTTTCAGCGACAAGAATATGCATATTTCAAAATGAGTTTGGGCATCATTGTAATGTCACGCCAAAATTGTTTTGTCTTGGCGACTAGTCAATGTGGATTTTTATCGGTGTAAGACTTTGTTTCTGCATAACGTCTTGGCGAGTTCTCGTGGTTTCACCGACAATCACATTGAATTTTCTTTTCGGCCAGACTGGGCTATTTGGTATAAAGTCATAACGATTTCCATTTGTTTCACCTACCGATGTTTATGGGTTACATTTCACTGTGAGTTGGGGCTTTCGATATATCATCTTGGCAAATGACCTTTGGTCTCACCAATAATGCATATGGAGACTCCATCGGTATGAAAATCTTTTCGTCTTGGCGAACACGAATGACTTCAAGGTACTTCGGTATGACATGGTGTTGTCTCTGACAGGTCTCACCGATATTGTATTGTCTTGGTGAAAGTGAGTTGGGAATGGTTTTTTGCATAGGAGGTGCTTTGTCTCGACGAATCGGAGTTGGGTGAGAAGCCTTCAATGAAACATTGTATAATCTACATAAGGTTTCCCTGGAAGTTACAGGTTATAGCGACTATGAACAAAATGAAAAGATTACATCAGTGAGAGATATGCTTGTCTCGGCGAATGGAAAGCACATTAAGGAATTTCATATTGATATAACATTTGGTTTTCGATATGATATCTCACCGACAACATAAGGCTATAACGAAACGCAAAAGAACAAAAGGCTACTCCTGGACTTTGGCATAATGAGCATGGGGTCATGGCGAGGTGCAAAGAACAAGGGAGCACTGGTAGGGAGCGATAAGCGATACAATTGCCTTCGGCATACCTTTAGGCTTGTCTTGGTGATTGGTTGGTGATTAAAATAGAATTTCAAAGTGCTATGCCCAACATGATTTGGGCCTGATTTCTACAGGGGCTGACATGAATTTGAAACGATATGATTTCTAAATGCTGGTAT
The DNA here is from genome assembly GCA_007258455.2 of Sequoia sempervirens. Lineage (NCBI taxonomy): Eukaryota > Viridiplantae > Streptophyta > Pinopsida > Cupressales > Cupressaceae > Sequoia > Sequoia sempervirens. Next base: position 440,437,923 of record VDFB02075321.1, read on the forward strand.
TGCTGAACCTGTCTCCAATTGTGTGTTAAGATTGTTGAAAAGTATTGCTGAAGTTGTCTCTAATTTGATTTTTTCCAGTTGTTTAAATTGGAATAACAAGTTTATTTTTAGTTTATCTATGCACATTTTCTTCATTTGTGTGATTAATTAATTGGTTCTCTCAAGTAAGGATTAAATCCTTTTCATTGATCATAGTAATCAGGAAGATTCTTTTGGATTAATAAAGAAGAGCTTAGCAGTCATAATCTTGCATTGTTTATACAAGTTATAAATAGATCACATGCCTGCAATTCGATCTTCTGCCAGAATAAGTTTCCCACTTCTATTTCATTTGACTCTGCATACCCAATAAAGCACTAGTCTCTGCAATTTCATTATTTGAATTCATTCAATCTCTTTTATCAGTTAATTAAGCATTCTAGGATTTAGATCAGAAGATAGCTATCAAGTTTGGTTTCATTGGTTCACTGTTATCTGCCATTGTGGACAAAGCATTTCAGAGAAATAATCACAAGTTAAGTTTGCGCTATTCAGAAAGATACACCCGCCTGGGTTTAGCAACACCTAAAGAGCAGAAGGTTTGATTGTTTCAAGCCTTGTTCTGTTACCCTAAAATGTTGTGAAAGCTTGGCAACCTTTCATGGTTCAAACCTGTGTTTTTGAGAGCTAACACCACCGAAAAATTTAATACCCATCACTATTTCATTTACTCTTTGCTTAAAAGAAGTGATATTTTCATCTTCACCCATCTTCAAATTCTCATACTTTCCTTTTAAACTCTATAGCTTAGCCATCTTCACCTATGCATAGATCCTTCATACAAAGTTTCTAGCTTCATCCAAATCTCATGAGCTGTTTGTAGTCCTACCACATTAGCCATCTTTGAATCTGTCAAAGCACTCACCAAAGCCTTAATAGCCCTAATATTATTTTTAGCATCTTTGATCTCATTAACACTAGAGGAACCATTCTGAGAAATAACATATGGATCTTTTGTAATCTTCCAATAGGCTTCACCAATACACCTTAGGTGAGATTGGATCCTAAATTTCCACAATGAGCAGTTGGTTCCATCAAATCTAGGACTGTCCTTCTTGAATGTTACCATCTCAGATCACCTCAAGCTTTTAGAATTCTTCAGAGGAACCTGCTCTAATACCAATTGTTGGAAAAACAAGGAAAAACAACTAAGAGGGGGGATGAATCAGTTGTCACAGAATAATAAATTTTTCAAAATTTACTTAACTTGATCTCAGATATGATGAATAAGCAATTAACCATAAATAATTAACACATCAAAGAGATAGAGAACACCAAGATTTTTTATGTGGAAACCCTATTAGGGAAAAAAACCATGGTGGATGTTAGTCCACAAGATTATACTCTATTAAAAGTATAATGAAATCAATAAGGGGAATGCACATGCATTCAGGCACAATGCCTAGAGCTCGCTGCTCAATTACAAAAGGGGCTCACTACCCGAAAATAAAAAATAGGATTAAAATTTAGAGGGTATGAACTAAGAAAATAGCTTCTCCACAAGCCTGATTACAGTTCCAATTAAGCACATAAAATTCCTTCACAAACTACTTTACTCTTCACTCAATCTTCTTTAAATTTTTCTCTGTAATCAAATGATATTCTCACATACACACATAAGAGCACACTCAACACCTTCTCAACACACTACACTGATGAAACAATCACTCTTATATATCCGCTACATGAGATTTCATCAATAACTTAATCGGCCAAGAAAACAAAACATATTTTCAATGTCGGCCCAAATTTACAATTAAATTTTTAATGTGAATCCACCAAGGTTGGCCACAACATAGTGGGGACCCAAATTAATATCTCCAACAAAAAAATACTTCAATTAATTTCACCTCGAATATTCACAACACGCTACCATCATCATGTCGTCCAAGAACAAGAAAAACCGAACACACAGGAAAAATTTCTGACCACGAGCACACCGATCAATGTGGATGTACCACAAAGATAGAGAATGATCTAGAGAAATCCAAGAGCACCAAGAAATAATAGAGAAACATCTGCATCAACTGATATTTCTAGAATCACACAAACTTCACTCAGGGACACTAACAAAGACCACAAAAACACTGTCAGACCACAACATGATCAAATCTATATGTAGACCTCTGAAACTTCCAATAGATGATCTAGATATACTTAAAGAAAAACCATTTAGTCCACAGTAGCTGAAATTTAATGTAAATAACAAGACGCCTTCATGACCTGCACAGTTCCACTGGGAACCTGAAACACTTTCTTTTACAATTTTCTCAATATCCTCAACATATACAACCTCTAATACACTAAATACTCATAGTGTTGACATCAATGAAAACCACATATTAGCAACACATCCATAACATCCAACACATGTGTGTCACAATAGAATCATGTAGTAGAAAAGAAAGCAAATCCAAAGAAGTAGATGTAACCCATGAAATTTCCATCAAAGAGATACAAATAACATGAATAGTGTTAATAAGATTTTGAAAGGTGAGATTCCACAAATAGATGTAGAGTGTTTACTAAGTAAAACTCTCAATAAAGTGGATCTCATAGATATGAAGAAAATTTCTACAAAGAATCATTAGAATCCCTTGATGAAGAGACTCTAATTAACTCTAATAGAGAAACAAGTGATGAAGGAATATCCTATAAGAGGAAATATATGTCCACAATCATATCAACCAAGTCTAAAATGTGGGACTCTATAAATAAAGAAGAGATATCTTTTACGAATGTATCCCAATGACGTGAATCCATAAGATATGTAATATTTCTACAAAAAATAATTTGGATCTCTTGAAGAAATGAATCTAATCTCCAAAATGGTAACTAGAATATATGAGGAATATCCTTAACTACAAACATGGCATCAAAATATCTTCAGGAGAAGTATTAATAGTAATTAAAATAATTCAAATGTACAAGGTTCTCCAAGGAAGCATCACCCTCAAATGGAGAATCGAGGTCTCCATGTAGTTTTTGGATGAAGGTTCAAGCAATGAAAGAGCACTCAGTGTACTCAATCTAATACTTAATATCCTCATAAAGAGTGACACATATTATTTTATAGGCCATGTCAATGTTGTTTAACCATTCAATCTTATGTTTATGGTCATTTATATCAATAAAGAGTCCAAAGAGATAAGGCATTTGATCCCACATAATATACTAGCCTTATATCCCTTGTTTCTAGAACACATATTTTCTAAAATTGTGCCAAAAAAATGACAAATTTAGTACCAAAACCCATGCTAAAACACCTAAAAATTGCAATTTTTTCTCAATTCACAATTAACATACCCCACAATAAGACAACCTCCTATAACTAGTTACTATAATGACCCACCCATTAATTACAATATTTGACACTTTGTGATTAGTGAATTTACAAATGTAATTCCATTTTGGTCAAGCTTTACAAGGTCCAAAAGTGACTAAAATGATGAAAGTATAATACAAATATAATATCAAAAGAATTAGATTATACTAGTCTAAAGTATATATAAATCATGCACTCTCAAAAAGTTGATTAGAAAAGGAGTTTGTTTTCACAAGTCATTGCCCTTGGAAGGTCTCAAAATAACAATTGTGCAATAAAAATGATAAGAAACCTCATTTTCTAGAAAATTGGAGCTTAAAATCAAAATAATATTCTTACCATGATGAAAAGCATAAAATTATACTCCATTTCCAAAAAATATCCTTAAAAAATTCATATGGTTAAGAAGGAACCTCCCAAATTTGGTTTATAAATATAAAAACTTCAGCGGAGAGGGGATGAAGACCCTAATTTTAGAGGAGAAACAATCAAATAATAGAATGGTAGAGCTTTTGGTGGTAATGGTGAGCGGGTTGGTCACTAGAGGCCAAGGGTGGTTGTAGGGTTGTGCTTTTAAGGAGAAGCGCTTAGTGTTGAACAACCAAAATACTGAGAGGTGGGGTGAATCAATATTCCATTAAACCATTTGATCACAATCTATCCAATTAACAAAACACATCCAACATTAACAATGAATGAAATAATGAAACAATCACAAGATCACATAACACATGAACAATATTTTTCAATGTAAAACCCAAAAATGGAAAAACCACAGTGAGGATTAGCTCACAATATACTATAACTACTTATAAGATATTATAAAAGGCTCACTACTAGTTCACACTTTCCAATAGGGATCACAACCACAAAAAGAAAGATAGATAGAAAATAGAATGGAAACACAACCAAGATTTGAACTAATACAAAATGCAACTTCCTTGTGTTGGATTTAGTTCCCTTGAAGCTCAATATACTGACTCTTTGCACTTTTTCAAATACCGAATACAAAACATTGCTCCGCTTTATAGTCAATATTCACAATATATCTGCTGCTATTTGGATCATAGACTTAAAAAATTCACATACTTGCATCTCATGTCACATCTACAATCAAAAATATGTTTTACATATTATCCAATTCATTCACATACATCAATTAGTTCGTCTTAATTTGATGTAGCCCTGTATTAAATTAAAGTCACCTTGTCGGCTCCACACTTGTACCAAAAACATCTTTGAGTTTGAACCAAATGTGCAATACTTGATTTAGTTTGGCATGGACCTAAAATATATCTCACTAACATTCACATTACATATTTAATCACCACAACACACATCAAGCATTAGGTCAGTCAGGAAATAGACCTAATCACAAAATATGCTAACTAATCAACACTAGCAATCAATTTTAGCACATAATTGTGTGCCATCTGGAACATACAATGTGCTAACACTTGTAAGAAATCTCCCAAAATTGAAAAAATTGATTCTTATCATTGGACCTAAATGTTGACTAGTTTATACATACCCACTTGCATTATACATAGTCAAAATTGTATGCCAAACTATTGTCACTTATATCTTTCAAACTATACATCCAAAGCAACTAATATTTTGAAAGCAAATGTGAAGTATAGTCATGAACAACATATTATCACTACATAAGTAGATCTTATCATATGAGTGAATGTGGACCAAAATACCCATTACAAAATCAACTATGTTCACCAGATTAGAGTAGACATCAACAATCAATGTTGACATCAATGACAACTCATTAAGGGGATCATTCTTCATTCTTTCAACAATATACCCCTTTTTCATTGATCAAAACATGTGCCAAACATGAATCTCTCCAAAATATCCAAACTTCTCAAAAAAATTCCAAAAAACTCCAAACATACACCATCTCCCCCTTTGACATCAAGGAAAAAGGGTGTGTCAGTAACACACATGTAAAATCCCCCTTAGATGTATTTGCAAAAATAAATAATTGAAAAGAATGTGTTGAACCCTTAGGGAGTTGACCCAAAAACTTAAACCATCTACATGTACAATGAAAAATAGAAAAAATAAAATAATGAAAGAATATACAAATAGAAAAATAGTTAACTGGAGGTGGAAGATCCTTCATGATCCTTTAGAATGGCTTGCCACACATACTTTCCTTCATTCCAAGTTTTCTTAGTTGCTACAAGCAACCTATACAATGATTCTAGTTCTATTAGACTCTCCTCATCCTCTTCTGGAGTACTGGGATTTGAATTTATTTTTGCAAGCCTTTCAACATCAGGTAGGGCAGTTGATATTGGTATATGCTTGGTTTTCACCAAGTCCCCAAGCTTTCCAAACCTCATTATGATGTCATCTTTCTACCTTTGGAATTTGAAGAATTTTTTGTGCATGTAATTGATGGAAATCCAACTGGTATGATCCTTGTCTTCTGTTGGATCATAGGCACTAGAGGCATTGGTTAATTGAGACTCAATTGAGTCCATTAGGTCCTTAATGTCTTAAGTAGCATCCAATCACTTCATGCAGTATAGAAATAGAGTCTTCACCTCATCTTCACATTCTTGGACATCATTTAGGCATTTCTCCACTTTATCATGTGTTGATGCACATCTCTCTTGTAGCTCCAACAACCTCTTCTCTGCAAACCTTGTTTCAACTTTACAGTTTTCTACCTATTTGTTTAGACTAGAGGCATACTCCTTAAGAGAATCTACTAAAACTTTAATATTTTCAATAGAAGATAAAGAATTGTCAATTGAAGTACTGGGGGTGGCATCCTACAAGATCTTTATTGCTTCATTTATTAGCTTTGTTCCCTTCTAGTGAGTTTCAATTATTTCCTTTCTTCCAGAAGCATGAAAACATCTCCAAGATCCAACTTCTGAATAGGTGAGATCTCCAGATCCATGCTTCCTTGATGCATAGGGAGTTGTAACAACTAAGGAGGCACATTAGGTTGAAATATTATTTTCCTCGACAAAAGACCCTTAAGAGGATTTTCAGAGAAAGACTCTCCAGAGGGCTTAGATAAGTCCATGGTCTTTTGTACTTCTTCATTCTTTCTCTCTTCAGAGTCTTCTTCATTCTTTGTGTTCTCCTCTTCATTGAATGTTTTTTCCTTTTGCTTATCTTCATCCTTCTAGTCATAATCTTTCCTATTATCCTTCTCTTTCTCTCCTTGCTCTTCTTGACCTTTCTCATTTTGATTTTCTTCATTTTCCTTTCTCACATCCTTATCCTATCTACCAGAGTTGTCCTCAGTGCCATCTGCATCATTCTTTTCCTTTTCTTGCTCTGCACCTTTATTTCCATCTTCACCAATGGACTTATGTAAGGGAAATTTAGGGCATCTCAGAGAAACCTCCAAGAATAGTAGTGCCTTCAGTACCTTTAATTCCAATTAGATTGCCTCAAAGACACATACAACTATGTCCTAAAGTGGAAACAGACACAATTCATTTCCCACATTAATCCTTCTGAGAGAAGCATATGTAAATTCAACAACAAGCAATAACAGATTCTAGAAATAGAACCAACACAGATGAAAGATAAGACAAAAAACTAGAACACACAGATTTACGTAGGGAAAACCCTTTTGGGTAAAAAACCCCACCCTCCAAAGTTTGAGCCATTGTATTATTCAACAACAAAAGGTTACAATACAATTTAAGGCTCTTAGCCTTTTTCAGAGATTGCATCTTGTTCATTTTGGATACAACCTGGTAGCAAACTCCCCCCTTTACATTTCCTGATCAATCCATCAGACCATACAATCTTCAAACTATTGCAATATCCTCACACATTATACAGTGCATATCAACATGAGAGAGATCAACTATGATCCATGATCAGGAGAGATTTCGACAGCATAAACTTGCCTCTCTCTTCCTCTGCTTCAGCCTCATCACCTTGGCCTTTCAGCCAGCCTCTCAGCCCTCTCTCTATCACTCTATATATCACTTCAAAATTTCCAATGCATACATATATACATTCGTTCTCAACTGCCTCTATGAAATGGTTCATTTTCAACTGTCAAATCACAACTTTTGAACATCCAGCTCAACATCACTGTCATCCATTGCCCAAACATAGATGTTTCCATTTCCTTGTATAGAAGTTTCCAAACACACTGTTTGTCTTCCACATAGAAATGGTTGCAACGGTCTCACAACAAAATGGTTCACATTCTTCCCTCTCTGATAGGTCCAAGTCGCACCACGTAGGACAATCTTTCACTCGGTCAAAGGCATTCAAAATGTATTCGCATGTCGGTGAGACACTAACCGTGTCTCCTCGATGCCACAAAGCCCAACCATTGATATCGCCAAGAGTCTTCATTATCGGCAAGACATTATACCTAGTTCACAAGTCGCATTGATCTCAGCAATCCCATCGACGAGACTATCACTATTCACCAAGACATCATACCGAAGTTCACAAGTCACCTAGACATCAGTGTTCCCTTTCGGTGAGACTATCGCTACTTGCTAAGAGATCACATTGAGCCTTCCATTCATACCGAAACAAACAACCGTCGAAAAGACTTACTGCTGTCGATGAGACATCACATTGAAACAAGCCTTTCGGACAAGGGTCTTCCCAAAGACTTCAAGTGTATAACTATTGACAAGACTTTCCATATCGATAAGACTTCATACTGAAGCATTTGAGTTACTCCGATAACTGCAGTCGCCATGAGTCTCCCTGGCATTCGCTAGGAATCAAACCATCGGCCAGACATCTCCCAATCATCAAGAGTTCCTACCAAACCCTTATGTTATCCCGATGACTCTGAATGTAACACTGTCGGCGAGACATCTCTTATCACTAAGACACATTCTGATAGGATCAAGTCATACTGTTTACTGCATCGGCCAGACAGACCAAGGGTCACATCGATATCGGCCAGAATTTCTACCGTCACCGAGACAACATTCTGACTATCCCAAGTTATGCTGAAGGTTCAGGTTATGTCGATCGCCAAGACATTCAGAAGGTCACATTGATAGTTCAGGATCAACTAGCAGATTGGCTAGACATCTCAACAATCACAGTGACACAACTTTCTTAGAGGTTTCATCCTGTGAGATTGATGTAACAATTCCAACAATCTTCTACTTGACGAAGATCACACAGGCACCTCCAAAGCACTCAGAAACTAAGATCACACTAGCTCCACCAATTCAGACCCTTCAATACTCAAGACACCCAATAAAAAAGATTCCATAGATAACAGTCCACCAAACAATCTACAACAAAGACCAGGCATCCAACTGCAACTCACTATCCAACAAAGCATCCAAAATGTAACCGATCACAACCTTCTAGGAAAACACATAGACCTCAAACATGCTCTCATGCTCCATCAAGAATTTTGCACCAATATCCAAGATGTCCACCATACATGCAACAATCCTTGTCATCTTCCAACATGCCACCTGTGGAAGAAAGATACAAGCCAAGGTGAATAAGCACCATTCCAACGAACATAAGCAAAAGATCTTAGTGATACCATCAACGAGATATTGCTACCACTTCACTATGCTCAAACGCTATACATAAGCAATATCAACTTCAAAGCCTCAAACATAACACAATAGTGAAGTCATTCTCCAAAAACAAGACAAAAACACTAGCTAGAACAACAATCAGACTGACTGCTTAAATCCAATTGATAAACCCACACGACTGCAAATAGCACCCACAACTCGTGCTATTCCATCCAATCCCACATACCTAAAAGGTATTAGCATTAGTAAAATCATGCCAAACTATAACCAACTCAATAACAACAAATACAAGCTCCAAGTGCCAAGTAGTCGAAGAAGACAAAACACAATAGGAACTCCCACTACCCGAGTAATTCCAAATTTGAAAGATCAAAGACATACCAAGTCTACCAATAACAATACATAGAAAGTGTAACCATGTAGTACCAAGGATATATCCACAATGATATGCACAATCTGCAACAAACTGTTACAAGAAACATTTCTCTCACCACAAGTCATCACAGTTCTCCCAAGTTCTCCACACACAATCATAGGAAAAAGGATTAAGAACCTCCATGTCATTGCCCATGAACTTGAGTGAAAACACATGACCACAGGCAAGTGATCACTATAGCTCCAACCAAACCTCAAACCAATGAAGTGTGAAACCAAACATCCAAGAGGTAAACCAAGACCAAAGAGAAAAACTTTGCACATCATATTCCTGTAGAACATCCTCCTACATACACTTCTAATAGCCAGTTATGCCAAGAATGATCTCCTTCACATCCCAAAAGAAAAGCCCAAACAACATCCAACCGTTCAATCACCAAGATCAAACCAACTTCTAATATCATGTAATCAACATGGATGTAAGCCTCTCAAAGAAGATCAAGCTAGTTCATTCCCTGTTTCAGGAAATCAACCCATACATCATCTCCTACCAATTATCATCAGTAAATAACATAACACAAAAGCTCAAGGAGATAAAACAAGTTGTACATCTTCCACTATGAATCCTCTAGAAACATTAAACAAAAATTCAAGATCCATATCATAAAAGTGAACATAAAACACATCTGAAAAATATAATGGGCCAAATACCTCTCAAATAAACTCCCGAATAGATCAAGAGTGGGAATGAGAATACTCCTTCAAGATATACAATTTATGAAGACTAATCAAGAGATATTTCCTTATAGGTCTCTATTGAACTTACGTTCAACCAAGGTGTAGGCTTCTCCAACTTTCTGCTGAAAAACTTCATCAAGAATACAATCAACAACACTTCTCTCATATGAGAAAAACAACCTCACCTTATTCTTCATGTATCCATGAGTACTAGCAACCGATCATCTCATGCTAAATTTCAACTGCATTACTGCACTATCACGAAGTATCAAGCAAATAATCAAAGTACCCAATACACAAAGAATTACCAGACCAATGTCAAAGTTCCAATCATCTAAATTAGGAACTTATCATGACACCATGATCTACATATCCCCTTAGGAGATACCATGCTTCAAGTGACTTCACCATGGTCTCAAGTACAATGCACAATGCCAAAACTCCAGTGCACAAACAAGAGTATACATGACATAAAGCAAATAGACTCAAAACCAACATCACCTGTCAAGCACCACCAACACCTCAGCCAAAGACTCCAAGCGTCCTCCATGGATCCAAGATGTTGCACATCTTCAAATAATGTCCATGTAAATGTGAAAGAACCCTTCTGCAGCAATAGGATCTAAAAGCTCCCCCTTGAAACATCTGCAACACTAAAGAAGACCATTCACCACCATGCGATGAACCCATAGTTATTGCTAAAGCTCCCACTGAAACGTGACATCCAAGCTCTCCAAGCATCATGACCACTTGCTTCAGGTTCCCATAACTGACTATTCAGGTACTCAACAATATCCATCCTCTCATCTCAAAGCAATCACACCAATGCACAAGTGACCACAGACAAGGCCAACTAACAAATCTGCACCAGCAATGAATCAACCTCATGGATAAAGACAATCCACATCCAAGTTGTCTCACTGCATCCAATGGGTAGCTAATCCACCAACCGCATAACTCGTAGATCACAAACATCAAACATGCAAACCCATCATCGCATTGGAAACTACAACACTGAGATTTCAAAGAGAATAACCACATAGACAACATGACTCAAACACCAGATCATGCCAAACCTGATTTTCCAATCATGTCCACAATGAGTACCATAATCAAGGAACCCACAAGCACCGCCACATGAATGCTGAGTGACAAATCACATACCAACACTCCCATGCAAAGAAGAAATCACATCTCCTCAAACCATGCACAAAGAATGCATGCAGAACTACAACTATCTCATCTAGCAACACCCCAAAAGCCAGGGTCTAGAAAATAGTTTAACAACAGCTCCACATAACCACAAGTTTTTCTTAACTGTGTAAAAATTGCAAAACCACAGAGCCATGCAAGTACAAAACATCCTTAAAAAGAAAACAACAGTTTAGGAAAAATCTAGGCCCCTTTCAGGCCAACTCTAAAACCACCAACATATAAATGCATCTGAGAAGTAGAGAAAGGCTATTTCAGAGGGTTGCAAATCATCTAATGATTAACTCCATAGACTTCATGTATTCGAGGTTAACAGGAAACAATGCCTTCCAACATTAGGAAACACCACCTAGCATAAGCACTCTCTTCCATGGCTGAGAAACAAACTAGGCTTCTCCATATCACCAAGGAGCCTATCACATAGACACCCAATATGAAAGATTTACTGCTACACATCCACAGAGCAAGAAAATCCACCTCATACACTAAGGTTATACCGTTGCCAACCAGGAGACACAGATCACAACAAAGCAACATGATCAACTCCCTTTTCTATCTCCACCATCCTTCAAGCTGCGTGTTGTCTCTGAATATCACAAGACTTCCACCTACCAAAGGATCAATAAATTAGATGATTCCTCTAGATTTCCTCCAGCCTAACAAACTGAGAAATCTTCACAGGAGAAATACCCAAAACCAGCAATCAAAAGAAGGCTCTGATACCACTTGTAAGGGAAATTTAGGGCATCTCAGAGAAACCTCCAAGAACAGTAGTGCCTTCAATACCTTTAATTCTGATTAGATTGCCTCAAAGACATGTACAATTATGTCCTAAAGCGGAAACAAACACAGTTCATTTCCCACATTAATCCTTCTGAGAGAAGCACATGTAAATTCAACAACAAGTAATAACAGATTCTAGAAACAGAACCAACACAGATGAAAGATAAGACAAAAAACCAGAACACATAGATTTACGTGGGGAAAACCCTTTCAGGTAAAAAACCCCACCCTCCAAAGTTCGAGCCATTGTATTATTCAGCAACAAAAGGTTACAATACAATTTCAGGCTCTTAGCCTTTTTTAGAGATTACATCTTGTTCATTTTGGATACAACCTAGTAGCAAACTTTCCCCTTTACATTTCCTGATCAATCCATCAGACCATACAATCTTCGCACTATTGCAATATCCTCACACAATATACAGTGCAGATAAACATGAGAGAGATCAACTATGATCCATGATTAGGAGAGATTTTGACAGCATAACCCTGCCTCTCTCTTCCTCTACTTCGGCCTCATGGCCTCGGCCTTTCAGCCAGCCTCTCGGCCCTCTCTCTATCACTCTATATATCACTTCAGAACGTCCAATGCATACATATATACATTCATTCTCAACTGCCCCTATGAAACAGTTCATTTTCAACTGTCAAATCACAACTTTTGAACATCCAGCTCAGCATCACTGTCATCCATTTCCCAAACATAGATGTTTCCATTTCCTCATATAGAAGTTTCCAAACACACTATTCATCTTCCACACAGAAATGGTTGCAATGGTCTCACATTAAAATGGTTCACATTCTGCCCTCTTTGATAGGTCCAAGTCACACCATGTAGGACAATCTTTCACTTCGTCAAAGGTATTCAAAATGTATTCACATGTCAGTGAGACACTAACCGTGTCTCCCCAATGCCACAAAGCCCAATCATCGATATTTCCAAGAGTCTTCACTATCGGCAAGACATTATACCAAGTTCATAAGTTGCATCGACCTTAGCAATGCCATCGGCAAGACTATCGCTATTCACCAAGACATCATACTGAAGTTCACAAGTCACGTAGACATTAGTATTCCCTTTCGGTGAGACTATCACTACTCAAAAATAGATCACACCGAGCCTTCCAATCATACTGAAACAAACAACCATCGGCAAGACTTACCATTGTCGATGAGACATCACACTGAAGCAAGCCATTCGGCCAAGGGTCTCCTCAAAGACTTCGAGTGTATAACTATCGGTGAGACTTTCCATATTGATAAGACTTCATACCGAAGCATTTGAGTTACTCTGATAACTGTAGTCGCCATGAGTCTCCCCGACATCCACTAGGAATCAAACCGTCATCCAGACATCTCCGAGTCGCCAAGAGTTCCTACCAAACCCTTTTGTTTTCCCAATGACTCTGAATGTAACACTATCGGCGAGACATCTCTTATCGCTAATGATAGAAACAAGGTTGGATTAAGATAGTCACAATCTCAATGCTTTGAGTCCCTGTCTTGAGAACTCCTAAGGGGTTAGTTCATTCACCCTACAACCTATAGGTCCTCTGCTATTGAGGCACCCCTGGTTCACTTACCAACCCTGCTATCATTACAAATTTGCTACTACCAAGCAATTCGTGGTGCTCCTTCTCACATTCTCCATCTAGCCCTTAATGCTCTTAAAGACTAGCTGATCTCCAAATGTTTACAAATATTGTTGCAGGGGTGTGAAAAGCTTACATGGCTTCCAAAATCATTTTCCTAAAGCTCTCGATCAACCTCCATTCACAAACTCTCCATCTCTTTCAAGAAAATGCTTTTCTTGGTTTTGAAAGGCTAGTAGACTTAAGCCACAATTAGGTCTTTGAAACAGAGTCAAAATGCAATTTAGATCTAAACCCACCAAAGGACCTATCCTCTTTTCTTAGGGAATGTATTTCACATGCTAGAACTTCAAGATTTCTAGGGTTTCAGCACTATACAGGCCGTACTCCATCCAAATGCAAAAGGAGCCAAGAACACTAGGGTTTCAAAACTGTTCAGAACCAGTTTAGTACTGGTGAAAATTTCTTCATGAAAACAAATTATTATGGGCTCTTCCTTGTCACCATGCAGAGCTAAGACACTCCCCTAAATCCTAAAAAAAGAATCTTTTAAAAATCTTCACTCCCCTACAAATTATTCATGCTGTCCTCAAGCTTTTCCTAGCCGGGTTCTCACTGTCTCGCTTAGGAAAAGTCATTTAGCATGATTTTTGGAACTCTATTGACTCCTAATGCTAACCTATGTACACTAAAGGAGCTTATCCACGTTCCTAATGTTCCCATGCTTCTTGGTACGGTGGGAGTGCAGGCTAAAGCTCCTTCTTTATTCCATTTACCAGTCCAAACAACAAATAAGATAAAATACAGAATTTACAAGAAATAAAGAAAGCGATGTAACAACTATTCAAATGGTGAAAAAAGAACTTCCAGAGGCTTAATACATGCTGAAAGAATCCACAAAATTCCTCATTTAATCCATGCAGGCTGTTGCTACAAAAAACAAAACAGAAAACAGGGTTTTCCACGCCAAAATTGCTCTTTTTCTTTATTTCCTCTTGAAACTGCCAACATAAAAACTTCTAACCTCTTCCCAGGTCAAGAAAGAGTCTTTTTCATGCCTCCAAAACTGTTAGGTTTCATTAGGTTTCACGTTTTTAACCAAGAATGGGAAAAAACATGCGGTTTGAAAACACAGTGTGTTTTCGAACTTTTTTTATAAAAACATAGGAAATGGCCACCAAAACATTTCCTAATTTATTATAATTTTTACCTAAGCTCTAAAAGGTCATCATACACATTATTAAAGGTGTTTGAGACCTTTCCAAAACATAAAAAAGAATTTTAAAACAAAAACCTTCTAGATAAGGTTGTAACTAAGCACTTAGGCAGGTGCTCCTGCACCAGCTAAGACACATTCTAATAGGAGTAAGTCATACCGATTACTGCATCAGCCAAACAAACCAAGGGTCGATATCAGCCAGACTTTCTACCATTACCGAGACAACATTCCGACTGTCCCAGGTTACGCCGAAGGTTCAGGTTATGCCGATCTCCAAGACATTCAGAAGGTCACAGTGACAGTTCAGGATCAACTAGCAGATCGGCCAAACATCTCAACAGTCACAGTGACCATGCTTTCTCAGAGGTTTCAGCCTATGAGATTGAGGCAACAATTCCAACAGCTTTTTAGTTTCTTCTAGAGGAATGGAAGTCTCTGGGGAAGCATGTGTTTCATTAACCGGTGATGGGGAGGACACAACATTCTATATGTCATCAATCATAGTAGTATTTACCATTGGTGTTTCCTCTCAGTATGATCAATTTCACCTTCCTCTTCCAAGACCTCTTTAAATATTGGCATGTTTGAATTAAGAGGAAGATTCTCCTCTGCATTAGTAACCTTTTCCTCTATTTTGGGTGTGGAATTAGGCAACATACTAAATTTTTCAGCAATATCTTTGACTTCTCAATAGTTTCCTGCTTCATCTTTTCAACCTGATCCTTTTCTTTTCCCATAAGTATTGTAACTCATTGCTTAACTATGAACTCTTTAGTGTATAATTCTATCAATGTAGCTTTATCATATTCAAATAAGGAGGATCCAATTTCCTCTAAGGCATCAGTTTTCATTTTGTCTTATGTTTCAATGGACTCTCACCTTCTTTCTATGAAAGCATCCCAAACAATTCTAGGAAGCTTTTTCTTGATATTTCTCAAGTAAGATTACAAAACAATAATGTATTTGATAGTAGTTTCATGGGAGTGTGTTCCCTTATTGGAGGAGACTTCTACCTTTTCTTTTTCTTCAAATGGCCTCCCTCTATCTTCTTCCCTTGCTTCTTCTCAGGTTTTTCATGAACATGTATAGTAAATGCTTCCTTTTCTCTTTTAGTTTCTTCTTCCTAAGATGTGTCTACAATATCCACTTTTTATTTCTTAGCTTTGGTGCTTTCCTCTTGTGAAGCACCTTCACTACTCTCAATAGCACTACTTATTTTCTTTCTTGTTAGTTGTTCCTCATGCTCTAATCTTAGCTCAATTTCTTCCTCAACAACTGCACTCAGGTTCTTTTCTTTGAAATATTTTTGTTTCTTTCTCCTTGTAGAGGTAGCAAGGGTTGCTACTAGAGTCACATTCTTCCTCTTACTTGCTCTTTCACTCTATTCAATTGGAGTAATAATTTCTTCAATCACCAAAGCACTAGCCTCCACCTTCTTTTCTTTACTAGTAATAGTAGCAGCTCTAGAGGACTTAGGTAGTGTAGAGGCATGGATGGAAGTTGTTCTTCCTAATCTCCTAGGTCCGAAGGACTCACTTGCAATACTGGCTTCTCTTGCTAGCCTCCTTAATCTACTCTTCTATGTATCTAAGTTCCAAGTTCTAGCCCATTCCTCTACTGTTTTCATTTCTTTTCTCTTGATCTCAAGTTTCTTCAATTCTATATGCACTTCTAATGATTTTTCCTCATGTGTGCCATACCTTTTCTATGAGGAGTCCTTAGGACTCTTGAGAAATATGTCCACATATCCATTAACTTCATCTTTAGAAACTTCATAGCCAAGAGGCATAATCCATACAATCCTTGGTTCAACAACCTCAATAATACATTCATCAAATGTAATAAGAAAAGTTATTTATTTTGCATATTTGTCCATAAGTTTGTGGGGAATTCTCTCCCTTTCATGCATCTTCTTTTGAAATACTATAAATAATTTAGTTAAGGCATCATCTTAAGCTTGCAAGCTTCCTAGAAGTTGTGCATGCAATCTATAATTTGATGTGCCACTGGTCTTCTCATAACCCATATAACATCCTTTCTTTCGACAAGCTTTCTGAAGAAGTAGAACAACAAAACATACAAATAGAGTGTCAAACTTAAATGCATACTTATTTTCCCTTGTTATCTTCAAATTCTCAAGAAGATGTTGGTAGAGAAAATCACACAAGTCAAAATCCTTTCCATTGACCACCATTTCATGTGCAACATTGATAGTTGTGGCCAATCAACTAAATTTTATTTGTTTGTAAAATAGATCTTATGACCTATCATCATGGAAGAATATCTCACAGTAGGGTTCCATATAGGTTTAGTTGTTAAGGCTCTTTTTTCATAACCATGTGGCACTGGTAAGTTCCATAACAACTTCATTCTTAACTGACTTGAGTACTAGTATGGGTTCGATATCACACAACCCTATAACATCCTTACTTACTTCCTTAGTTATAGGTCTAGGTACATTAGTCCATAGGAACTTTTCGTGTAGTCTACTCAGTGCTAACCTAACATATTTGGCATCAACATCACAATTGTAATTAGGTAACCAATTCCAAACATCTAGCTTCTTCCTCACTAGGTTAACATATTTTGATTTTACAAGGTGATATCCACTAGTAAGCTCATTAGTCCATAGTTCTTTGATTTTCAGTTGATTATATTCTTCTAGTTGCCAATGTATGTATTTCCTAGTATAGGTTTCGTAGTAAAAACCCTTAATGGAATGCTTGAGAAAGCATCGACATGGTAATTATCAAACACTTTCATTGGATATCTCTTAAAATTCAGTCTAGGCCTCTTAGTGATATGAAAAATAGTTGGGGCAGCCATTTTAACCTTAATTCAAGTTGAAATGCTTAAGAAAATAGTTCTACTTTAAACCCACAAAGCATAAAAAGCTGTAAATACCTCTTTATGCACACAAAGATCTCGAGTTTGAGTACACTGCACCAAATTTGCTTTGAATTGCCTTCAAATCTTCTTCAACTCACTCTAATTTATTTTAATGCACAAATGTGATTGAAATTGACTTAGAATCTCACTTTATATCTTTCTAATATACCCTAATTCCACATTAAATTCTTCAAATTTCATAGAGTTGATAAACCTTTTACTGATAAACAATAAACCCTAAAACATTCCACATTTCTTTAGATTTGCACATTTTCTATTGGTTTCTTCTCCAAAAGATTATGCATGTTATTTTGTACCTGATATCTTTGTGTCACTCCTTGACACCTCATATTTCTAGGGGGTTGTTTAATTTTTCTATTATTTCCCCCCTTAAGCCCATGCCTAGGTTTAATTTTCAAGAGAATTATTTATAATAGAGGGAGGTACAAATTCATTTGTAGTTCTATATTCTACTTTTTTCTCAGACTCTTCTTTATTTCTCCAAATCTTTTCCATTTCCTTCATTACTTCAGTGGGATCAATTTTCATCATAGGTTCATCTCTCTTTTCCAGATTAGTATATCTTCCATTCTTACTTCTGTAAAAATTTGAAATGTGTCCAGGTTTGTCGCAATGGTAGCACACAATAGTTTTCTAACCAAACTAACCTCTATTCAATTTAGATATAAACTAGTTAGCTTTGTGTCCAAATACATTGCATGTATAGCAGTAACCATTGAAAGATTGAATCATTCTACCAGCATTATATCTATTCATCATTTGAGTTTTGCGATCAATAGCTCTATGTCCAAATTTCTTGCATGAAAAATATTGTCTGAAGAAGGATCCGACATTTTGATTCATTCCACTTCTACATTCTATTTCCTTATGTCCAAATTTATTACATGAAAAACAAATACCATTAAAATATTGGTACCTTTGAGCATTTGGCTGCCTAATAGGGGGTCTTCTAGCATTGCTTCTTTGATTCCTGATTTGTATGCCATTTCCTTGAGTCTTTTCTTGATTATCAACCTTGTTTGGGGTCTGGTTAGCCTTTGAGCTTTCTCCTTCTTCAAGTCCCAAACCTCCTTTATTTTTAGATGGTTTCTACCCTGCAATTAGTTCATCAAGCATTGTAGAATTTTTTAAAAATTTTCCCTCATGAACTCTTGCTTTTTCTAAATCTGATCTAGAGTTACCACTTCTTGTTCAAGTCTTTTACATTCATCAGTCTTGCTTTTTACCATTGCATTCAGACATTCTTCAATTCTTTTCTTTTCTTCCATTTGTACTTTTAGTCTGATGATATCTTCATTTGCTTGCCTCAATTGTTCATTGACTTCCTTATGTCTTTCTCTAAATAAAATTTCTTGATTTGTTCTCTCAAATTTTTGATGCATTCATTTACTTCCTTGAGATTTTTCTTCAGATCTTTGTTTTCACCTTCAACTTTGTTAAGATCTTCAAGAGAAGCTTTAAGTTCTTCTTTGTCAATCATGCAACCATCTTCTATGTATTCAATGGTAGAAATTTCTTCTAGAGGAGTAGGATGCTTTCTATCGGCCATGTGTTCAACCTCTAAGATCTTCCTCAAGCGGTTAGGCTTCTTAGAAGGAACCTTTCTTTGATACCAAATTTTGAACACCTAGAATACTGAGGGGGGGTTAATCAATATTCCATTAAACCATTTGATCACAATCCATCCAATTAACAAAACACATCCAACAATAACAATGAATGAAATCATGAAACAATCACAAGATCACATGACACATGAACACTAGTATTTTTGCGTGGAAAACCTAAAAAGGGAAAAACCACAGTGAGGATTAGATCACAATATATCATAAGCACTTATAAGATATTACAAAAGGCTCATTGTCAAGACACATTGTCAAATAGGGCTCACAACCATGAAAAAAGAAAGATAATAGAATGGCCACATGACCAGGATGTGAACTAATACTAAATGCACCTTCCTTGTGATGGATTTAGTTCCCTTGAAGCTCAATCTACTGAATCTATGAAATTTTTCAAATATAGAATACAAAACACTGCTCTCCTTTATAGTTGCTCAATATTCACAATAGACTTGTTGCTCTTTGGATCATACACATACAAAATCGCATACTCGCATCTCATCACACATCTACAACCACAAAAATGTCTTGTATATATACCCAATTCATTCACATAGATCAATTAGGTCAGCCTATTTAGTTTTAGCCCTATATTAAATCAAAATTGCCTTGTCAGCTCCACACTTGTACTAAAAACATCTTCGAGTTTGAACCAAACATGAAATAATTGATTTAGATTAGTATGGACCTAAAATAGATCTCACTAACATCCACATTACATATTTAATCACCACAACACACATCAAGCATTAGGTCGGACAAAAAATAGACCTAATCACAAAAAATGCTAATTGATCAACACCAACGATCAATCTAACCAAATAATCATACACCATCTAGAATATACAATGTGCTAACACCTGTAAGCAGTCTCCCAAAATTGCAAATTCTGATTCTTATCACTGGAGGAATGCGAACTGGTTTACACATACCCACTTGTATTGTACATAGCCAAAACTGTATACCGAACTACTATCATTTATATCTTTCAAACTATACATCCAAAGCAATTGAAATTTTGAGCACATATGTGAATTATAGTCAAGAACAACATATTATCATTGCATTAGTAGATATTATCATATGAGCAAATGCAGACCAAAATACTAGTTACCCAATCAACTTTGTTCACCAGATTAGTGTAGTTATTAACAATCAATGTTGACATGAATAAAAATTCATTAAGGGGTTCCTTCTTCGTTCTTTCAACACTTAGGTGACATACAGATCATGTAACACTAGTGGTGGTTGGTGTGTCACTTGCATAGTGGAGGTTGGGAAACTATTAATGATGGTAATAGTTTGTATACTACAATGCTAGACACTAGTAGTTAACCCATGAACTACACTAATTACTAGAGGTTAGTTATTTTTTAAAATTTTGTGTACCATACACTTGCATAAGGATTGTATTTCCTTTCTAAGTAATTTTTTCCCAACTTTACCTACACCAAAATGGATAATTTTATATGGAAATAGGGTTTTGGGGCATTTCAAATGCCTTGGTGGGTTTTTTTAGCTTGAAGATACCCTAAAAATAGCTATTTAAATAATGTCATGCAATCAAACCTCCATTTGTAAAGTAGCTTTATAAACTCCAATTTTGGAAAAATGGAATCTAATCTTGAATTTTTCAAGTCTCTTGGATGCTATGGAACAACTAAAACTTGAAACCCTAGAGATGTTTACTTTTTTGTCAAACCATTTCCATTCTCTAGATAATCCAAGGATGCAAGATAAGATCATGCTAATATTTAAGAAAATATATATGAAAATTTATTAGCCCCATTAATCTCTGAAATAATAGAAACTAAAAGATATACCTTAACACTAAGGATTTGATACCATGTTATAATTTATAAAATAGATATTAATTCATAATATATTGAAAGGATTAACTATAATGAAATTGTAAATATAAATGATCAAAGATCAAAATAGCATCATAGAGTTAGTTTTGGAAGGCATGTAAATGCTCAAGAGACATAGATCTATAATAAGTAGAATAACACGTAATATAAAGCTAACAAAAATTTAATCAATTATATATACATTCAATTTTTTAGAATGGTTTAGGAGGATTTGGATTAGGGAGAGACGTGCTTGGATTCATTTGTTTTTTGCCATTTTTTCCATCCTTGTCACTTTGTTCGTTCGGTGCGAGAAAACCTTTAATCTTCTACATTTATTGCAAGTTTTTTTGCTAGTCTCTTTTATGGCCTCAAACTATTTCAATCTAGTAGTTCATGTTGGTATTAATTATTTCACAACTTTGAGTAATGACACCACTAAAAAAGTGCCCACAAAAAAATTATTCGAAGGGTTTTACATGAGGTAAGCACTAAAACTCTAACAAATATGGGTTTACCCATCCCAAAATTTGACAATGCATACAGATGGTTAGACCAGTTTACATTCATAGAGTATTTTGTTGGGAGAACTCCCCTAGAAAGCATACTTCGTCAAATGGATTAACAAACATTGGACCTTGTTGTTGAAACATTCCTATCATTCGCACACCACCTAAGATAGATTGTTTATTTTGTTTAATTTTTTATTGTCTATTAGTGTAACATAGGATATGGTTGCATATTTGGTTACATGGTTGAACCTGTAAGTGCTATTTTAAAGCACATGGTTCATCAATATTAAAAAATATTATAATTATTTTTCTATGATATGGTATCAAAGCATAACAATCCCTGTGTGCCTGTTAATTTTTTTATTTGAACACCCTCACAAATGATGTTGTGGTTGGGAGCGTAGGGGTTGTAGGCGATAACACCCAATCAAATACTCTAAGGATTCTCTAAGTCGCCTCAAATTCTGGGCATACAGAAAATTCACCGACTGAAAATTCACCGCCAACAATTCACCGCGGGAAAATTCACCACCATGACAATTCACCATGCAAAAAAATAATTGCATGGATTTTTGGCGGTTTCCATGACGGTGAATTGCTGGTGGTGGTGAATTGTCCCACAATGAATTGTTGATGGTGAATTTTTCATTGATAAATTATGGCGGTGAATTTTCCTAGAGCCCAAATTCTGATATTTAAGAGCCCACCAGTATTTATCGTTGCTCGCATATCATGCTCCAGTGAAAGATCTAGTAATGTTTACAAGCGTCGTGTGAGAGATCTCGGTGTTGCTCATGAGAGATTCTTGTCATAATTATTGATTTGCTGCATGTAAAGGCTGACATTGTTAATATCTGATCCTTGTCGATGATCGATGATGTCTACGAGATCGACTTGCAGGAAGCAATGAGAATCGTTTCATTGAAAAATCTTGTGTGCAGAGCTAAAGTTTGAGTTTCCCAGTGACATCTGCATTTCCAAGACTACAGTCGAAGTCATCTGACAGATCATTGGAGGGGGTGAATACTATAACAACGGGAAAGTTGCTAAGTCTACATGATTCGTCAGAACCAACAAATTGTGGCTCGGGATGACATCCATACACATCAAGCTTTAGATTTTAATCAGTTTATCTTCAGACTCCTGCTACGTCGAATAATCCATGCTTGAGGGAGGTAATTAAGAGCACTTGTAAGTAAGCAAGTAGGAAGATGTCACTTGAGCTAAAATAACTGTGCCGCACCAGATCACATTTTTCACAAATTCTATTTTTTCTTTACAATCTAGGCAGTCTTATCCCCAGGCTATTGCTTCCATAGATACAAAATTTATGAAGCATTTTATGCAACCATCTGAGTGCCTACCACTAAGTGTGCTTAGAGCTAAAACTAGCTATGCCGCGTTCACTGAATATATTTTGCTTAAAACTCTGAACTATTGCAGAGCCATTCTTGAAGGTTTTTCAACTCACTTTTATTTTTAAAATGTTAATTTTATTTCTAAAGTATCCTCTCCTTTGTGACAAAATTTTGATCTAAGTGAGGAGAAATAGGAAAAGAAAACACTTTATTTTCCTAACAAAATGGCAGGAAGTTCTCCTAATTTCTTCTCTTGAATTCTCATTTACTATGTGGAATAATTACTCTATTTGGAAGACCAAATTCAAAACTCAACTTAAGTTTGAAGAAGTTTGGAATGTGGTTAGTGGCAGCACAACACAACATCCAAGTGATGCTGATGAGCAGAAGAAAATTGATCGAGATGACAAAAAGGCCAAATTGACCATGTTCAGCATGTCTGATGAAGTTCAGCCTATTATTTGAGACTCATCTACAACCAAAGATGCTTGGGACAAGCTACAAATGGTGTATGAGGTGAAGAATCAGAATCAAATCCTGAATTTGTAGAGTCATCTACATAGCCTGAAGATGATGAATTATGGAGAATAGTTAAAATCCTTTCTCAAAAGGATTGTTGAGTTGAGAGCTTCGTTACAAGTTTTGGGAGAAACTATTGAAGATGCAGTTCTAGTGCCTATTGTTCTATGGGCACTACCTTCCGCATTCAACGTGTTTGTGACATCTTTGAATGTCATAAAACAAACACCCACTTTTGAGAAGCTTGTAAAGCTACTTCATGAAGAGAAGTCTCTAAGCTAATATCATGGTGAGGAGGATCATGTCATGACCACACATCATAAAGGCAAGAAGCCTATGAAGCAATTTGGTTGACTTCCCAAATCTAGTGATTCATTTGGATTTAAAAAAAAGTGTCCAATTTGTGAAAGGATTGGACATGATGTAAAAAATTGTTGGTACAACTCCTTGGTGAAAGGATCATCCAATACTAACCACATCCAAAGAAATCATTTCAAAGTGACAATAGATGATGGGAGTAGAAGAACAAACAAAAACAACATGGTAATGTTGCTAAAGAAGCAGACTCTCCAAAAGAGGAATACATGTTTTCAGCTCACACTTAAAAAAGATAGTTCACAATCAACCTCAATTTGGTATGTCGACTCAGGAACTACAAAGCACATGACTGGATAGAAGGCTCATGGTTTCTCACATTGCAACCCCATCATGGCAAAGTATCTCTTGAAGGTGATACCACCTATGACATCCAAGGTATTGGTGATATCTCCTTGCAATTTGGCATTCATCATTGTAGACACACTGAAGTTTTGTATGTGCTAGGACTAACCAAAAATCACCTATCTTTTAATCAATTTCTTGATCACAACCTAAGGATTGAATTTGATAAAAAATAGGAAAAAAGGGTATGTCTCATCCGAGATAAGTCTAAGGGTGCAAAGATTATTTCAAGTACTACAAAAGTTTATAAAAATGTTTAGGCCTGATACAATTACCAACAATCAAGCCTTAGTGACTAAGGATAATGGTATTGCTATGCTATGGAATCATCGATTTGGTCATTTAAGCACTAGTTACTTGCTAATGTCACTTAGTAAGAAAAAAATGGTCAAAGGGTTACCCTCACTTGAGAAGTCGAGTTCTATTTGTTCTAGTTGTCTTGCTAGAAAGCAACATAGAGCACCCTTATATCCTAGTGAGCACCGTGCAAGCCAAGATTTGTAGTTGGTGTGTATTGATCTATGCAGGCCCATGACACCTAGTCACAATGGTTTTAGGTATTTTCAACTTTTTTTTTTATGATCACACAAGAAAAATGTGGGTATATTACTTGAAGAGTAAAGATGAAGCCTTTTCCTTCTTCAAAGAGTTTCACATTCTTGTGGAGAAAGATACAAATCATCCAATTTGTGTCTTTCACTTAGATCGAGGGGGGAATACACTAGCATAGAATTCTCCACCTACTTGAAGGAAAATGTAATTTGGCATCAACTATAGCATACACACCTTAGAAAAATGACATTGTTGAATGGAGAAATCACATCATCATGGAGATGGTTCAAAGCATGCTGAAGGATTCTCACTTAGGACATGCATATTTGCTAAAGTTGTCTATACAACAATTTATTTGTTGAATCATGCACCAACCAAAGAACTTGATGGCATCACACTAGAAGAATCATGGATAGGGGTAAAGCTATCTATTTCTCATCTTCATGTATTTGGTTGCACAACATACATGCACATTCCTTAAGCAACAAAGAAATAAACTTGATGAAAAATATATGAAATGTATTCTTCTTGGTTATAGTAATGAGTCTAAGATATATCATCTTATGGATCCTATCACTAAGAAGATATATATCAAAAGAGATCTATTTTTTTATGAGAAGAGCGATTCAAGTTCACCTTCCACATCATCACCTGCTCCAAATAGTGCTCCAATATTCAACATGGATGGGAAAAATAATGGGGATGTTGATAATCAATCTAATTCAACACCCAAAAATGTTACAAGACCTTTTCCTAAGTGGTATACTAGCACCATTTGTGATGCAAAGCTAGATGGAGTCCCAAACACTTCCACTTCAGAACCAAGGACTCACAACATGGCTCCCAATGAGGTAAATCTAGCACTAATGATTTTAGTTGTTGATAATTTTGAATCATCTAATGTTCAAGAAGCACTAGAATCAAAACCTTGGAACGAGGCTATGGATGCAGAGTATCAATCCCTAATGAAAATCAAGACTTGGAAGCCTACTGATCTACCACCCGACAATAAATAAATTAGATGTAAATGGATATTCAAAACTAAGTTTAAGGAAAAAGATAGTATAGATAAATATAAGGCTAGGCTAGTAGCTAAAGGTTATGCCCATAAAGAAGTGATTGGCTATGAGGAAACATTCGCTCCCACAACAAATATTAAAACCATTAAAATGTCTTTTGCTTTAGCTGCATAATTTGGATGGAAATTGTATCAAATGGATGTAAAAAGTGAATTTATCAATGGAGATCTTAAGAAGGAGGTATATATGACCCAACGAGGGATAAATTGCATGTAGTAAAGAAGAAAAGGTATGCAAACTTGTTAAGTCCCTATATGGTTTGAAACAAGCTCCTAGAGGTTAGTATAAAAATTGATGACCATTTGCTACAACTTGGTTTCAAAATGCATCAATATGATCCAAATGTCTACCTCAAGGATCAAAGGGGTGAGATTGTGATAATTAATGTATATGTTGATGACCTAGTTATCATAGGTAACTCAGAAGCAATGGTTGAGACAACCAAAATTGATCTCAAGAAGGCATTTGATATGACAAGTTCTCAGGCTATTGCACTATTGTCTAGGCTTAGAGGTAAGGAAAAATAATCACCATATCTTTTTATATCAAAGAATATATGCCAATACATTGCTCGAGAAGTTTAAAATGATGGATTCCAAACCCATGTATACACCTATAAAATCAGGTTTTTAGTTGTCTTTGTTTGATCCATCTCCTCAAGTGAATGCAACTCTCTATCAACAAATGATTGGAAGTTCGATTTACTTAACTTACACTAGACTAGATATCAATTTTTTTGTTAATTATCTTTCAAGATTCATGCAAGAACCAAATATGTTTCATTGGAAAGAAGCCAAAAGGGTCCAAAGGTATATACCTGGTACAATGAATCATGGTTTGGAATATAAAAGGAATGCTCAATTCTTCTTGATAGGATATACAAATGTAGATTATGTAGGTTTTTTTGATGATTGAAAATAAAAATTTGGATTTGTTTTCTTCTTAGGATTAGGTCTTATTTCTTAGGGAAGTAAGAAACAAGCCACAATTGCTTGTTCCTCAACATAAGCAGAATATGGTACAACAAGTGCAATAGTTTGTGAAGCAGTTTAGCTATGTTGCATATTAGAAGGATTAGGAGTACCTCAAAATCAGCCCACAATCCTTTATTGTGACAATTAGAGTGTTCTAAATCTTGTTCATAATTTAGTGTTTCATTAATGAACTAACCATATTTAAGTTGATTGTCACTTCATACGAGAACATGTTCAACAAGACAAAATTCAACTCCAATTCTGCTCAACACAGGAACAACATGTTGATATCTGAACACCAAGCCTCTTCCACATGTCACGTTTGGATCATTTCAAGATTCTCTTATTAGTAATTTAAAACAATGATGTAATAAGGGAGGATGTTGAAATATTCCATGATTCATACACCACCTAGGATAGATGGTTTATTTAATTTAATTTTTTATTGTATATTAGTTTAACATAGGATATGGTTGCATATTTGGTTACATGGTTGAACCCATAAGTGTTATTTTAAAGACGGTTCATCGATATTTGTGTATATATTTGTGGACTCCACTAGAGAAATATAATGAGAAAATATTATAATTTTTTTATTTGATACTTGCATGGGGTCTGACTTGATGATGTTCAAAACCTTATCAAAGGTTTCTTTTTTTTTTGCTTTGCCAAGGTCAGCGAGACTAAGGCCATTCTCAAGAATGACTTATGGTATGCTTGTGCATCTATGTTAGTATTTCAATTGTGAATACATAATTTTTTAAGTTATTATAGTTCCTTCATCTCCCTCTTCCTTCAAGGGTTACTCACCTTCACATGGGCATCATCATGGTTGTAGCCTCTCTACTTGAGCTGACCGAGAGAATTGTGTTAGGAAAAAGATGTCTCAACCTTGCAATTATAAAAATTTATTGTATTTGAGTGTGAGGGATATAGTGGGTACCCCCTTGTGGGATTCAAGGTCCCATCTCCCTTGTGGAAAATTCTAGGGGCTGCATGCCCTGATGGGGCCCCCAAAAGCCATATATATATATATATATATATATATTGTAGATTTGGAGCATTCATCATCAGGTCATATATATGATGGTGGAGATTATTTTGTCTTTGCTTTCCCTAGAAGGAAACCCTATTTTAAGAGGGAATTTTATTATGGTTGTGTGTTGCACTATTGTAGTGTGTGAGAGTCAGATACCTATTGAGTTACATTCGGATCTCTGGTTGGTGATAATCCTATAAAAGATTTCTTTGTAAGTATATATTGTAATCTCGTTGATTTTTGAATAATATATTGGGTGGATTTTGGAGTGTGAGATTTTTCTCCCCAAAGGGTTTCCACACTAAATTATTGTGTTGTGACATGCATTCAATATATATGTTTATTTATGTTTAAGTTTTAGTAACTATTAAAAATATCTGAAATTTTTTTGCATAAACATCATCTTAATATTAGTGTAGGAATTTGTTCCACTACCTTAGCTTTCACAAAAATTGCTCCCATGCTTCTCCCCCAACTATAAGAAGTAATCATGGTTAGCGAGCCTATTCATAACGCACTTGTTGATGCTTCATCTCTCCACCACTTGCAAGACAAAATTATGCATAGCTTGTTAGAGGTTCTTCCAACTGGTTGGTTCTAGGAAATTCCCTCAGTTGGCTCTTTCCATTTCACCTACTCATGCTACTAAAGAAGAATACAAGGATAAAGAAAACAATGAGTAGGACCCTTCTATGGATACTCTTGACACAATTGATGTATGTGGTAAATTAGATGACTAATATCATCTTCCTAACCACATTGCTATTTCTCTCACCACCTAGTGACTTTGTTTATGTTTATATGCTATAGGATATTTCCCTATATGGGATTTAGGGGTGTGACTATTTCCACCCACTTTTTTTGTAAATATGTGTACAACTATTTTTTAAATTGTAATATAAACACTTATTCATGAAAAATGTGTAATTAGAATGAAAAATAAATAGCCATAATATATAGCCTTATAGTTTCAAAATATAATGAAGATGAGTAAAAGGAAGAAACAAAAAATAAGGGATTTCCATCTAAGTTTCCAAATCCAAGAGGAAAATGAAAAATAAAAAGCTCATGAAAGAAGGAGAATATGATTGAAATCATTATCCTATCCTACATAAGTAATAAAACCAAATTATATTAGTGAACTTAATAAATAGGGACAATATCATACTTAGTATAGAATATATCCAAGGTGAATAAAATATTAAATTAATAGCTAATAGAGATTTGTCTCTATAGGATCAACAATTGTATTATAGAAATCTATGTCCTTATAGGAATATCATATATAATGATATATTTAATAATAGATGATGCTAATTTATGATCATAAAGTATGACTTTGTGAGCCAATGTAGCATATAAAGGTGTATACACTTTCATTTGTGATGTTTTGGAATAGATGTCTTATTGTTAGTACATGAGAATGTGCATTTTATGATATACATATAACAAGTCTCACTTGTATTTATTTAGATACCCTTGGTTATATTATAACACTGATTGGGATTCTAGTGTCAACCATCATGATACCACATATTTATGCTCACTTCCATATATATATCCTTAATTGTTAGTGTGTTTAATATCTTCATGTATTTTTTCCTCTAACAAAGAAGAAACGATCCTTCCATTGACATTTATTAGTCTTCTACTATTTGAAGTGATAGCAATGCCAATCTTCAAAATTTTCTCATATGAATCAACAAAAACAAACTCATTACATTCACTATAAACTTACACTATTTTTTTCTCCTATAATTAAAAAATATTCCTCCTATTAAGTAGGAACTCCTTGTTGGTGATTTAAGTTGTAGACCCCAATCTTGTATTTAGGTTGGGGAATTGAGGACCAATTGCTAACGTGGGTAATCTCTTTCACTTCTAGATCTGTAACACCAAGGGGGGTTTCCCTAAGGTGTTGGGTTGATCATTAAAGAATGATTGAACACTTCCTTATAACAAACTATACCATTGCACAATGTATCCCAATACTAGTTTCAAAATATACCTATGTGCTAGTTTGGAAATGTAAGGATTAACACCTTATTAAGCATATAATGTACCATGTGGATGTATGAGAATATTTTTTGTGATAACTCCTTAGATGTTATAGACATTCAAACATGGTAGTAGAACACACAAACTATGAAAATAAAATATTTTTAAGTTGATTTTTTACAGTTGTTTTGATGATGGTGGGAAGAGAAAACCTATAATATATTAGTGCCTTCATCCAATTAGGTTACAAAGTCCTTTAATCTACTCAAAGATGTAATAATTGAAACTAGGGTGATGCATTAATGAATACACCACAAAATAATAGGTATTCTAGAATCCACACGAAATTTAAGATCTACATATACATCTAGAAAAACCAGAGATAGTTGGAGAAAGCTAAATGAATCTACTTAGTAATCCGTGCACACACTCATATACTTTCTTTATTGTTCTAAAAAGATATCTTGCAAAATATTTACAATAAATTTATAGACATTTGGTTGGTTAACTAATCAAGGACACATTAAGAAATGGACACCATGAACAAAGAGACACTCAATAAAGGTTGAATATTACTTTAATCACCCAATATACAATAGTTACAAATGTTATTACAAATTTGGGAGTGGACCCTAATCATTAGAACACAAAATATCTTTACTCAGAACTAGAACAATGAACCCTCTAGTTCTACTATTTGAGTTTTTTTGTTTGCTATCTCCTCTCCAAAAAATTTAATCCTTCATCCTCCTCTTCAAATGATGATAGAGGTAGATATATCGATGATTCGAAGGTGTGTGGAATGTTAGAAGGCCATGCTATATAAAGAACCCTAAGTGTGAGCCCAACCAACACCCAAGAAAAAAGTGTCCCCTACAACTCGACCTAGTTGCCTAGAATCATGTACAAAGCATTCTTCTTATTCCCACCATATTTTTTCATTTATGATTCATGGGTTTGAGTGTAGTGAAATTTTCCATAAAATCTATTGAAATCATGTCTTTTGTGGGGGGGGGCATGTGCAAGAAGTTGTGTCCACAAAATATTCAAAAAGTGGAAGTGTTTTTCCTAATTTTTAGAATTTGTCACACTTCGACTAAAAATTTGAAGCCCTTACATATTGAATCTTTAAAAAGTTTAGTGATATGAAATTTAGTATTTTGAGTCTAGTTTCCAAAATGTAATTTATTCTAATACCCAAATGATACAAATTAATTTTTAATAGGTATGTATAAAAACCACTTTTCAAAAGTAACTTTTTTAAGACAATATCATGCACATGTACGAACACCATAATTTGACCTAAATAAAATTATTTTTATAATTCATTTTGGGGAAAGATGTGCAACAAACTGAAGATTGATGAAGATATATTTTTATATTTTTTTCTAAATATATAATTTTTTATCAATTATTTATTGGCCCTAATTGTTGTTTTTCAAAACCATCATGTGCAAACACCCTAATTTGACCTAAACTAACCTTTTTTTGAATTTTTTATTCTATAGAGAATTGTTTGTAGATTGATGTCATGTATTTTTTTTCACAAAAAAATTAATAGTTGGGTTTATAAATTTTGGTACAAAAGCCTCTGTTTTTGTACACTCTTCTCCTCATATGATGGGATAATGTGGAGCTATAGTTGTTGGGGGAATATGTCAAATTCTGGTTTTTATAGTCATCTCTCAATAAGCTGGGGAAGTTTGTCAAAATTCTATGAGAATTGCAAGCTAATAGTATGTAACATTTGGCTTTAAGAGCCTTGTATAGCTTTTGAGCATGATACTTTGATACAGAGTAACATCTGGCTTTTAGATCCTCAATCATATTTTGTAATTGATATTATTATATCAATATAAATATACAAGCTTCGCCTTTTGCTTTAAAAGAAAGATTAAAAAAATAAAAATGTCTAACATTTCAAGCATGTGAACCAGTTTCCTTAGAAATTAACTAAAAAATAGAAACATAATCGAATCATTAAAAACAATTGCATATTTGAAAACTATCTACATTGTGATCTATAATGGGTTTTAATTTCATAAACCAATTATGAAAAAAAAAAAAACCATTAGCTATATTGCCAAATTCAATTATTTCTCTTGACATTATCTTGGTCTTTTACTTATAGGTTCGAGGCTAAGGGTTGGGTTACCAAGCCTTTCTTGAGCCTACAACCAAATAAAAAAGTGGGTTGGGATTTCATTTTTTAGAATGGGTAATTGCTTTAAAATGGGTACCCATTTAGAAATGAGATCCCGATCTAAGGCTCAGGATCCTATTCTCATTGGCATTATTTTGGTTGAAACTTCCACTCTTCATGGAACCAATTCTTATAATTAATTGAAGGTGTCACTTAAATCAAAAAAATTTTACAAATCATAAATGACGCATGGGCACTACAATTTATCTTGGATCCATGAAATAACACAATAAATTATATTAATGAATGTTCTTGGATCAAGGTGTGGGTAGTTGCATTGGTGGTTGAGTTTTAATTATATTGCAAAGGGAGAAAACCTTTTTTTCTAATCCTTTATAGAAAGTCAATGCCCATGTGAACCTTGCAAGAACTTTATCGATAAGTGAATATGAAATAAATAGACCTCCATCTTCTTCACAAAAGTCTTTATTTCTTTTCCTTAATCATCGAGGCTTAGAACTATATTTGGAACTTGTCAGGAGTTCTCATAATTTTTAGAACAATTATAGCCTTTGATGCTTCAATTTTTCCCTTCTATGGGAAATCAACCTCCAAGTGAACCTATTGGGAATTGGATACCCATTGGGCATTTGTTTAGTTCACATATGTTATTCTGCAAACCTTTGTCCTCCTCATTTATGCCTTTGTGAGAACTATACCTAGATATCCTAATATGTAGGAGCTTTACTGACAATTGAACTTCACGTACTAGGAAAATAATCGATTCACTTGGATTTACTTACCAACCTTTCCTTTAGATTTTT
>VDFB02075321.1:440470933-440519986 GCA_007258455.2 Sequoia sempervirens
TGGTTACATGGTTCAGTGGGAGCTTGTGACAATGATGGATTGGCTATAATGGATATGGAAATTTGGTGGTGTATCTTCTTGCTTTAGAGGATGGTTATCATGTTGTCATTGAGAGCTTGGATTGATAGGTTTGGTGTGAGCTTATGACAGTGATGTGGTCTTGATTGTGTGCATCATGATGCCATGGGATTGCTTGATATCATGGTTCAGTGGGATCATTTGGTAATAATGTGGATCCATTGTTGATTATGGATGGTTGTCTTTAGTAGGTGATCTTTGGTGTCATGGAGGAGATCTTTGATTCTATGTGCTACAGTGAGAGTTCTTTGACATTAGGTGTTGTAGATGTTGAGGTATTGTTTATGACTTCTTGGTTTTAACAAGTGATCCTTGGTTGTAGGATGGTTTTGTTATTATGTCATGGTATACTCTTAATTACCGGTTTAGAGTAGTGGCATGGTAAATGTTATGATGATTTGATCACGTGATCTTCTTTTGAGAAGATGTGAGATCATGGTGTCATGTTTATGTTCCTGATTCTATAGTTGGAGCGATGATTTTGATCTTGGTTGGTTCTCTTTGTATTGAGTACATTGATCATTTTATTGGATTTTAGCATGGAATGATTGGTTACAAGTTCTCATGGATACATGGAGACATAGGTGAGGTTGTTGTTCTCTTGTGGTTAGAGTCATGTTGTTGAGATGGTTACTCTTGATGAGATTTTAGCAAGAAGTATGAGGAGCCTACACCTTGGTTGGACGTAGTTCAACATGGACAGATGAGGAGAGTGTTCTTGGTTGAGTCATGAGGACTTGGATATCTTGGAGGAGCATTGTCATTCCCCACTCTTGGTCTACTCAGCGGTTCACTTGAGAGGTATTTCCCATTTTTCTTTCAAGTGCATTATGTTTATGTTTTGTCTTCTCATGGATATGGATCTTGAGCCATGAATATTTGGTTCTAGAGGGTTCATTTGAGGAGTGCTGGCATGTTTATCTCCTTGTATATGTTGGGTTTAGGAGATGGTTTATTGGTCTGATTTCCTTGGTTTGGGAATGGTTATAGTGAGTTTGATCTTCTTATTTTGAGATGCTTACATCCATGATTAGTTACATGTTACATATGTTATGTTTGATCTTGGTGATTGGATGGTTGGATGTTGTTATGAATTTTGTTATGGGGAGTTATGGAGGAGATCATACTTGACATATTTGGAATTTAGAGGTGTGTGTAGGAGGACATGCAATTGGTGTTTGGTTTGCAGGTTTGGCATATCATTGTGGATGTTCCTTGGTACTACATGTTTACTTCTATGTGATGTTGTTTGTAGACTTAGTATTCCTTTGTGATGGTGCCTTCTTCCTGGAATGTTAATGAAGCGATGTGTTGAATGCACTCATTCCAGGTCTGCATTCATCAGGACATTGCCCATGCAATGGGAGCTCTTGGATGTGTATGTCACTCTTTGACAGGTTTGCACATAGAGTTTGTTATGGCGGTTTATGGGTGGATATGTTGTTGGCATGAGTTTACTATGTTATGTATACCATTGGAGGTATGGATAGTTGGATGTTTCGACATTTGTTGTGGGTGTCATTTTGGCCATGGTGATTTATTCTTGATAGCTATTTGTACATATTGGATATAGTGTTTTTGTTTTTAGATATTAGTTGAGGCAAGTTGATGCTTCTTTGTGACAGTTAGTGTGACATCTCTTTGGATGTTTTTTTATCTTAGTGAATTGGAATGGTAGAGGATGGGGGCATTCATGGATGAGATGGTGGTCACCTTGGTTCCTGTTATAGGTATCTTGATGGAGCACATGGAGCACTTGGATTCTAGGATGGTACATGCTGCCTAAGGAGTTTATTTGTTACCCCCTTATGCAATGTATACAACAAGTGGGAGATTGTTAGAATTAGGTGTTGTACACCTTGCATAATGTTTATAATTTTTTATTTATTATTATGTGTGTGGTGTACCTAGGAGTATCTAGATGGATGTGCATCACTAGGAGCTATAATGTTGGGGCCACTTTATGCTGTATGTAACATTGGGACTTATTTCTAAAATGTAATTATTTAATATTGGGGAATAATAAAATATAATAAAGTACCCAATATTAAATGTGGGGTCACATGATATTATATGGTTTTGGGCACATGGTTTATGTAGTACCACTTGGTGGTTTTGTGGGAGCTTGTTTCTATAAAAGCAACCACAAGGGTAGTTGTTTAGGGTTGGATAGTTTGCTGCAAGTTAGCAGGTTGAGCTTGTGCATGTGTGAGGGTTTGAAGCATGGCATGGGATGTGTGGATTCATGCTTGGTCACATGGAATGCATGGATAGCTTGTGCTTCAGAAGTGTTCATGGAGTCTCTATAGATGTATTGTAATGGGTTTTCATTGTAGAATGATACATGGAGTGTGGATACTTTTGGAGGTTGGGTTTTTCCCTCTTGAGGGTTTTCCCAGGGTATATCTTGTGTCATCTTTGATGGGTATGTTGTCTATTCTCTTGCATGTTGATGTTGAGTATTTACTTTCATCTTTTCATATTAGAGCTATGTGGAAATTGTCATTATATAGCTGAAAGTTTCCCTTACACAATGATGGGGAAAAAGGGTTTGCTGCCAAAGCCTCAGTAGCTAAGTGGAGGTCAGTGGTGGTAGCCTCATAAGACCGCTAGCAAAAGATAGCCAACTGGAACCCATAAATGTGCAAAAATCTAGTCGTGTGAGTGATAGCATCATTCCACCAAGTAATCCAACCTGTATGATGAGCTGGCCTACACTCTAGATTCTAGACTTTGCAAATGTGGGTTAGGGTAGAATTGTGGTAGAGTAAAGATGTGTAACTTAGAAAGAATTAAGTCTTACACGTGAGGTTGTCAAGTCTCCCATTCAATGCAAAAAGAAATGGGGAAGTGATCTGACAAAGTCACATCCACTAATGGCTTAATCGAGAGAGAAGAACTGTCAAAAGAGAAAACATATTGAGCTGAGATCATGGCACGATCAAGGCATTTAAATACTCTGTTAGAACCAGCCCTGTAATTGCACCAAGTGTTCTAGAGAGAATGAGAATGGTGGCAGCCAATATTGGGATCAAAGAAACCCAATTTATTGCACATGTAAAACCACACCTCCCTTTTTCCAGCTATCCATATAAATGTAAAGGTACCATCTTTGTCATACACCATCTCAACCATACTGAAATCCCCACACAAGAACCAAGTAGCAACTAGAAATGAATCAATAATCTAACACTAAAGCAAAGAGCATTCTAAAACATCATTAGGGGCATAGACATTAATAATCCGAAAGGAATTATTATCAATGTTGAGAAGGATCCAGATGATCCAATGAGTGGGATCAGACCCATGGTTGACCACACAAGAGTGCCACTATGGGGAAAAAAAGGTGATAACTTCACCACACCTAGCATCATGAGTAGTGCAAAACATTTTACTGGCTAGCCAAATAGAGTGACAAGCATAAGCAAGTAAAATAAAATAAAATTAACTTCTTGGAGACAAAGCACTTCAATACCAAAATACTTACTCAAGGTATCCCTGACATAATAATTTTTGGAGAGGTTTTTCAAACCTCAAACATTCCATGAGAGGAAATTCATGAATTTAACTCCTCCATATCATTGGAGTATGGTTCCTCTTCATTCAGAGAAAAGAAATGATTCTACAAAAATTCTATTAGAACTAGCCCAATCTGGATAGAAGGAGAGGAAAATCTCTGCTTTTCTTGTACATATTCCCTTCTTCCCTTGGTGGAGAAGAGCTGTGAGACCGCCTTTGAGATCTTGACATAGGAGGAGAAACATTCAGTTGTGCTATCATGACAACAATAGGCTGAGGAATTTCTTTTGGCCTAGGCTACAATGAAACATTATCAACCCCAACAGGAGCTTTCTTCCCCTTCATTGAAGGGTTTGAAACAACTTTCGTTGGTTCAGAGGCCTTGGGGACCAACCCAGAACTAGTGGACTTATTCTTGTGGTTTGTAACCGTAGTCCATTTCTCATCAAGTTTGGCAGTAGAAGTATCCGCTAAGCGAGGTTTTTCAACATCTCATGGAAAAGAAGGTGTACAAGGCACTGCCAAAGGGTAGTTCTTGATCTTGTGGTCTACGGACTAACACTTATAACACATGTTGGGAAGATTAAAATAATTGACCTTCTGGGTATGTTGGATAGCTCCAATTTGGATCTCAAAGGAGTCTTTCAAATATTTGGAAGGGTACACTTCCACACAAACCATTTTCTGGCCCGTTGGGCCTGAAAGAACCTATCTGGCTCAATGCAAATAACCCTCCCTAGCGAGGACACAATATGATTCAAAAAAGGCACACAAGGCAAGGGTAAACTAGGAAATTTATTTTTGCATCCCCTTCTATTAACCACACCTCCCTTGACTTAGTTCGCCAATACTCTGAGTCTTCCCTAGCCAAAATCTATTCATATTCTGCCATTAGTGTTTTTTCTTTCAAGTAATCCTCTTGGACCATATGTTCTTTAATAACTTTATTATTTAGTAGTGATATTTCTTCCTCCACTCTTCCTTTCTATGAGAAGATACTTTTAAAGACTTTCTTATTCCAGTTTTGTAACTTTTGCTTTATGTACTTCAATTTACACATAAAAGTGAAACTTTTCATCACACTATATTTAGGGGCCTCTTTGCACCATTTACCAATTGCTTCAATTAGAGCATCCCTTCTAAACCACATTTTTTCTATTTTGAAGTAAGACTTTGAGTTTTCGTTTTCTTCTATGAGTGACATTTTGACTAGATAGTGGTCTAACCTGACTAATGGAAGGATTTCTTCCTCTATAGAATGGTCTCCTTCCAACCAGTCTTGAGAATAAATGAACCTATCTAACTTCTCTTTTATGCAAAAATCACCATTTTTGATAGGTACCTCTAAGAGATTTTTATGGTGAAGGAACACACCAAAGGCCACCATTGAAGGAGATACTGTTCTATTACCACCCCACTTTTCCTCTATTCTTAGTATAGTGTTGAAATCTCCCCCTAAGATTATTCTTTGCATATCTGTTTGGGAAATTTTCTAATTCAAGGTGTTCCATAATTTCTCTTTCTCCCCACTCCTAGTAGGCCCATAAATATTAAACAAGTAAAAATCTTTATTGTTCTTTACATTCTTGATATTGCACAACATCCAATTTGACTGCTTTTCAATTATATTCACATCAACAACATTTCTTTTCCATAGTATGCCTAAGCCTCCTATTGTTCCAAAGGCTTTGGAGTAAGCCTCCTCCCATCCAAAGATATAAAATACCTTCTTGTTTTCCTCCTCAATCTTGGTTTCTTGTAGGAGAATGATATCTATGTCTACCTTTTCTATTTGGCATCTAATTAGACACCTTTTATTAGGGGTATTCAATCCCCTAACGTTTTGTGCAATAATCTTCATGGTTCTTTCTATTGGGAGTGCTCTTCTCCCTTAATGTCTTGTGGAAAGTTCTTGATGCTTTTCAACCCTTTCTCATGGGCCAGCTCCTCCCTGATTTGCTTTCTTGACTTCCTCCATTTCTTCATTTTGTTTTTCATTGGAACATCTAGAAATTGTTCTACTATTTGTGTTATGCTCCTATTCTCAATTATATCAAGCTCTTCGAATTCTTTGTAATCACTTTCCAACAAGAAGCCTTCTATCTCCTCTATTGGTTAATTGCAAGGGTCTGCCTTTATTTGTGTGGGTTCCACCCGCCTTGGATTTTTTGGATATTAGCTTCCTCTATTTGTTTGTGATATTTTGCTTCCTTTTTTGGAACTTGATTCTTGTGCATAGGGCTTAGGCCTAGTGGTGTCTTTGTGTGTAACTCTTGTGCCACCTTTACCTCATTCCTTATAATTTCTGTATGGTTTATATTTGTGGCTTCCTTGGGGCTGGGAGTCCTGCTTTCCCTTATTTGTTTGTTGGTTTCCTTTTTTCTCCATACCTGGTTAGTTTTTTGGGGAGACTTTTGTTTTTTTGTGTTATTGTCTTTTGGGATCCTTTTATGTCTTAGAGTTTTCCATTCCTCTATTTCAATTCCCTATTTCTAGATCTTTGCTTTAGATTTTTTTTTAGACTACAGGAATTGGTTGGGTATCCACCCCCTTATTTACTATAGTGTGCCTAGTAAACTTTTTTCACGTGATTGATGGCGCTAGCACGACACACCCTCTGATACCACGAGTTTGGGGGGAAGACTAGAGCTTGTGACCTCTTGCCTACAACAAGATGCTTTAGCTAATCGAGCTAGGCCTGCTGCCCCAATCCCTGCTTTAGATTTGAGATTTATTTCCTTAGGGATTTCTTTTATTGTTGCTATCTATTACTAATGCTCCCAAAGACCTTCCAATCTTCTCTAAGAATTCCTCAAACTAGAATTTGTGGGGTTCTTAGAATAATACTTGGTGATACCTTGCACAATCACGGCCTCACATGTGGGCCCTTATTGAGAACTTGTGAAATCAAAGGATATTGCAATAAAGACACAAGCCAACACCTTCAAGATAGGTTTCATAAATTCAAAAACTTGCGGCCTTCAAGCAAAAGCCAAAAATGAACCCGCAACAAAATAATTTTGCACAATAAATTAAGGGATCGACACATGGATCTAGTGTGGAAAGTGGTGGGGTCAAAATTTTAAAGGCTTGGACAAGGCACTTAATTGATTTAATAAAGCATGAGTATTTAATGGATAAAAAATGGTTAGAACCAAAGGGCCAATTAAAAAATGAATAAAAAGACTTCAAAAGGAAACTTAAGCGACCCAAAATGGGCCAAAGAAGTCACTTTGAAATTAGAATATAAAGTGATGGGCAACGATGGAGCCTTAGGGTTTTTTAAGTTTTAGGGATAAACACTTAGGAAATTCATAGATGAAAATCCTATGATACTCAAGAATCCTATTGAATAAGTAGGAATGAAAAAATTTTTACAATATGTCTCACTAACAATAAAACTTTTGACTTATACCATTTTCATTACCATTGAAGTACCAGTTTGTAATTATAGTTTGGTAGATCATAATGATGGCTAAACGAAAGATCTATTTGTAATACGATTAGGTTTTTGTTTGTTAGATTTTTAGTTTGACAGTTTATGTTTATTGAAACATTTTGTAACTTGAACTTATACTAATGTAATGTTTGTCTTGTAATCTCTAACACGTTTCTTGGTGTAGGGTTTAGAGTTTAAATAGGTTTGGTCATAGAAGATGATATGTATCTTTCTTCTTTGAACCTTTGGATAATACCATCTTATTACTATATTAGCTATAGTACTATAGAGTTCTTGTTGTATGATATTTTATCTATCATGTTTTATTATGTAGTGTTTACAATTTATATAGGTTGGGCGATAGAAGATTGCACACACACACACACACACACATCTTCTTTGAGCCTACATGATGTAACATCTTATTATGATATGAGGTATAGTAGTAATAATATTTCATGTATTAAAGTTTTCTATCATGGTTTTCTCTATTGGGTTTGGAATTTAAATAGATTTTGCATATTTGTGTTTTCCATTTAGAAATTAAACACCATATATCTCAAATGATCAACATACAAATTGTAATTGATTTGCTTTAATGTTTGTTTGGTCTAAAGTATTAAATTTACAAACTATATCAAGCATATAAGCATTTATATTATATAAAGCATATATGCATTTGCAATGTAATATGAACTTATAGTTGATCGAGTACTTAGATAGTAGTGTGCAATTTGAATAGATAGCAATATGCAATTTGAACTATGGAGGAATTATTTTGATGGGTTACAATAAAATTGGACTAGAAAAATGAATGTATTAATAGCAAAATATGGGAGGGCATGTTGATTTGTGCACTTTCATTTGATTGGTTGAATTTGAATTGTTGGATTGGTTCATTTGAGATTCAAATAGATGAATTTGATGGATGTTTAAAATTTTGAATTTTGTAATAAGTTTGGCATTGGATTGATTTGGTTGAATGTTTGTTTGGTACAATACATCTTAAATTTTTGTCCTCTTATTTTGAAGGCTTGATTGGTGAGCCTTAATCATGAAGTGACCAGTAGTTGAGAGAATATCTCTTGATAAAATTAAGTTGATGAGGAGACATGCGATGCATTTGTTTGTCTAATAGTGTACTTGGCAATGCATTTCATTTATGAAGGACTTTATATTAGACTAACAATAATTTATTTTAGATAGTTGCTTCATATGTATCTAAGACAATTAATATGTCTATGTTTTAAAATGTCATGAGTATCAGAAACAATTTCCATGCAACTGCACTCACACAGACTTTTCATGGAAATATGAGTTAAGTCTTGTATTGAGTAGACATTTCCTTATGTCACGCCTGATTACTTGTGGAAATTGTCTCCAATAATCGACTGGACTTACAGATTTCACATTACCCAACTATTCAAATTTTTGGACGGATAAACAAAAGTAAACAAAGGCAGGCTGTCAATAATTTTTGCAGCGGTCAGTACACGCCTGATTACAGACAAATATCTGTAACATCACCTAAGAATTTAGATGCACAAAAAACCCAACTATTCAAATTTATAGAAATATTTACTAGACTTTCAGACCCATACAAAAGTAAACAAAGGCAAGCTGTCAATAAACTCGATCCCACTCACACAGACTTTTTATAGAAATATTTACTAGACTTTCAGACTTGCCGTATGAACGAAGGCAGCCATGAGAAGTGCATTATAAACATGACATTAAAGTCATAAATTGAAGATCTGAACTTTTCTATTCATCAGATTTGCCATAGAAAATTACACAAGACTATTGAATTTTCTTTTGATGGAGAATGAGAGGAAAATGATGGGCAAGTAAGTGATGGTGCAGAGTTGCCGTGTGGAAATAAAACAGCCGTCTAGAAGACGTAAAGATTGTGGTATAAATATGATAAAGACATCACTATTGACTAGACTTGTGGAGAAGATTAAAGAAACTTTAATGACTTTGACTCACTTCTTTAATCAAATAATATTTGAAGTTTAATTGTCTCTTTTAAATTTATAAAAACTATAAATTTACTTTATTTAAGAATTTAGATCTATTTAATAATTTTTATAATAATTGCTTTCAATTTTTTTTTATTTTTTTATCATATTTAAAAATAAAAAAATTAATTGCATAATAAATTTTTTAGTCATATTATATTTCATTACAATGAGATATTATTTTTAATACAACACCTCTAAATCAATATAGCTTTTTACTTCCCTTTAAAATTACTTAAGCAATCAATTAAATTTAAATTTTTCACTTTTATTTTTTAAAATTAATTTATGAATCCATTTTGTCCTCCTCTTTAAAAAAAATTAATATGCATGCTTAACATATATCTCTTTTTTAGAAAATAAGATTTAAATTATATCCCATCACTTTCCTTTCTATTTTTAAAGTCTAAGAATTTTGTAATATTAATTTGCAAGTATTTATAATAACCAATAAGTCATTTCTGATTGGCTTGCTTTATAATGGCATATCATTTAATAAGTTTATATTTTTATTTTGAAGTTAACTTGTATTTTAAATTATTTATAGGTAACTCAAAAACATAAATTCAATCATTCAATAAGATGATCCTAAATTAGAGTTAACTCAAACATGATAAAATAGTAAATCATATATTTTTTAAATAGAGTTTATTAATTTTTAATGTTCAAAATCGTAAGGACAACATTATGTAAGCTACAAAAGTCCAAGCCTCTCTTCCCTTTTAATATATAAATTTGTTCAACTTACTCAAATTTTATTAAAACTTTTGATGAAATTTACTTGAGAAGGTTATATTTTTCTCATATCATTCAATCTATTTAGTTGAACAATGTGGTAGCATATAATGGATATATTACTTGGTAGGTTTAGGAATAAGTGTAATAAATGTGACATTAGGGTGATGTATTGGAATAAGTATGTATAAGAATAATATAAGGACTAACTCCATAGGAATATGTGTATATGGATGAGTAAAGGTTAGTGGAATGAACCCAAAATGTACATGTATCAAGACATTTCCTCAAAATAGACACAAAACTATATGAGAAATGGGATGGTATGTAAATTTCACTATTAGAATAATTTGTAGAAAATAAAGCACACTAGGTGCAAATATATATAAAGGATAAATTATCATTATTCAAATATTAGATAAATTAGGATTTGAGATTGATAATTGAGTAATATGATATTAGAATTAGATTGAATTAACAAAGACAAAATAAAGCTTACCTTGAAATTAATGCAATATTGACTTTGACTATTGAAATATTATAATACACTAAA
Organism: Sequoia sempervirens; assembly: GCA_007258455.2. Taxonomy (NCBI): domain Eukaryota; kingdom Viridiplantae; phylum Streptophyta; class Pinopsida; order Cupressales; family Cupressaceae; genus Sequoia; species Sequoia sempervirens. Next base: position 440,481,279 of record VDFB02075321.1, read on the forward strand.
GGCATGATAGTGTGTTCCACTTCCAATATTATTGCCACCAAGATTAACATTTTTAGCATTTACTATATTTTGTCAATTATATTAAAGAAATTGTTAAGAATTTAAAGATCATGTAAACTAGTGATTTGTGTCATTTTCTTTATAGACTCAATTTATAATTTTGAATTAAAAAAATCTACCATTTTTTGTTTGTTTTAAATATTTTATAATACTTTATTATTATTTTAAAGTGTAAAATTTAACCATAAAGTGTAACATTTATTGCAAATAAGTTTTTTACACAAAATTAGATATTTATCCAAATTTATTTTTTCATTAAAACATAGACATCAATGTAAAGTTTGGTGCAATTTTTAAAATCTTCTTAAACCTAATGTATTTTTCCCTATTCTTTTTTCCTCTCTATTTTACCCCAAGTTTAGTGTGCAAGTAAAACTAGGTAATAAAGCATACCAAAGTATAATAACTATGATAAGAAAAGAAAAATAATTTTTTAATTTAGAAATCTATGAAATTGAAATAAGTGTATGCCTTATTTGTCTCCAATATGCCATAGGCATCCATCAAACCTATCATATCATCAAAAGAAAAGAACTAACCTATAAAACTATGCATAAAATTCAAATGGAATGAATAGATAATATTTCCTCTCAAATTGTACATTTTAAGAAACAATGCATACAAATTAAGTAGAAAAATAAAAGTAAACAAATTGTGACTAAAAGTTGAGTGCAAGAATATAACACAATTTATGTAAATGTAAAATTGAGTACAGAAAGCATACCTATAATATATATAAAATCCTATGTTGTTGAGCAATGTGTATGAAAAATGTGGATGACCGAAGGCTACCAATTTTATCTCTTAAGAGAAAGAATGTGAATATAAATGGTCTATAAAAAGAGACTACATTGCCCCCAAGTGGCAAGATCAAGTGAAAATATAGATAGAACATGAAACTATAGACTAATATAATTTATAATAGGTAATATATAAGATAGTGTGAAAAAAGAGACTAAAAAATTATGTTAATATACTTAGGTAGTAATATTTGGCTCTACAAAATAAATATTAACCCATAATGTAGTACAATAATTAGATAAAATAAAACTATGAATATAAATATAAAAACATCATAGAATTAGTTCCAAGAGACATGCAAAGGCCCATGATAATATATCTATAATTAAAAATATAGCATAAAGGAAACCTCACAATAGATTAAAAAATATATACTTTAAATATATTAGAATTAAAGGAAAGAGCTACAATATATAACCTCATAGTTTTCAAATCTAAGAGAAAAAAATAAAAAATAGAATCGATGAAAGAAGAAGAATATGAGTGAAATCAAATGTTATCATATCCTACTTAAGTAATATTTAGAAATAGGTGCAAAATTAGACTTAATATGGAACATATAAAAGGTGAATAAAATATTACATTGACATCTTGTTAGAAAATGTGTGGATAGTGTGTTGTCATTGATGTTGACATCTGTTAGTGTAGTCACTGATGTCAAAATTGTTAATAAATGAATTCATATGGAAGGAAAACTCATGGTTGGTTATCAAAGTCTTATTTGTTCAAGATTGTCTCATCTATTGAAGTTATCACTTGTACATCATTGATTCTTTATAGGATGATAGAAGCCTTGGTTGAAAAGGGTTCAAATCTTCCTAAGGTATAGGATTGGCCTCAAAGGATCACCTTCAAAGGCTCCACAATTCCTCAACAAATGGAGTTTTAACCTTGTGGTTTGAAGAGTAGATCTACACAAGTGAAAGGTATGCATATTCCATGTATCCTTATGTATGTTCTATCATAGTACATTTCAAAGTTGTCAGAGTGTGCTTTTTGCTAAGTCCCAGTAGATGTATGATAAGTGAGATCTATATGTCTCTATGCTCCATTGCGTCACATTTCTTTTCCTTGTGATTTTGAAGATATGTTTATGAACATGATATGTCTACTCAGTTGTAATTTTAGATGATTTGGTTCACCTATGGTGGTTCTATAGATGACAGGATGTTTCCTATGTTTTGGCAACCTACTAAGTTGATTTATTGATGTCTAATCGATCTACGCTAGCATATGATGGTTCAAGAATGTATGTAGAGGCCTTGTAATATATGGTGAAAGATTATTAAGCTCTTTGGTTGATCTATAAGATGGTATTGTTGCCCAATTTTCACCCATAGGCTCAATCAGGGAGCTCAGTTGAAAATTTTTGCCTCAATTAAGTTTGGCATAAAATTACCTCAGGAGAAAGTTGACAAGACCTTCCAGTTGTCTTTCCAACTAGCAGGGGTTCTATTCATTTTGAAATGTCCCAGTTGGCAAGGCATTTTAATCGCAGTGAGATTTTGTATCTTCCTCTGCATGGGAAGTATCTCGCCGACAGGAGGGGATGTATCAGCAAAGGGAGATATCATCGACATGAGGTCTTGCTGATTAATAGAGGTTTGGCTGATGAAAGGTCTTGCCAAAGGTTTTGGGCCCGCCAAGTATCTCGTCGACAAGTGGTGGTCCCCTCGAAAGAAGGTCCAAGCTCGCCAAGATATGAGACCTTCAGCATGAAGTCCCGGTGATAGAATTGGTCTTTCTGAAATGACCGGTGTCGAGGTGATGTCTTGCCGACCTAGGGAGGTCTTGCCGACAAGGAGTGGTGGTCCCAGCAGGTGGTCTCGGTGAAAGTTTTGAGTTCTTCATAATGTCTCGGTGAACGGGCTGTGTCTCGCCGAAGGATTCAAGTTTGATGAGAGGTCTCGCCGACACAAGAGGGTCTTGGCGAAAGGGGCTAGCAAAGGGGTAAGGTCTCATCAATGGGGTGGACTCTTGCTGAAGCGTAGTAGCATCGGCATAATATTTTGAGCTCGGCACAAGGTCTTGTCGACTGCAATAGGTCTCATTGAAACGAAAGGGAATCCCTTCAGGAAGATGTCTCACTGATCGATTGTTCTCTCCCCAACAAGAAAGTAAGTCTCGCCGAAGGGGATTGCCTTCGAAAAAGGTCTTTCCGACCCGATAGGGTCTTGTCGAGATGAATGGGCTTGCCAAGAGAGTTTCCTTTTGCACGAAGTCTGGCTGAATAAGGAGGATCTTGCCAATAATGAGGTTCCTTTGATATAATGTTTTGAGTTTGGCGTGAGGTCTCCCCGACCAGATGTTGTCTTGCCAAAGGATGATGGGCTCGATGAAAGATCTTGTCGACGATGGAGAGTCTTGCCGATAGTGATTAACTTGCCATGAAAAAATATATCGGTAGGAATCTTAGCGTTTGCTATGATCTCCTGCCGACTAAAGATCTCTTCCTGACCTGATGTGTCACTGATGATAGTTTGTGTGATGATGAGGGCGAGATTGGTATGAATCTTGCATTCGATATAAGGTCTTGCCGACTATCACATGTCCTACCGATGGCTACTACGAGAGTCTAATCGCATCGGGGAGACATGATTAGTGTCTCACTAACATGCGATTCTGTCTGAAGGGCTTCTGATCATCTAAAAATCTACATGGCTCAAGTTCAACCAATCAGAGGGAGTTGAGGATGCACCAGGAGCCGTTTGACTATTTGACTCCCCCCTGAAAGGAAGATCAACGAAGTGTAAACCGACATGGATCTGCTTTGAAGTCAAAAGAAATGGATTAGCTCGGTGAACATTGGTGGGGGGATCAACTTGAAGAAAGATCTGAAACAAGAGGAGTGCAAAGAGGCTATGAGTCACAGGGAAAACTAAGATTTTGGCTAATAAAGGATATTCAAAAGTGGACAGCGATGATACACATTGAATGCAAATGTAACTCAATTTAGAAAAATATCTAAGGACAGATCTTTCTGAGGCCGATATTTTTGTAAGCCCTAAGGGGCTGACATACTTTTTTTATATATGGAACTTTTTCCTTTTTTGTAGAGAGTTCTTACTTGGTACTTTTCTGCTTTTGTAACTTGTGGAGTTCTTCGTAGAAGTGAGGATATGTTTTGTAACTCATGGTAGGCATGTATTTCAGTGTTCACCATTGAAATCAATGAGTATAAGTGCTTTACCTTTTCAATCTCTCTATTAAATTGTGTGCATTTGTATGATTGATGAAACTGCTTTTGAAACTGTATGATTCCTTGTGGTTATGTCTTATCTTGAAGCACCTTTCCATAGAGCAATTTTTGTTTTTGCAGGTCATGAGATGTGTTGTAACGCAGTATTCTCTTGTTGTGAGGTTATTTCTTCCTTCTAGAGGTGTAGCCATATGAACCTTTTCATGAAATGTTTATGCAGAAAATGTATGTGATTGAGTTGTGTATGACAAAGCTTTTGTCATTGATTGAAATTGTGTGTGTAAAATGTGTTGTGTGTCTTCTTAACTAAATTTTGGTGTATCACCATAGTAGTTTTCAATTTTTGTATTCCTTCTCTCTTTTCCTTACAAGATCAGTAGTTAGGTGATACTGCCAGCATAGGAAGCCAGCCTTCTCTGGAGGTTGACCTCTGTTTACAAGAAACCCACATCTTTCAAGGTCTTCCCATGTTACACTGAGATGTTGGACATTAGGTTCAACAAGGGTGAAATTTTAGGTGATAACAAGTATCTAATCATTTCCTTCACTGATTTTTCTTGAATCATTGTCTCCTAAAATTGAAGTGATTGTATAGTAGCATGAATTGGTTTAAAATCTCAAAGGGAATGCACAAGAATGTTGTTACATTCTTTATTAGTTTGTTGAAGTGGTTTGCAAAATATTTTTTGGTCTCTCTAATACCACCCTGTTTTGGAGTTGATGTTTTGAAAGTTTGTTTACTTGTTGGGCCAACTTGTCATGATTGGTTGTTTGTGCCAAGTGTTTAGGCATGCGCACTAGTTTTGAAGATATGTTTTATGAAGGATGGGTCATGGATACCTCTCTTCTTGGACCGCATAATATTTCCTTCTATTGCAAATGATTTTTGAGGTCGACTTCTTTGTAAATACTTTATATCTTATATCTCATGTATGTAGCCAACTAAGAGAATCATTTCAAAGGATGTGGATGATATAAATAGAAGATTAAAAATGTTGTGAAGGTATTTCAAGGATATGGTGATTTTCCTGGAGTAGATAATGTGTGAGTAGTGTTCAACAAAATATATTTTGATCATGAAATGTGCCAAAGATCAATTCTGATAAATTAGTAGTGAATTGAAGAAATCTATAAAGAAGATTGTGAGCCTATAAATGGGTAAGTTTTCTAAAATTAGTGGGCTCTAAGTAACATAGCTTGTTGAACAAATTGTTTTTACCAAAGTCAATGAGCTAGAGGTTATTAATGTACTAAAATAATCCTATTATATGAAGAGGTAGTGAACCTTAGTTGTGAAAGTTGTAGTGAGTAGGGAGTAGTGTACTTCCTTTGGTTAAAGACCATGAAATCCTATTGTAAAAAAATATTATATTTGAGATGTTGGATTTGGAAATTAGATCCAAGTAGCTTAATAATCATGGTTTTTCCCTTGTAGGGTTTTCTTCGTAAATTTGATGTTATGGATATGTGCATTTATTTTCTTCTGCTTATCATGTTTTGATTGATTAATTTTTTTTGAATCAAAGAAATTGTTTAAGTACTAATTCACCCCCCCTCTTAGTACTTTTGTGTGTTCAACACATCTCCCCTTGATTTTAACTTATGAGGAAAAATAAATAGGTCCTAGGAACAAGACCTAATGAGGTACTCATGTACATAAATATCTCTCATAAATGAGGGAATGGAGAAAACCCATAGGAAGACTCCCCTTAAAAAGAGAGAAAATCCCTCTCTCAAAATAGAGAAAGAAAGGAACAATTAAACTTAGCCCCCAAATATGTAGCCTCTTGATGTCCTTACAAGATCAATGTATCTACATAGTAGAAAGATAATGTGAATGAACAATGTATCAAATTGAGTGTTGAAGTAGGTCCCTATGCAATAAATGATGCACCTTCCTTTTGGAAGAAATAATTTTCACTCCAAAAATGGAATGAAGGGGAGAATTAGGAAGAATAACTCTAGAAACTACTTGCATATCTCTAAGTTAGTGTTAGATGTGCCAAATTTCAATTAAGATTCATAGGCCTAAATATAGGATATTGTAATAAGAAAGCATGAAATTATAGAGGAGAGAGAGTGGGAGAGTTTATAAGTAAATTCATGGGGATATAACTAAATTCCTACAAAATATTTCAACATGAATGATGATGAAGGTGAACCATAGGATTTAGGAGCTACATGTGTGTTACAATAGAATCATGTAGTAGAAAAGAAAACAAATCCAAAGAAGTAGATGTAACCCATTAAATTTTCCAACAAGAGAACACAAATAACATGAATAGTATCAAAAAGATTTTGAAAGGTGAGATTCCACAAATAGATGTAGAGTTTTTACTAAGTAAAACTCTCAATAAAGTGGATCTCATAGATATTAAGAAAATTGCTACAAAGAATCATTAGAATCCCTTGATGAAGAGACTCTAAACTCTAATAGAGCAAAAAGTGATGAAGGAATATCCTATACGAGGAAATATATGTCCCCAATCATATCAACCAAGTCTAAAATATTGGACTCTATAAATAAAGAAGAGATATCTTTGCGAATGTATCCCAATGATGTGAATCCATAAGATATGTAATATTTCTACAAAAAATAATTTGGATAGATCTTGAAGAAATGAATCTAATCTCCAAAATGGTAACTAGAATATATGAGGAATATCCTTAACTACAAACATGGCATCAAAAGAAGGAGAAGTATTAATAGTAATTCATATAATTCATATGTACAAGGTTCTCAAAGGAAGAATCACTCTCAAATGGAGAATCAAGGTCTCCATATAGTTTTTGGATGAAGGTTCAAGCAATGAAAGAGCACTTAGTGTACTCAATCTAATACTAAATATCCTCATAAATAGTGAGACATATTATTTTATAGGTCATTTCAATGTTGTTTAACCATTCAATCTTATGTTTATGGTCATTTGCCTCAATAATGAGGCCAAAGAGATAAGGCATTTATCCCACATAATACATTGACCTTGTATCCCTTGTTTCAAGAACACATATTTTTCTAAAATCGTGCTAAAAAAATGACAAATTTAGTACCAAAACCCATGCTAAAACAACTAAAAATTGCAAGTTTGTCTCAATTCATAATTAACATATCCCACAATAAGACAACCTCCTATAACTAGTTACTATAATGACCCACCCATCAATTACTATATTTGACACTTTATGATTAGTGAATTTACAAAGTGTAATTCCATTTTGGTCAAGCTTTACAAGGTCCAAAAGTGATTAAAATGATGAAAGTATAGTCCAAATATAATATCAAAAGAATTAGAGGATACTAGTCTGAAGTAAAAATAAATCATGCACTCTCAAAAAGTGGATTAGAAAAGGAGTTTTTTTTCACAAGTCATTGCCCTTGGAAGGTCTCAAAATAATAATTGTGTAATAAAAATGATAAGAAACCTCATTTTCTAGAAAATTGGAGCATAAAATCAAAATAATATTATTACCATGATGAAAAACATAAAATTCTACTCCATTTCCAAAAAATATCCTTAAAAAATTCATATGGTTGAGAAGGAATCTCCAAAATTTGGTTTATAAATATAAAAACTCCAATGGAGAGGGGATGAAGACCCTAATTTTAGAGGAGAAACAATCAAATAATAGAATGGTAGAGATTTTGGTGGTAATGGTGTGTGGGTTGGTCACTAGAGGCCAAGGGTGGTTGTAGGGTTGTGCTTTTAAGGAGAAGCACTTAGTGTTGAACACCCAAAATACTGAGAGGTGGGGTGAATCAATATTCCATTAAACCATTTGATCACAATCTATCCAATTAACAAAACACATCCAATAGTAACAATGAATGAAACAATGAAACAATCACAAGATCACATGACACATGAACAATATTCTTACATGTAAAAGCCAAAAAGGGAAAAACCATGGTGAGGATTAGCTCACCATATATTATAGCCAATTATAAGATATTACAAAAGGCTCACTACCAGTTCACACTATCCAATAGGGATCACAACCAAAAAAAGAAATATAGGTAGAAGATAGAATGGACACATAGCCAGGATGTGAAATAATACAAAATGCACCTTCCTTGTGTTGGATTTATTTCCCTTGAAGCTCAATATACTGACTCTATGCACTTTTTTAGATACCAAATACAAAAGACGACTCTGATTTATAGTCAATATTCATAATATATCTACTACTATTTGGATCATAAACTTACAGAATTCACATACTTGCATCTCATGTCACATCTACAATCACAAAAATTTCCTACATATACCCAATTCATTCGCATATATCAATTAGGCTGGCCTAATTAGATGTAGCCATATATTAAATTAAAATTACCTTGTCGACTCCACACTTGTACCAAAAACATCTTCGAGTTTGAACATAATGTGCAATACTTGAATTAGGTTTGAATGGACCTAAAATAGATCGCACTAATATTCACATTACATATTTAATCACCACAACACACATCAAGCATTAGGTCGGCTAGGAAATAGACCTAATCACAAAACATGCTAACTGATCAACACCAACAATCAATTTGACCACATATTGTGTTCCATTTGGAACATACAATGTGCTAACACCTGTAAGAAATCTCCCAAAATTGAAAAGTTTGATTCTTATCACCGGACCTAAAAGCTGACTGGTTTATACATACCCACTTGCACTATACATAGCCAAAACTGTATGCCAAACTACTATCACTTATATCTTTCAAACGATAAATCAAAGCAACTAAAATTTTGAACACAAATGTGAATTATAGTCAGGAACAACATATTATCACTACATAAGTAGATCTTATCATATGAGTGAATGTGAACCAAAATACCCATTACTGAATCGACTCTGTTCACCGGATTAGTGTAGATATCAACAATCAATGTTGACATCAATGACAACTCATTAAGGGGATCCTTCTTCATTATTTCAACAATATACCCCTTTTTAATTAATGTAAACATGTGCCAAACATGAATCTCTCCAAAAAATCCAAAATTCTCAAAAAATTTCCAAAAAACTCCAAACATACACCTTCTCCCCCTTTGACATCAAGGACAAAGGGTGTGTTAGTAAAACTCATGTAAACTCCCCCTTAGATGTATATGTACAAAGAAATAATTGAAAAGAATGTGCTGACCCCTTAGGGAGTTGACCCAAAAATTTAAACCATCTGCATGTACAATGAAAAATAGAAAAACTGAAATGATGAAAGAATATACAAGTAGAAAAATAGTTAACTTGAGGTGGAAGATCCTTCAAGATCCTTTAGAATGGCTTGCCACACAGAATTTCCTTCATTCCAAGTTTTCTTGGTTGCTACAAGTGACCTATACAATGATTCTAGTTCTATTATACTCTCCTCATCCTCTTCTAGAGTACTAGGATTTGAATTTATCTTTGCAAGCCTTTCAACATCAGCTAGGGCACTTCATACTCGTATATGCTTGGTTTTCACCAAGTCCCCAAGCTTTCCAAACCTCCTTATGATGTCATATTTCTATCTCTATAATTTGAAGAATTTTTTGTACATGTACTTGATGGTAGTCCAACTAATGTGATCCTTGTCTTGTGTTGGATCATAGGCACTAGAGGAAATGGTTAATTGAGACTCAATTGATTCCATTAGGTCCTTAATTCCCTGAGTAGCAACCAATCACTTCATGCAATATAGAAATAGAGTCTTCACCTCATCTTCACATTATTTGACATCCTTTAGGTATTTCTCCACTTTATCATGTGTTGATGCTCATCTCTCTTGTAGCTCCAACAACCTCTTCTATGCAAACCTTTTTTCAACTTTGTTTTCTACCTATCCTTTCAAACTAGAGGCATACTCTTTAAGAGAATCTACTAAAAAAAAATATTTTCAACAGAAGAATCTACTAAAGATAATCTACTAAAGAATTGTCAATTGAAGTACTGGGGGTGGCATCCTATAAGTTCTTTATCGCTTCATTTATTAGCTTTGTTCCCTTCTGGTGATTTTCAATTATTTCCTTTCTTCTAGAAGCATGAAAACATCTCCAAGATCCAACTTCTAAATAGGTGAGATCTTCTCCAGATCCACACTTCCTTGATGCATAGGGAGTTGCAACAACTAAGGAGGCACATCAGGTTGAAATCTTATTTTCCTCAACAAAAGAAACTTAAGAGGATTTTTCGAAGAAAGACTCTTTAGAGGGATTTGATAAGTCCATGGTATTTTGTATTTCTTCTTCATTCTTTCTCTCTTCAGAGTCTTCTTCATTCTTTGCTTTCTCCTCTTCATTAAATGCTTTTTCCTTTTGCTTATCTTCATCCTCCTTGTCATAATATTTCTTATTATCCTTCTATTTCTCTCCTTTCTCTTCTTGACCTTTCTCATTTTTATTTTCTTCATTTTCCTTTCTCGCATCCTTATCATGTCTACCAAAGTTGTCCTCAGTGCCATCTACATCATTCTTTTCCTTTTCTTGCTCTGCACCTTTATTTCCATCTTCACCGATAGGATTATTAATGTCTTCTAAAGGAATGGAAGTCTCTAGGGAAGCATGTGTTTCATTAACCGGTGATGGGGAGGACACAACATTCTCTATATCATCAATCACAGTAGTATTTACCATTGGTGTTTCCTCTCTAGTACGATCAATTTCACCTTCCTCTTCCAAGACCTCTTTAAATATTTGCATGTTTGAATTAAGAGGAAGATTTTCCTCTGCATCAGTAACCTTTTCCTTTGTTTTGGGTGTGGAATCAAGAAACATACCAACATACCAAAATTTTCAGCAATATCTTTGACCTTCTCAATAGTTTCCTACTTTATCTTTTCAACATGATCCTTTTCTTTTCCCATAAGAATTGTAACTCATTCGTTAACTCTGAACTCTTTAGTGTATACTTCTATCAATGTAGCTTTATCATATTCAAATAAGGACGATCCAGTTTCCTCCAAGACATCAATTTTCATTTTGTCTTATGTTTCAATGGACTCTCACCTTCTTTATATCAAAGCATCTCAAACAATTCTAGGAAGCTTTTTCTTGATATTGCTCATGTAAGCTTCCAAAACAATAATGTATTTGATAGTAGCTTCAATAATTGTGTTCCTATTCATTTCATCAACTTCTTCATATGATTTTGTTGTAGCCTCTAGCATATTATCATAATATAACATATTGTTAACTAAAAATTATAGTTTCATGGGAGTGTGTGCCCCTATTGGAGGAGACTTCTACCTTTTCTTTTTCTTCAAATGGCCTCCCTTTGTCTTCCTCCCTTTCTTCTTCTCAAATTTTTCATGAACATGTATAGTAAATGCTTCCTTTCCTCTTTTAATTTCTTCTTCCTAAGATTTTTCTACAATGTCCACTTTTTATTTCTTTGCTTCGGTGCTTTCCTCTTGTGAAGCACCATCACTACTCTCAATAGCACCACTTCTTTTCTTTCTTGTTAGTTGTTCCTCATGCTCTAATCTTAGCTCAATTTCTTCCTTAACAATTGTACTCAGGTTCTTTTCTCTGAAATAATTTTATTTCTTTCTCCTTGTAGAGGTAGTAGGGATTTCTACCATAGTCATATTCTCCCTCTTACTTGCTTTTGCACTCTGTTCAACTAGAGTAATGATTTCTGCAATCACCAGAGTACTGGCCTCCACCTTCTTTTCTTTACCAGTAATAGTAGCAGCTCTAGAGGACTTAGGTAGTGTAGAGGCAAGGATGGAGGTTGTTCTTCTTGATCTCTTGGGTCTGGAGGACTCACTTGCAATATTGGCTTCTCTTGCTATCCTCCTTAATCTCCTCTTCTATGTATCCTTCCCTTCTAGCCCATTCCTCTACTATTTTCATTTATTTTCTCTTGATCTTAGGTTTCTTCAATTCTTTGTGCACTTCTAATGATTTTTCCTCATATGTGCCATACCTTTTCTATGAGGAGTCCTTAGGACTCTTGAGCAATATGTCCACATATCCATTAATTTCATCTTCAAAAACTTCATAGCCAAGAGGCATAATCCATACCATCCTGGATTCAACAACCTCACTACTACATTCACCATATGTAACAAGAAAAGTTATTTCCTTTGCATATTTACAATCCATAAGTTTGTGAGGAATTCTCTCCCTTTCATGCATCTTCTTTTGAAAGACTATAAATAATTTACCTAAGGCATCATCTTGAGCTTGTAAGCCACCTAATTTGTGCATGTAATTTATAATTTGATGTGCCACTAGTCTTCTCATAACCCATATAACATCCTTTCTTTTGAAAATATTTTTCATGAAGTAGAACAACAAACATACAACTAGAGTTCCATACTTAAATGCATACTTATTTTCCCTTGTCATCTTCAAATGCTCAAGAAGATGTTTCTAGAGAAAATCACACAAGTCAAAATCTTTTCCATTAACCACCATTTCATGTGCAACATTGATAATTGTGGCTAATGAATTAATTATCTTTGTTTGTAAAATAGATCTTATGACCTATCATCATGGAAGAATATCTCACAACAAGGTTCCATATAGGTTTAGTTGTTAAGGCTCTTTTTTCATAGGTGGCACTGGTAAGTTCCATAACAACTTCATTCTTAACTGACTTGAGTACTAGTACGGGTTCGGTATCACACAACCCTGTAACATCCTTATTTACTTCCTTAGTTATAAGTCTAGGCACATCAGTCCATAGGAAATTTTCATGTAGTCTACTGAGTGCTAACCTCGTATATTTGGAATCAACATCACAACTATAATTAGGGAACCAATTCCAATCATCTAGCTTCTTCTTCACTAGGTTAACATATTCTTATTTTACAAGGTGATCATCACTAGTAAGCTCATCAGTCCGTAGTTCTTTTATTTTCAGGTGATTATATTCTTCTAGTTTCCCATTTATGAATGTCCTAGTACCTTTTGTAGGAAAAAACCTAAATGGAATGCTTGAGAAAGCATCGACATGGTCATTATCAAACACTCTCATTGGATATCTCTTAAACTTTGGTATAGGCCTCTCAGTGATGTGAAAAATAGTTGGGGTAGCCATTTTAACCTTAATTCAAGATCAAATGCTAAATAAAATAGTTCTACTTTAAACCCACGAAGCATAGAAAGCTGTAAATGCCTCTTTATGCATAGAAAGATCTTGAGTTTGAGTACACTGCACCAAATTTGGTTTGAATTACCTTCAAATCTTCTTCAACTCACTCTACTTTCTTTTAATGCACAAATGTGATTGAAATCAACTTAGAATCCCATTTTATATCTTTCTGATCTACCCGAAATTCCACATTAAATGCTTCAAATTTCATAAAGTTGATAAACCTTTTACTGATAAACAATAAACCCTAAAACATTCCTCATTTCTTTAGATTTGTACATTTTTTGCTGGTTTCTTCTCCAAAAGCTTATGTATGTTATTTTGCACCAGATATCTTTGTGTCACTCCTTGACACCTCATATTTCTAGGGGGTTGTTTAATTTTTCTATTAGTGCTCCCCTTAAGCCCATGCCTAGGTTTAATTTTCAAGAGAATTATTTGCACTAGAGGGAGGTACAGATTCATTTGTAGTTCTATATTCTACTTTGTTCTCAGGCTCTTCTTTATTTCTCCGAATCTTTTCCATTTCCTTCTTTACTTCAGTAGGATCAATTTTCATCATAGGTTCATCTCTCTTTGCCAAATTAGTATATCTTCCATTCTTACTTCTGCAAAAATTTGAAATGTGTCCAGGCTTGTTGCAACTGTAGCACACAACATTTTTCTAACCAAAATGACCTCTATTTAATTTAGATATAAACTAGTTAGCTTTGTGTCCAAATACATTGCATGTATAGTGTAGTAACCATTGAAATATTGAATCATTCTACCAACATTATATCTATTCATCATCTAAGTTTTGTAATCAATAACTCCATGTCAAAATTTCTTGCATGAAAAAAATTGTCTGAAGAAGGATCCGACATTTTGATTCATTCCACTTCTACATTCTATTTCCTTATGTCTAAATTTATTACATGAAAAAAAATACCATTAAAATATTGGTACCTTTGAGCATTTAGTTGCCTAATAGGGGGTCTTCAAGCATTGCTTCTTTGATTCCTGATTTTTTTGTCATTTACTCGAGTCTTTTCTTAATTATCAACCTTGTTTGGGGTACGGTTAGCCTTTGAGCTTTCTCCTTCTTCAAGTCCCAAACCTCCTTTATTTTTAGATGGTTTCTTTCTTGCAATTAGTTCATAAATCATTGTAGAACTTTTTTTAAATTTTTGCTCATGAACTCTTTCTTTTTCCAAATATGATCTCAGAGTTACCACTTCTTGTTCAAGTCTTGTGCATTCATCAATCTTTCTTTCTTTTTACCATTGCATTCAGACATTCTTTAATTCTTTTCTTTTCTTCCATTTGCATTTCTAGTCTGATGATATCTTCATTTGCTTGCCTCAATTGTTCATTGACTTCCTCATGTCTTTCTCTGAATAAAATTTCTTGATTTGTTCTCTCAATTTTTTGATGCATTCATTTACTTCCTTGAGATTTTCCTTCAGATCTTTGTTTTCGCCTTCAACTTTGTCAAGATCTTCAAGAGCAACTTTAAGTTCTTCTTTGTCAATCATGTAACCATCTTCTATGTATTCAATGGAAGAAATTTCTTCTAGAGGAGTAGGATGCTTTATGTCATCCATGTGTTCAACCTCTAAGATCTTCCTCAAGCTATTAGGCTTCTTAGAAGGAACCTTTCTCTAATACCAATTTTTGAACACCCAAAATATTGGGGGGGTGAATCAATATTCCATTAAACCATTTGATCACAATCCATACAATTAACAAAACATATCCAACAATAACAATGAATGAAATCATGAAACAATCACAAGATCACATGACACATGAACACTAGTATTTTTGGGTGGAAAACCTAAAAAGGGAAAAAACCATAGTGAGGATTAGCTCACAATATATTATAACCAGTTATAAGATATTACAAAAGGCTCATTGTTAGGACACATTGTCAAATAGGGCTCACAACCATGAAAAAGAAAGATAATAGAATGGCCACACAACTAGAATGTGAACTAACACAAAATGCACCTTGTGATGGATTCAGTTCCCTTGAAGCTGAATATACTAAATCTATAAACTTTTTCAGATATAGAATACAAAACACTACCCTCCTTTACAGTTGCTCAATATTCACAATATATTTGCTGCTATTTGGATCATACACTTACAAAATCGCATACTCACATCTCATCACACATCTACAACCACAAAAATGTCTTATATATACCCAATTCATTCACATAGATCAATTAGGTCATCCTATTTAGATTTAGCCCTATATTAAATCAAAATTTCCTTGTCAACTCCACACTTGTACCAAAAACATCTTCGAGTTTGAACCAAACATGCAATAATTGATTTAGATTGGTATGGACCTAAAATAGATCTCACTAACATCCACATTACATATTTAATCACCAGAACACACATCAAGCATTAGGTCGGCCAAAAAATAGACCTAATCACAAAAAATGCTAACTGATCAACACCAGTGATCAATCTAACCACATAATCACACACCATTTGAAATATACAATTGCTGACAACTATAAGTAGTCTCCCAAAATTACAAATTCTGATTCTTATCAGTGGAGGAACACAAACCAATTTACACATACCCACTTGTACTGTACATAGCCAAAACTGTATGCCGAACTACTATCACATATATCTTTCAAACTATGCATCCAAAGCAATTGAAATTTTGAACACATGTGAATTATAGTCAAGAACAACATATTATCACTGCATTAGTAGATCTTATCATATGATTGAATGTAGACCAAAATACTGATTACCGAATCAACTTTGTTCATTGGATTAGTGTATCTATATTAACAATAATGTTGACATCAATAATAATTCATTAAGGGGCTCCTCCATCATTCGTTCAATACTTAGGTGACATACATATCATGTAACACTAGTGGTGGTTGGTGTGTCACTTACATAGTGGAGGTTGGGAAACTATTAATGATGGTAATAGTTTGTATACTACAATGCTAGACACTAGAAGTTAACCCATGAACTACACTAATTACTAGAGGTTAGTTATGTTTTAAAATTCTTTGTACCATACACTTGCATAGGGATTGTATTTCCTTTCTAAGTAATTTTTTCCCAACTTTACCTACACCAAAATGGACAATTTTATATGGAAATAGGGATTTGGGTTATTTCAAATGCCTTGGTGGGTTTTTCTAGTTTGAACATACCCTAAAAATAGCTATTTAAGTAATATCATGCAATCAAACCTCCATTTCTAAAGTAGCTTTATAAACTCAAATTTTGGAAAAATGGAATCTAATCTTGAATTTTTCAAGTCTCTTGGATGCTATGGAACAACTAAAACTTGAAACCCTAGATGTTTACCTTTTTGTCAAACCATTTTCATTCTCTAGATCATCCAAGGATGCAAGATAACATCATGCTAATATTTAGGAAAATATATATGAAAATTTATTACCCCATTAATCTCTGAAATAATAGAAACTAGAAGATATACCTTAACACTAAGGATTTGATACCATGTTATAATTTATAAAATATATTAATTCATAATATATTGAAAGGATTAACTATAATGAAATTGTAAATATAAATGATCAAAGTTCAAAATAGCATCATAGAGTTAGTTTTGGAAGGCATGTAAATGCTCAAGAGACATAGATCTATAATAAGTAAAATAACATTTAATATAAAGCTAACAAAAATTTAATCAATTATATATACATTCAATATTTTAGAATGGTTTAGGAGGATTTGGATTAGGGTGAGACGTGCTTGGATTCATTTGTTTTTTGTCATTTTTTCCATCCTTGTCACTTTGTGCCTTTAGTGCGAGAAAACCTTTAATCTTCTACATTTATTTGCAAGTTTTTTTCCTAGTCTCTTTTATGGCCTCAAACTATATATTTCAATCTACCAGTTCATGTTGGTATTAATTATTTTGCAACTTTGAGTAATGACACCACTAAAAAAGTGCCCACAAAAAAATTATTCGAAGGGTTTTACATGAGGTAAGCACTCTAACTCTAACAAATATGATTTTACCCATCCCAAAATTTGACAATGCATACAAATGGTTAGACTAGTTTACATTCATAGAGTATTTTGTTGGGAGAACTCCCCTAGAAAGCATACTTCGTCAATGGATTAACAAACATTGGACCTTGTTGTTGAAACATTCCTATCATTCGCACACCACCTAAGATAGATTGTTTATTTTGTTTAATTTTTTATTGTCTAATAGTGTAACATAGGATATGGTTGCATATTTGGTTACATGGTTGAACTTGTAAGTGTTATTTTAAAGCACATGGTTCATCAATATTAAAAAATATTATAATTATTTTTCTTTGATATGGTATGAGAGCATAACAATCCCTATGTGCCTGTTAATTTTTTTATTTGAACACCCTCACAAATGATGTTGTGGTTGGGAGTGTAGGGGTTGTAGGCGATAACACCCAGTCAAATACTCTAAGGATTTTCTAAGTCGCCTCAAATTCTGGGCATATGGCAAATTCACCGCCAGCAATTCACCGACGGAAAATTCACTGCCAACAATTCACCGCGGGAAAATTCACCACCATGACAATTCACCACGCAAAAAAATAATTGTATGGATTTTTGGCAGTTTCCGTGACAGTGAATTGCTGGTGGCGGTGAATTTTCCCTCAATGAATTGTTGATGGTGAATTTTCCATCAATGAATTGCTGGCTGTGAATTTTCCTAGAGCCCAAATTCTGATATTTAAGAGAGTATTTATCGTTGCTCGCATATCATGCTCCAGTGAAAGATCTAGTAATGTTTACAAGCGTCGTGTGAGAGATCTTCGTGTTGCTCATGAGAGAGTCTTGTCATAATTATTGATTTGCTGCATGTAAAGGCTGACATTGTTAATACCTGATCAATGATGTCTACGAGATCGACTTGCAGGAAGCAATGAGAATCATTTCATTGAAAAATCTTGTGTGCAGAGCTACAGTTTGAGTTTCCCAGTGACATCTGCATTTCCAAGATAAGGATGCCTAGATTGCTGCCCTTTTCTCTATAGTCGAAGTCATCTGGCAGATCATTGGAGGGGGCGAATTCTATAACAACGGGAAAGTTGTTGAGTTTGGTTGAGCTATAATTGGTTGACTACATGATTCGTCAGAACCAACAAATTGTGACTCAGGATGACATCCATACATATCAAGCTTTAGATTTTAATCAGCTTATCTTCAGACTCCTGCTACGTCGAAGAATCCATGCTTGAGGGAGGTAATTAAGAGCACTTGTAAGTAAGCAAGTAGGAAGATGTCACTTGAGCTAAAATAACTGTGCCGCACCAGATCACATTTTTCACAAATTCTATTTTTGCTTTACAATCTAGGCAGTCTTATCCCGAGGCTATTGCTTCCATAGATACAAAATTTATGAAGCATTTTATGCAACCATCTGAGTGCCTACCACTAAATGTGCTTAGAGCTAAAACTAGCTATGCCGCGTTCACTGAATATATTTTGCTTAAAACTCTGAACTATTGCAGAGCCATTCTTGAAGGTTTTTCAACTGACCTTTATTTTTAAAATGTTAATTTTATTTCTAAAGTATCCTCTCCTTTGTGACAAAATGTTGATCTGAGTGATGAGAAATAGGAAAAGAAAACACTTTATTTCCCCTAACAAAATGACAGGAAGTTCTCCTAATTTCTTCTCCTGAATTCTCATTTACTATGTGGAATAATTACTCTATTTGGAAGACCAAATTCAAAACTCAACTTAAGTTTGAAGAAGTTTGGAATGTGGTTAGTAAATACCTCTTTATGCACACAAAGATCTCGAGTTTGAGTACACTGCACCAAATTTGCTTTGAATTGCCTTCAAATCTTCTTCAACTCACTCTAATTTATTTTAATGCACAAATGTGATTGAAATTGACTTAGAATCTCACTTTATATCTTTCTAATATACCCTAATTCCACATTAAATTCTTCAAATTTCATAGAGTTGATAAACCTTTTACTGATAAACAATAAACCCTAAAACATTCCACATTTCTTTAGATTTGCACATTTTCTATTGGTTTCTTCTCCAAAAGATTATGCATGTTATTTTGTACCTGATATCTTTGTGTCACTCCTTGACACCTCATATTTCTAGGGGGTTGTTTAATTTTTCTATTATTTCCCCCCTTAAGCCCATGCCTAGGTTTAATTTTCAAGAGAATTATTTATAATAGAGGGAGGTACAAATTCATTTGTAGTTCTATATTCTACTTTTTTCTCAGACTCTTCTTTATTTCTCCAAATCTTTTCCATTTCCTTCATTACTTCAGTGGGATCAATTTTCATCATAGGTTCATCTCTCTTTTCCAGATTAGTATATCTTCCATTCTTACTTCTGTAAAAATTTGAAATGTGTCCAGGTTTGTCGCAATGGTAGCACACAATAGTTTTCTAACCAAACTAACCTCTATTCAATTTAGATATAAACTAGTTAGCTTTGTGTCCAAATACATTGCATGTATAGCAGTAACCATTGAAAGATTGAATCATTCTACCAGCATTATATCTATTCATCATTTGAGTTTTGCGATCAATAGCTCTATGTCCAAATTTCTTGCATGAAAAATATTGTCTGAAGAAGGATCCGACATTTTGATTCATTCCACTTCTACATTCTATTTCCTTATGTCCAAATTTATTACATGAAAAACAAATACCATTAAAATATTGGTACCTTTGAGCATTTGGCTGCCTAATAGGGGGTCTTCTAGCATTGCTTCTTTGATTCCTGATTTGTATGCCATTTCCTTGAGTCTTTTCTTGATTATCAACCTTGTTTGGGGTCTGGTTAGCCTTTGAGCTTTCTCCTTCTTCAAGTCCCAAACCTCCTTTATTTTTAGATGGTTTCTACCCTGCAATTAGTTCATCAAGCATTGTAGAATTTTTTAAAAATTTTCCCTCATGAACTCTTGCTTTTTCTAAATCTGATCTAGAGTTACCACTTCTTGTTCAAGTCTTTTACATTCATCAGTCTTGCTTTTTACCATTGCATTCAGACATTCTTCAATTCTTTTCTTTTCTTCCATTTGTACTTTTAGTCTGATGATATCTTCATTTGCTTGCCTCAATTGTTCATTGACTTCCTTATGTCTTTCTCTAAATAAAATTTCTTGATTTGTTCTCTCAAATTTTTGATGCATTCATTTACTTCCTTGAGATTTTTCTTCAGATCTTTGTTTTCACCTTCAACTTTGTTAAGATCTTCAAGAGAAGCTTTAAGTTCTTCTTTGTCAATCATGCAACCATCTTCTATGTATTCAATGGTAGAAATTTCTTCTAGAGGAGTAGGATGCTTTCTATCGGCCATGTGTTCAACCTCTAAGATCTTCCTCAAGCGGTTAGGCTTCTTAGAAGGAACCTTTCTTTGATACCAAATTTTGAACACCTAGAATACTGAGGGGGGGTTAATCAATATTCCATTAAACCATTTGATCACAATCCATCCAATTAACAAAACACATCCAACAATAACAATGAATGAAATCATGAAACAATCACAAGATCACATGACACATGAACACTAGTATTTTTGCGTGGAAAACCTAAAAAGGGAAAAACCACAGTGAGGATTAGATCACAATATATCATAAGCACTTATAAGATATTACAAAAGGCTCATTGTCAAGACACATTGTCAAATAGGGCTCACAACCATGAAAAAAGAAAGATAATAGAATGGCCACATGACCAGGATGTGAACTAATACTAAATGCACCTTCCTTGTGATGGATTTAGTTCCCTTGAAGCTCAATCTACTGAATCTATGAAATTTTTCAAATATAGAATACAAAACACTGCTCTCCTTTATAGTTGCTCAATATTCACAATAGACTTGTTGCTCTTTGGATCATACACATACAAAATCGCATACTCGCATCTCATCACACATCTACAACCACAAAAATGTCTTGTATATATACCCAATTCATTCACATAGATCAATTAGGTCAGCCTATTTAGTTTTAGCCCTATATTAAATCAAAATTGCCTTGTCAGCTCCACACTTGTACTAAAAACATCTTCGAGTTTGAACCAAACATGAAATAATTGATTTAGATTAGTATGGACCTAAAATAGATCTCACTAACATCCACATTACATATTTAATCACCACAACACACATCAAGCATTAGGTCGGACAAAAAATAGACCTAATCACAAAAAATGCTAATTGATCAACACCAACGATCAATCTAACCAAATAATCATACACCATCTAGAATATACAATGTGCTAACACCTGTAAGCAGTCTCCCAAAATTGCAAATTCTGATTCTTATCACTGGAGGAATGCGAACTGGTTTACACATACCCACTTGTATTGTACATAGCCAAAACTGTATACCGAACTACTATCATTTATATCTTTCAAACTATACATCCAAAGCAATTGAAATTTTGAGCACATATGTGAATTATAGTCAAGAACAACATATTATCATTGCATTAGTAGATATTATCATATGAGCAAATGCAGACCAAAATACTAGTTACCCAATCAACTTTGTTCACCAGATTAGTGTAGTTATTAACAATCAATGTTGACATGAATAAAAATTCATTAAGGGGTTCCTTCTTCGTTCTTTCAACACTTAGGTGACATACAGATCATGTAACACTAGTGGTGGTTGGTGTGTCACTTGCATAGTGGAGGTTGGGAAACTATTAATGATGGTAATAGTTTGTATACTACAATGCTAGACACTAGTAGTTAACCCATGAACTACACTAATTACTAGAGGTTAGTTATTTTTTAAAATTTTGTGTACCATACACTTGCATAAGGATTGTATTTCCTTTCTAAGTAATTTTTTCCCAACTTTACCTACACCAAAATGGATAATTTTATATGGAAATAGGGTTTTGGGGCATTTCAAATGCCTTGGTGGGTTTTTTTAGCTTGAAGATACCCTAAAAATAGCTATTTAAATAATGTCATGCAATCAAACCTCCATTTGTAAAGTAGCTTTATAAACTCCAATTTTGGAAAAATGGAATCTAATCTTGAATTTTTCAAGTCTCTTGGATGCTATGGAACAACTAAAACTTGAAACCCTAGAGATGTTTACTTTTTTGTCAAACCATTTCCATTCTCTAGATAATCCAAGGATGCAAGATAAGATCATGCTAATATTTAAGAAAATATATATGAAAATTTATTAGCCCCATTAATCTCTGAAATAATAGAAACTAAAAGATATACCTTAACACTAAGGATTTGATACCATGTTATAATTTATAAAATAGATATTAATTCATAATATATTGAAAGGATTAACTATAATGAAATTGTAAATATAAATGATCAAAGATCAAAATAGCATCATAGAGTTAGTTTTGGAAGGCATGTAAATGCTCAAGAGACATAGATCTATAATAAGTAGAATAACACGTAATATAAAGCTAACAAAAATTTAATCAATTATATATACATTCAATTTTTTAGAATGGTTTAGGAGGATTTGGATTAGGGAGAGACGTGCTTGGATTCATTTGTTTTTTGCCATTTTTTCCATCCTTGTCACTTTGTTCGTTCGGTGCGAGAAAACCTTTAATCTTCTACATTTATTGCAAGTTTTTTTGCTAGTCTCTTTTATGGCCTCAAACTATTTCAATCTAGTAGTTCATGTTGGTATTAATTATTTCACAACTTTGAGTAATGACACCACTAAAAAAGTGCCCACAAAAAAATTATTCGAAGGGTTTTACATGAGGTAAGCACTAAAACTCTAACAAATATGGGTTTACCCATCCCAAAATTTGACAATGCATACAGATGGTTAGACCAGTTTACATTCATAGAGTATTTTGTTGGGAGAACTCCCCTAGAAAGCATACTTCGTCAAATGGATTAACAAACATTGGACCTTGTTGTTGAAACATTCCTATCATTCGCACACCACCTAAGATAGATTGTTTATTTTGTTTAATTTTTTATTGTCTATTAGTGTAACATAGGATATGGTTGCATATTTGGTTACATGGTTGAACCTGTAAGTGCTATTTTAAAGCACATGGTTCATCAATATTAAAAAATATTATAATTATTTTTCTATGATATGGTATCAAAGCATAACAATCCCTGTGTGCCTGTTAATTTTTTTATTTGAACACCCTCACAAATGATGTTGTGGTTGGGAGCGTAGGGGTTGTAGGCGATAACACCCAATCAAATACTCTAAGGATTCTCTAAGTCGCCTCAAATTCTGGGCATACAGAAAATTCACCGACTGAAAATTCACCGCCAACAATTCACCGCGGGAAAATTCACCACCATGACAATTCACCATGCAAAAAAATAATTGCATGGATTTTTGGCGGTTTCCATGACGGTGAATTGCTGGTGGTGGTGAATTGTCCCACAATGAATTGTTGATGGTGAATTTTTCATTGATAAATTATGGCGGTGAATTTTCCTAGAGCCCAAATTCTGATATTTAAGAGCCCACCAGTATTTATCGTTGCTCGCATATCATGCTCCAGTGAAAGATCTAGTAATGTTTACAAGCGTCGTGTGAGAGATCTCGGTGTTGCTCATGAGAGATTCTTGTCATAATTATTGATTTGCTGCATGTAAAGGCTGACATTGTTAATATCTGATCCTTGTCGATGATCGATGATGTCTACGAGATCGACTTGCAGGAAGCAATGAGAATCGTTTCATTGAAAAATCTTGTGTGCAGAGCTAAAGTTTGAGTTTCCCAGTGACATCTGCATTTCCAAGACTACAGTCGAAGTCATCTGACAGATCATTGGAGGGGGTGAATACTATAACAACGGGAAAGTTGCTAAGTCTACATGATTCGTCAGAACCAACAAATTGTGGCTCGGGATGACATCCATACACATCAAGCTTTAGATTTTAATCAGTTTATCTTCAGACTCCTGCTACGTCGAATAATCCATGCTTGAGGGAGGTAATTAAGAGCACTTGTAAGTAAGCAAGTAGGAAGATGTCACTTGAGCTAAAATAACTGTGCCGCACCAGATCACATTTTTCACAAATTCTATTTTTTCTTTACAATCTAGGCAGTCTTATCCCCAGGCTATTGCTTCCATAGATACAAAATTTATGAAGCATTTTATGCAACCATCTGAGTGCCTACCACTAAGTGTGCTTAGAGCTAAAACTAGCTATGCCGCGTTCACTGAATATATTTTGCTTAAAACTCTGAACTATTGCAGAGCCATTCTTGAAGGTTTTTCAACTCACTTTTATTTTTAAAATGTTAATTTTATTTCTAAAGTATCCTCTCCTTTGTGACAAAATTTTGATCTAAGTGAGGAGAAATAGGAAAAGAAAACACTTTATTTTCCTAACAAAATGGCAGGAAGTTCTCCTAATTTCTTCTCTTGAATTCTCATTTACTATGTGGAATAATTACTCTATTTGGAAGACCAAATTCAAAACTCAACTTAAGTTTGAAGAAGTTTGGAATGTGGTTAGTGGCAGCACAACACAACATCCAAGTGATGCTGATGAGCAGAAGAAAATTGATCGAGATGACAAAAAGGCCAAATTGACCATGTTCAGCATGTCTGATGAAGTTCAGCCTATTATTTGAGACTCATCTACAACCAAAGATGCTTGGGACAAGCTACAAATGGTGTATGAGGTGAAGAATCAGAATCAAATCCTGAATTTGTAGAGTCATCTACATAGCCTGAAGATGATGAATTATGGAGAATAGTTAAAATCCTTTCTCAAAAGGATTGTTGAGTTGAGAGCTTCGTTACAAGTTTTGGGAGAAACTATTGAAGATGCAGTTCTAGTGCCTATTGTTCTATGGGCACTACCTTCCGCATTCAACGTGTTTGTGACATCTTTGAATGTCATAAAACAAACACCCACTTTTGAGAAGCTTGTAAAGCTACTTCATGAAGAGAAGTCTCTAAGCTAATATCATGGTGAGGAGGATCATGTCATGACCACACATCATAAAGGCAAGAAGCCTATGAAGCAATTTGGTTGACTTCCCAAATCTAGTGATTCATTTGGATTTAAAAAAAAGTGTCCAATTTGTGAAAGGATTGGACATGATGTAAAAAATTGTTGGTACAACTCCTTGGTGAAAGGATCATCCAATACTAACCACATCCAAAGAAATCATTTCAAAGTGACAATAGATGATGGGAGTAGAAGAACAAACAAAAACAACATGGTAATGTTGCTAAAGAAGCAGACTCTCCAAAAGAGGAATACATGTTTTCAGCTCACACTTAAAAAAGATAGTTCACAATCAACCTCAATTTGGTATGTCGACTCAGGAACTACAAAGCACATGACTGGATAGAAGGCTCATGGTTTCTCACATTGCAACCCCATCATGGCAAAGTATCTCTTGAAGGTGATACCACCTATGACATCCAAGGTATTGGTGATATCTCCTTGCAATTTGGCATTCATCATTGTAGACACACTGAAGTTTTGTATGTGCTAGGACTAACCAAAAATCACCTATCTTTTAATCAATTTCTTGATCACAACCTAAGGATTGAATTTGATAAAAAATAGGAAAAAAGGGTATGTCTCATCCGAGATAAGTCTAAGGGTGCAAAGATTATTTCAAGTACTACAAAAGTTTATAAAAATGTTTAGGCCTGATACAATTACCAACAATCAAGCCTTAGTGACTAAGGATAATGGTATTGCTATGCTATGGAATCATCGATTTGGTCATTTAAGCACTAGTTACTTGCTAATGTCACTTAGTAAGAAAAAAATGGTCAAAGGGTTACCCTCACTTGAGAAGTCGAGTTCTATTTGTTCTAGTTGTCTTGCTAGAAAGCAACATAGAGCACCCTTATATCCTAGTGAGCACCGTGCAAGCCAAGATTTGTAGTTGGTGTGTATTGATCTATGCAGGCCCATGACACCTAGTCACAATGGTTTTAGGTATTTTCAACTTTTTTTTTTATGATCACACAAGAAAAATGTGGGTATATTACTTGAAGAGTAAAGATGAAGCCTTTTCCTTCTTCAAAGAGTTTCACATTCTTGTGGAGAAAGATACAAATCATCCAATTTGTGTCTTTCACTTAGATCGAGGGGGGAATACACTAGCATAGAATTCTCCACCTACTTGAAGGAAAATGTAATTTGGCATCAACTATAGCATACACACCTTAGAAAAATGACATTGTTGAATGGAGAAATCACATCATCATGGAGATGGTTCAAAGCATGCTGAAGGATTCTCACTTAGGACATGCATATTTGCTAAAGTTGTCTATACAACAATTTATTTGTTGAATCATGCACCAACCAAAGAACTTGATGGCATCACACTAGAAGAATCATGGATAGGGGTAAAGCTATCTATTTCTCATCTTCATGTATTTGGTTGCACAACATACATGCACATTCCTTAAGCAACAAAGAAATAAACTTGATGAAAAATATATGAAATGTATTCTTCTTGGTTATAGTAATGAGTCTAAGATATATCATCTTATGGATCCTATCACTAAGAAGATATATATCAAAAGAGATCTATTTTTTTATGAGAAGAGCGATTCAAGTTCACCTTCCACATCATCACCTGCTCCAAATAGTGCTCCAATATTCAACATGGATGGGAAAAATAATGGGGATGTTGATAATCAATCTAATTCAACACCCAAAAATGTTACAAGACCTTTTCCTAAGTGGTATACTAGCACCATTTGTGATGCAAAGCTAGATGGAGTCCCAAACACTTCCACTTCAGAACCAAGGACTCACAACATGGCTCCCAATGAGGTAAATCTAGCACTAATGATTTTAGTTGTTGATAATTTTGAATCATCTAATGTTCAAGAAGCACTAGAATCAAAACCTTGGAACGAGGCTATGGATGCAGAGTATCAATCCCTAATGAAAATCAAGACTTGGAAGCCTACTGATCTACCACCCGACAATAAATAAATTAGATGTAAATGGATATTCAAAACTAAGTTTAAGGAAAAAGATAGTATAGATAAATATAAGGCTAGGCTAGTAGCTAAAGGTTATGCCCATAAAGAAGTGATTGGCTATGAGGAAACATTCGCTCCCACAACAAATATTAAAACCATTAAAATGTCTTTTGCTTTAGCTGCATAATTTGGATGGAAATTGTATCAAATGGATGTAAAAAGTGAATTTATCAATGGAGATCTTAAGAAGGAGGTATATATGACCCAACGAGGGATAAATTGCATGTAGTAAAGAAGAAAAGGTATGCAAACTTGTTAAGTCCCTATATGGTTTGAAACAAGCTCCTAGAGGTTAGTATAAAAATTGATGACCATTTGCTACAACTTGGTTTCAAAATGCATCAATATGATCCAAATGTCTACCTCAAGGATCAAAGGGGTGAGATTGTGATAATTAATGTATATGTTGATGACCTAGTTATCATAGGTAACTCAGAAGCAATGGTTGAGACAACCAAAATTGATCTCAAGAAGGCATTTGATATGACAAGTTCTCAGGCTATTGCACTATTGTCTAGGCTTAGAGGTAAGGAAAAATAATCACCATATCTTTTTATATCAAAGAATATATGCCAATACATTGCTCGAGAAGTTTAAAATGATGGATTCCAAACCCATGTATACACCTATAAAATCAGGTTTTTAGTTGTCTTTGTTTGATCCATCTCCTCAAGTGAATGCAACTCTCTATCAACAAATGATTGGAAGTTCGATTTACTTAACTTACACTAGACTAGATATCAATTTTTTTGTTAATTATCTTTCAAGATTCATGCAAGAACCAAATATGTTTCATTGGAAAGAAGCCAAAAGGGTCCAAAGGTATATACCTGGTACAATGAATCATGGTTTGGAATATAAAAGGAATGCTCAATTCTTCTTGATAGGATATACAAATGTAGATTATGTAGGTTTTTTTGATGATTGAAAATAAAAATTTGGATTTGTTTTCTTCTTAGGATTAGGTCTTATTTCTTAGGGAAGTAAGAAACAAGCCACAATTGCTTGTTCCTCAACATAAGCAGAATATGGTACAACAAGTGCAATAGTTTGTGAAGCAGTTTAGCTATGTTGCATATTAGAAGGATTAGGAGTACCTCAAAATCAGCCCACAATCCTTTATTGTGACAATTAGAGTGTTCTAAATCTTGTTCATAATTTAGTGTTTCATTAATGAACTAACCATATTTAAGTTGATTGTCACTTCATACGAGAACATGTTCAACAAGACAAAATTCAACTCCAATTCTGCTCAACACAGGAACAACATGTTGATATCTGAACACCAAGCCTCTTCCACATGTCACGTTTGGATCATTTCAAGATTCTCTTATTAGTAATTTAAAACAATGATGTAATAAGGGAGGATGTTGAAATATTCCATGATTCATACACCACCTAGGATAGATGGTTTATTTAATTTAATTTTTTATTGTATATTAGTTTAACATAGGATATGGTTGCATATTTGGTTACATGGTTGAACCCATAAGTGTTATTTTAAAGACGGTTCATCGATATTTGTGTATATATTTGTGGACTCCACTAGAGAAATATAATGAGAAAATATTATAATTTTTTTATTTGATACTTGCATGGGGTCTGACTTGATGATGTTCAAAACCTTATCAAAGGTTTCTTTTTTTTTTGCTTTGCCAAGGTCAGCGAGACTAAGGCCATTCTCAAGAATGACTTATGGTATGCTTGTGCATCTATGTTAGTATTTCAATTGTGAATACATAATTTTTTAAGTTATTATAGTTCCTTCATCTCCCTCTTCCTTCAAGGGTTACTCACCTTCACATGGGCATCATCATGGTTGTAGCCTCTCTACTTGAGCTGACCGAGAGAATTGTGTTAGGAAAAAGATGTCTCAACCTTGCAATTATAAAAATTTATTGTATTTGAGTGTGAGGGATATAGTGGGTACCCCCTTGTGGGATTCAAGGTCCCATCTCCCTTGTGGAAAATTCTAGGGGCTGCATGCCCTGATGGGGCCCCCAAAAGCCATATATATATATATATATATATATATTGTAGATTTGGAGCATTCATCATCAGGTCATATATATGATGGTGGAGATTATTTTGTCTTTGCTTTCCCTAGAAGGAAACCCTATTTTAAGAGGGAATTTTATTATGGTTGTGTGTTGCACTATTGTAGTGTGTGAGAGTCAGATACCTATTGAGTTACATTCGGATCTCTGGTTGGTGATAATCCTATAAAAGATTTCTTTGTAAGTATATATTGTAATCTCGTTGATTTTTGAATAATATATTGGGTGGATTTTGGAGTGTGAGATTTTTCTCCCCAAAGGGTTTCCACACTAAATTATTGTGTTGTGACATGCATTCAATATATATGTTTATTTATGTTTAAGTTTTAGTAACTATTAAAAATATCTGAAATTTTTTTGCATAAACATCATCTTAATATTAGTGTAGGAATTTGTTCCACTACCTTAGCTTTCACAAAAATTGCTCCCATGCTTCTCCCCCAACTATAAGAAGTAATCATGGTTAGCGAGCCTATTCATAACGCACTTGTTGATGCTTCATCTCTCCACCACTTGCAAGACAAAATTATGCATAGCTTGTTAGAGGTTCTTCCAACTGGTTGGTTCTAGGAAATTCCCTCAGTTGGCTCTTTCCATTTCACCTACTCATGCTACTAAAGAAGAATACAAGGATAAAGAAAACAATGAGTAGGACCCTTCTATGGATACTCTTGACACAATTGATGTATGTGGTAAATTAGATGACTAATATCATCTTCCTAACCACATTGCTATTTCTCTCACCACCTAGTGACTTTGTTTATGTTTATATGCTATAGGATATTTCCCTATATGGGATTTAGGGGTGTGACTATTTCCACCCACTTTTTTTGTAAATATGTGTACAACTATTTTTTAAATTGTAATATAAACACTTATTCATGAAAAATGTGTAATTAGAATGAAAAATAAATAGCCATAATATATAGCCTTATAGTTTCAAAATATAATGAAGATGAGTAAAAGGAAGAAACAAAAAATAAGGGATTTCCATCTAAGTTTCCAAATCCAAGAGGAAAATGAAAAATAAAAAGCTCATGAAAGAAGGAGAATATGATTGAAATCATTATCCTATCCTACATAAGTAATAAAACCAAATTATATTAGTGAACTTAATAAATAGGGACAATATCATACTTAGTATAGAATATATCCAAGGTGAATAAAATATTAAATTAATAGCTAATAGAGATTTGTCTCTATAGGATCAACAATTGTATTATAGAAATCTATGTCCTTATAGGAATATCATATATAATGATATATTTAATAATAGATGATGCTAATTTATGATCATAAAGTATGACTTTGTGAGCCAATGTAGCATATAAAGGTGTATACACTTTCATTTGTGATGTTTTGGAATAGATGTCTTATTGTTAGTACATGAGAATGTGCATTTTATGATATACATATAACAAGTCTCACTTGTATTTATTTAGATACCCTTGGTTATATTATAACACTGATTGGGATTCTAGTGTCAACCATCATGATACCACATATTTATGCTCACTTCCATATATATATCCTTAATTGTTAGTGTGTTTAATATCTTCATGTATTTTTTCCTCTAACAAAGAAGAAACGATCCTTCCATTGACATTTATTAGTCTTCTACTATTTGAAGTGATAGCAATGCCAATCTTCAAAATTTTCTCATATGAATCAACAAAAACAAACTCATTACATTCACTATAAACTTACACTATTTTTTTCTCCTATAATTAAAAAATATTCCTCCTATTAAGTAGGAACTCCTTGTTGGTGATTTAAGTTGTAGACCCCAATCTTGTATTTAGGTTGGGGAATTGAGGACCAATTGCTAACGTGGGTAATCTCTTTCACTTCTAGATCTGTAACACCAAGGGGGGTTTCCCTAAGGTGTTGGGTTGATCATTAAAGAATGATTGAACACTTCCTTATAACAAACTATACCATTGCACAATGTATCCCAATACTAGTTTCAAAATATACCTATGTGCTAGTTTGGAAATGTAAGGATTAACACCTTATTAAGCATATAATGTACCATGTGGATGTATGAGAATATTTTTTGTGATAACTCCTTAGATGTTATAGACATTCAAACATGGTAGTAGAACACACAAACTATGAAAATAAAATATTTTTAAGTTGATTTTTTACAGTTGTTTTGATGATGGTGGGAAGAGAAAACCTATAATATATTAGTGCCTTCATCCAATTAGGTTACAAAGTCCTTTAATCTACTCAAAGATGTAATAATTGAAACTAGGGTGATGCATTAATGAATACACCACAAAATAATAGGTATTCTAGAATCCACACGAAATTTAAGATCTACATATACATCTAGAAAAACCAGAGATAGTTGGAGAAAGCTAAATGAATCTACTTAGTAATCCGTGCACACACTCATATACTTTCTTTATTGTTCTAAAAAGATATCTTGCAAAATATTTACAATAAATTTATAGACATTTGGTTGGTTAACTAATCAAGGACACATTAAGAAATGGACACCATGAACAAAGAGACACTCAATAAAGGTTGAATATTACTTTAATCACCCAATATACAATAGTTACAAATGTTATTACAAATTTGGGAGTGGACCCTAATCATTAGAACACAAAATATCTTTACTCAGAACTAGAACAATGAACCCTCTAGTTCTACTATTTGAGTTTTTTTGTTTGCTATCTCCTCTCCAAAAAATTTAATCCTTCATCCTCCTCTTCAAATGATGATAGAGGTAGATATATCGATGATTCGAAGGTGTGTGGAATGTTAGAAGGCCATGCTATATAAAGAACCCTAAGTGTGAGCCCAACCAACACCCAAGAAAAAAGTGTCCCCTACAACTCGACCTAGTTGCCTAGAATCATGTACAAAGCATTCTTCTTATTCCCACCATATTTTTTCATTTATGATTCATGGGTTTGAGTGTAGTGAAATTTTCCATAAAATCTATTGAAATCATGTCTTTTGTGGGGGGGGGCATGTGCAAGAAGTTGTGTCCACAAAATATTCAAAAAGTGGAAGTGTTTTTCCTAATTTTTAGAATTTGTCACACTTCGACTAAAAATTTGAAGCCCTTACATATTGAATCTTTAAAAAGTTTAGTGATATGAAATTTAGTATTTTGAGTCTAGTTTCCAAAATGTAATTTATTCTAATACCCAAATGATACAAATTAATTTTTAATAGGTATGTATAAAAACCACTTTTCAAAAGTAACTTTTTTAAGACAATATCATGCACATGTACGAACACCATAATTTGACCTAAATAAAATTATTTTTATAATTCATTTTGGGGAAAGATGTGCAACAAACTGAAGATTGATGAAGATATATTTTTATATTTTTTTCTAAATATATAATTTTTTATCAATTATTTATTGGCCCTAATTGTTGTTTTTCAAAACCATCATGTGCAAACACCCTAATTTGACCTAAACTAACCTTTTTTTGAATTTTTTATTCTATAGAGAATTGTTTGTAGATTGATGTCATGTATTTTTTTTCACAAAAAAATTAATAGTTGGGTTTATAAATTTTGGTACAAAAGCCTCTGTTTTTGTACACTCTTCTCCTCATATGATGGGATAATGTGGAGCTATAGTTGTTGGGGGAATATGTCAAATTCTGGTTTTTATAGTCATCTCTCAATAAGCTGGGGAAGTTTGTCAAAATTCTATGAGAATTGCAAGCTAATAGTATGTAACATTTGGCTTTAAGAGCCTTGTATAGCTTTTGAGCATGATACTTTGATACAGAGTAACATCTGGCTTTTAGATCCTCAATCATATTTTGTAATTGATATTATTATATCAATATAAATATACAAGCTTCGCCTTTTGCTTTAAAAGAAAGATTAAAAAAATAAAAATGTCTAACATTTCAAGCATGTGAACCAGTTTCCTTAGAAATTAACTAAAAAATAGAAACATAATCGAATCATTAAAAACAATTGCATATTTGAAAACTATCTACATTGTGATCTATAATGGGTTTTAATTTCATAAACCAATTATGAAAAAAAAAAAAACCATTAGCTATATTGCCAAATTCAATTATTTCTCTTGACATTATCTTGGTCTTTTACTTATAGGTTCGAGGCTAAGGGTTGGGTTACCAAGCCTTTCTTGAGCCTACAACCAAATAAAAAAGTGGGTTGGGATTTCATTTTTTAGAATGGGTAATTGCTTTAAAATGGGTACCCATTTAGAAATGAGATCCCGATCTAAGGCTCAGGATCCTATTCTCATTGGCATTATTTTGGTTGAAACTTCCACTCTTCATGGAACCAATTCTTATAAT
This sequence comes from Sequoia sempervirens, assembly GCA_007258455.2. Lineage (NCBI taxonomy): Eukaryota > Viridiplantae > Streptophyta > Pinopsida > Cupressales > Cupressaceae > Sequoia > Sequoia sempervirens. Next base: position 440,514,754 of record VDFB02075321.1, read on the forward strand.
TAATTGAAGGTGTCACTTAAATCAAAAAAATTTTACAAATCATAAATGACGCATGGGCACTACAATTTATCTTGGATCCATGAAATAACACAATAAATTATATTAATGAATGTTCTTGGATCAAGGTGTGGGTAGTTGCATTGGTGGTTGAGTTTTAATTATATTGCAAAGGGAGAAAACCTTTTTTTCTAATCCTTTATAGAAAGTCAATGCCCATGTGAACCTTGCAAGAACTTTATCGATAAGTGAATATGAAATAAATAGACCTCCATCTTCTTCACAAAAGTCTTTATTTCTTTTCCTTAATCATCGAGGCTTAGAACTATATTTGGAACTTGTCAGGAGTTCTCATAATTTTTAGAACAATTATAGCCTTTGATGCTTCAATTTTTCCCTTCTATGGGAAATCAACCTCCAAGTGAACCTATTGGGAATTGGATACCCATTGGGCATTTGTTTAGTTCACATATGTTATTCTGCAAACCTTTGTCCTCCTCATTTATGCCTTTGTGAGAACTATACCTAGATATCCTAATATGTAGGAGCTTTACTGACAATTGAACTTCACGTACTAGGAAAATAATCGATTCACTTGGATTTACTTACCAACCTTTCCTTTAGATTTTTTCTTTTTTGGAAAGTCGACCTTCAATTGAACATGCATAAATCTCACTTGTATATGAGCTTTACTCTCTAACATATTCACTTAGTTACATCTGAAAATCCATCCTGAGTTCATGTGGATCTAGAAGTTGCATCGAGTTCAAGAAGGTCAAGGAATTGCTACTGAATTCCACCAATTGGATTTAAAATTGTTTAATCTTGGCCTAATGTTATATTTAGCTATTTTCAATCATTACATAAACTCTACCTCCAACTACACCAAGTAGACTTAGAATCAACATCTAAACTTCTTCCTTAGTACTTTACATAGATATTACCCACTACTAAATTGTACCTTATGACCAATTAAAAATATTGGGTTGGTTTAATTAGAATTTCCCACAAAAGGCCAATAGTAGACCAAAACCTTGCAAGTAGATAGTATTAGATCAAAAGTTTGCTTGCGTATAACATATCCAATTTTTATCTAGTTTTCCCCAAATTTGAACTGGGGATACCTATTTGGAAGTTCTACAATATTATAGGATCATAAATCCCCTACACTTAGTCAATTTTTAGGATTTTTTCATTTGGTTACATAGGCTTGAAGAAAGGAATGGGAATAATGACAAAAGGTAAACCATAAATATGATAAACCTAAGTAGATTTTCCCAGATTAGTTATAAATGATGGAAAATGATATAGGGAAAACAAAAGGGAAACATCATACCAAAAATAGAGTCAAGGGAAATGATACACAAATAAATTTGGTGCCAAAACTCTCAAAAATCAAATCACTCACATATAATGGGACAAAATCAAACAACACCTCATCAATAAACATAGGGTGGAGATCAAAATGTAATTTACATTGCTTATGCATCTTCATATATGTTTCTTGTTGCAACATTTCTAGGGTATATGAATGTGGATTATTTTATGGGTAAGTACATGAAAATAGGGGACTAAAAGGGCATCTTAAGTGACCACTTTTATTCTAAAATCTAGAGAACTCAATCTTGGATGAGAAATTGAAGATAATTACACTCAAAATTTAAAGACATGACAAAAACAAGAGTTATAGTGCTCTAAATCTACTCTATAAATAGGGGAAGCACACAAAGTGCTTTCCTTTTCAAGAAAAATAGCATAGCGTCTAGTGTGCTCCCCTAAAATGTTATTTTTTTAATATTTAAAAAACCACTTTAGTGAAAAATTAGCACACCATGTAGCTTATGCTTGATTTTTCTATTAATTTTTTTAATGAATATATGTTTTTTTTAGTAATTTTCAAAGTGGACACATCTTAAAAAATAAAAGATTGAGCATTCTCCCCCCCTTTTTTTTTTAATTTAATCAAAAATCATTTACAATTAGCTTTCCATTTATCCTGCCGACATGAACCAAACCTGAGTCTCATTATATAATCCTGGTTCATCTGTACCATAAGCGCAATCACAAAAGTTGTTAAGATGGTCGCAAGGAAAAGTTTTGAACCATCGTTGCGCATAATTCTCGTTGATTGGAAATATTATTTCTCTCCAGGATCGATTCCTAGCAATCTGGGTACATAAAGGGAACATCCAGTGAATGCAAACAGTCCAAGGAAGATAATAAGAAAATTCAAACATCTTTCCAAAAGGACACGACAATACACGCAAATTAAGGTGGTGACTCTTGAGGACTTATAAATGACGTGCTATTGAGAGAAAATATGCGTTTTACAGATGCAAGACTAAAAACATAGCCATGAGCCTTAGAAAAAAATATCTCAGGATGATGTTATCATCACTGTAATCTCAGGATGATGTTATAATTATAGTAGTGACAACATCAACAGGGAGCATGGAGACGAGTCTCCTCAATCAACTCAAAAAGCAAAGCCATGGCCGGGGAAGACTGTGAAATAACCCAAACATTCAATAAAGGAAAAGCACATTAAACATTTTGGTCAAGGAATCTTAAAAAAAATGATCGAATCTACCAAAATAAAACATGCAATCGAATTTAGTGAAGCAAGAGGAAGGAAAAACACCCAATAAAAGAGAAGACATCAACTGACTAACCAAATTTGACAATGGAAGTGGACTGACAGAAAGACTCAAAATTAAATAACAGGATTAAAATTAACTTCACAAGAAGTTGATTTAAAACCAGAATACCTTCAGTCAGCCGAATTAAAGAGTTGCACATTTTAATGAAAATCATTACCGTAATCTTCCAAATTGACAACGAAAATCTTGATGAGATCATGAATACGTTTTGCTACCTGGTGAGTCAATACCAATCGCTATAAACACAAAAATTGACACAGATGTCATAATATCAAAATGTTCCAACAAGCCAATAAATAAATCATCTTTAACACAATACCAATGATATAACACACAATGGAAAATAATTAAGAAAATGAATACACAACCCAGATAGTTTATACATTCAGCATAAATGGAGATGTCACAAAGCATGAAGTTATCTGTACGCTGCAACCACAAATAGATGTTAGCGATACTTAAGGCCAAGAACACAAATAATCTACCGGGTTTAGAATGATACCCAAAATAATACAGAAACAGATAAATTTCTATATGAGTAAGAATGCAACAAAAGAAACATCCTCTTCCAGATTCATCTCCATCTTCAATAGCTCCTGCTAATGTCTCCATTACAGTGCTATAACCGCCTTTAATCATACAATGAGCTCCCCCAAAATCTCCATAAGCATCATCTTGGGGGAAATGTCAATCCATACTCGACCAATCGCTTCCAAGTTTTCGTTTTCTTTGGCCTCTATAGAACTTCCCATTTTTACTTTTGAGAAAACCATTTTCTAGAATTCGTTGCCCCCCAACCATGCAAGACTAGAAGCGAATGCGATCAAAAGGCTCCAATTCCATCCAAGAATCAGTTAGAATATTAACCAAATGTACACATACAAGAAATGATTACGCCGACGAAGATATTACTATCGTGGCAGGATTATCACAATGCAGAAATCAGTTATTACCCCCAAGATTTGACGCCCAAGACAATTAAAAATGAGGGAAATTTTTAATTCCAAACATTAGAGATTCAATTGATTTAATTATTGCACCAAATTTGTCCCCCAAATTTTCCAATAATTGAATATTAAAATAAAATCAAAATTTATTTTTACTATTTTATTTTTTCCTCAGTACATATTTAGGAAATACCATTTTAATTGCAATTTCATTTCACTTTATTTCGTGCTATTAATTAATTTAATTAAACATTCAAAAGCACCATCAATATAATCATTCAACTAAATTAAAAATTAAATATTTTAAAATAGAATTATTGAATTATAAATTACTAACTGAAAATAGGGGTCGTGACACTTATCTTTGTCTATCTTTATCTCTCCATCTACCTCTTTGTTCTCTATCAATTTATCTCCCTCCCCCTTTCTCCCTCTCTCTATCTATCTTCATGTTTACCAATATCTTCCTCTCTCCCTCTCTATCTCTAGATACCTTTACCTCTCTCTCCTTCTCTCTCCCACTCTCCATCTTCATAGATCTATATGTCTATATCTCAACTTTCCTCTCTCTCTCTCTCTCTCTCTCTATATATATATATATATATACATATCCATATTTATCCTTCAGTCTCTTTCTCTCTCTATCTTTATCTCCTTATCTCTTCATCTCTCTCTAGCCCTATTTATATCCCTCCCTCTATAACACATCCTATCTCTATCTTTAGTTTTTCATATTTCTATCTCTCCCTCTCTCTTATGTCTTCATCTCTCTCTATGTCCATATCTTTCACCACCTTTTTCTTCCTATCTCTCTATCTCTCTCCATACCCCTCTCTAGATCTCTATATCTCCCTCTCCGTATATCTTTACCTCTCCCTCTCCCTTCTCTCTTTCTTTCCATATATTTCTCTATCTCTATCTCCCTATCTCTCCATTTTTTTTCCTATCTCTCTATCTCTCCCTCTATCTATATCTATCATTTCCATCTCCCTCTACCCTCTCCCTCTTTATACATTAAGTTATCTCTACCTCTCTCCCCCCCTCCCTCTCTCCCTTCTCTCCTCTCCCTCTCCATCTCTAGACCTATCTCTTTACCTGTTTCTTCCCTCCTTTCTACTCCCTCTCTATATCTCCCTCTTTATCTCTACCTCTCTCTATTTCTCTTCCCTATTTCTCTATCTCTCTCTCTCTCTCCCTATCTATATATCTCTCCATATTTATTTGTTTATCTCTACTTCTCTTTATTGCACCTCTTTCTCTCTCCCTCTATATATCTCTTGCTCTTTCCCTCTCTCCCTCTCCCTCTCTATATATTGAGCTATTTTTCCCCCTCTTCCTTCTCTCCCTCTCTAGATATATCTCTATATATCTCTACCCCTCTCTCCCTCCCCATCTCTTCCCCTCTCCCCCCCCCCTCTTTATCTATAGCTCTATGTCTCTTTCTTTCTCTTCCCATATTTACCTATCTCTCCCTTTTTCTATATACATACCTCTCTCCATCTTTATTTTTCTATCTCTAATTCTCTATCTCACCCTTTATCTCTTACTATCCCTCTATATATCTTTGTATATATCCCCTTATCCCTCTCACTATCTATATATTTATCTATCTCTCTCCCCCACCTCTCC